>BLYF01000110.1:130838-285011 GCA_014905255.1 Herpotrichia juniperi
CCAGTAGGAGCAAGAGCTCCTATATATACGCTGAAGGCCTATATAGACTAGCTCTAATGGAGCTAGCGTGTAGTACCAAGCTATTGGTACACGTGACATTTGGTAGTCATGACTATCTCGGACTATCTCGTTCTTTCTCCTTTCGTGACGAGAAGCCCAAGCTTCATGCAGACATCATGTACCAATGGCGAGCAGTCGTCCCAGTTTTCAATTAGTCTGTCCCACAGACCCTCGTAGGGAGTTCTGGAGGGGCCGCGGAGTGAGGTGTCGCTATGTTTGACCTGTGCGCTCTCTCTGACTGCAGCAGAAGTCAGCAGCTACAAAAACCCGCTATTTCGGCGTCTTCACAAGTCCGACACCTGTAAAAAGTTCCAAGCTGCCAATTCTTTCGAATCATCCGGTCTAGCGATCCTACCAACGATGACTGTAATTGCAAAGTAAGGTTGCACTGTTTCCAGAGCAGCTCCTGCTACTTTTCCAAATGGGCCATTTATTAGTGAATCCTCTCTTCACGTGTTAGAACTATTGAAGAATTTGTAAATGCTGGCATTTATATACTACTAGAAAAGGCGCATTGAAGATAGTGAGAGCCTTGAAAAGAGGAGAGTATGGCGCCGGCACTGAGACGAGTGAGTCAAGAATAAACGAGCGGCGCCGATGACGTCACAAGTAAACGCAATTGAAGAAGTTTGGAGGACGGGCATTTGAGTAGGTCGTAGGTGTTTCTTTTTGCGTTTTCTTTGGGGCCTTCACGTCTTAGCCCAATGTTGTTGGTAGGATAGGAAGCGCTGTTGTAATGACTGCATCATGCAAGATTCGTATGATGGCCTGTTCTTTCTCTCCTACTCTTTTTACTTTCTACAGCTGTGACTTCGACCGCACCAAATTGGCTATGTCGTCTTAAGGTATTTGGAGAGGTCATGTGAGGGTGAAGAGAAAGCATCTTAAAAGATGCCTATAATAACCGAATCTTATGTCAAATTTGTACCTGTAGTTGCTGATACCAATGAACACCTCATTCTCCAATTCCATGGATATTACAACATCCCTCTCGAATAACTCAAGTAAAAACGACGATCTAGGCTTAGCTACATCTCTATGACTAGCTTCGGTCCATCCACTCTTTTCGGTCCATCTCCGACCTCATACCAAGACCCCAATTTTCCATCTCAACGACCTCTGTTCTTTAATCATCTGGACACATCACCGATCAGATCAATGGCGGAACGACCTTCACGAAATGGGCAAATGGCGCAGATTACTCGTCCACTTTCGCCACGCGCCTTGTACCTCACACTTTACAACACTATTTTCTGCTTCCTTTGGACCTCTGTCTTTGTCACCGCTATTACTCATGCTCCGAATGGCAAGTCTAATGTGTTTGACGCTACATCATTGCGTGCCCGTTGGATCCAGACCCTTTCTTTTGTTGAGGTTATGCACGCTGCTCTTGGTACGTTCAGGATCCCCAGCCCATCCCCCTCCCATCACCGCTTATTGGCTATATTGAAGGAATTGTCAAAAGTCCGCTGTCCACGACGTTCATCCAGAACTTTACAAGGGTGGTACAGGTTTGGCTTTGGTATTTCTTCCCTTCCGCTACCTCGACCTCCCATGCATACCTCGCTTTGGTACTCGCATGGAGTGTTGCGGATAGCGTGAGGTATCTGTATTTGGTTTTGCATTTGCATGGGATGGCGCCGGGTAATTTGGTGTGGCTGAGGTACTCGATGTTCATCCCGCTTTACCCTGTGGGTATTGGGAGTGAATGGTGGCTGATGTATTGTTGCATTGAGCCCTTGGGGAATTTCATCGCTATGGGGCCGCCAGTGTTTTGGTTTTTGCTGGTGTTATATGTGCCAGGTAGGTCTGAGAAGATTGGTGAGAGTGGAGGCGAGGCTGACTTGATACAGGCGCGTACACAATGTTCAATCATATGGTTAGGCAGAGAAGGAAGACGCTCATGAAGGGGTTGAAGGTAGTGTAGTAGATGATAAAGACTGAAGGAACTCAGTGGAGTGCATGTCGCTGCGTCCTAGAGCTGGATTCTATATCATCTTGCAAGGGCCAGTAAGTTATCAGTGAATCATTGCGTATTTGCAGTAGCTATCGTAGTGGTGATGGTGGGGCTTCACATCTGACATCTTTAAACTGTCACAGATTCAAATCATGTGCTTCGATTGTTTTTAGGTGCTATAAATAGCGTAATTTACATGGCCCTTCTTGATAATGTGAGGTTGATGGCGGAGACGCTAGTAATAATTAGGTACACACCAGCTGATTGCATTGACCATTCACGATCGCATCACAACATCAACAATAACATCGACGCGTTCTAGTGTTAGCCTAAACGTGCAAACACGGGAAAGATGACTAAGCATCCTTATCGATTACTTTGCTTGCTCATCGTCCCAACATGTCACTGACATCATCACTTCATGCTACCATAATTACAACCACTCCGCTTTGGGAAAGCAGCGCACGCGTGGTTTTCCACCACTACCACCAGCAACAAGGCACAACTGTAAAACCAACAGCCCGGCGTCGAACTGAAACTTTACGCCCGGTGTGAGCGTCGCGTCAACCTAGTCTCCGTTCGTGCCCTTAGCATACGCTGCCTGGTAATTGTAAGGCGGAGCCTGCCCTTTATACCAAGGATCGAACGTCAGAAGGGCCATCCCAGGATCCTTGGAAGCGATTCCAGATGGCCAGCATTTATTGAGATCAAGACCATCATTCGGCGGTGGATTATTCTGGTGTCCCCATGCAGAAATGGTGAATTCTGGTCGTGTGGGGACAGTAACAGCCGCCAGAGTCTGTATCTGTCCTTTGTTTCCTTTGGTATACTGCTTGTTTGGAGCCTGGCCAACTCTAGCCCTGAACTGCGACTCGGACAGATCCTCGATCGATGGAACGAAGCATGCGCCTTTCCACATTTGTCCGGCACCTCTATTCTCTTTGTCGGGCAAATAACGTATTAGCTGGCCCTGGCTGTTGATGCCCCCATTGATGAAAGCAGGGTGGTTATTGTGCAAGAGGTATGCTGGTGGATATTCGTCTCGGTCGCATTTGGCTTGTTGGCGGTTGTTATTGTCTGTCCAGCCCTTTCCTTTATGCTGTTGACTCCACACCTTTGTTGCCCTAGGGGTGCTTCGGTGCGCAATGGTTGCGGCTTCTTCGTCGCAGGTTAATGTTGCCCACTGTGGGTTTACTCGAATGGCTGAGCTGTAGTGGAAACATGCCTGCGAGTGCTCCTTCTTGCATTCCTTCTTCACTTGGATGGGCTGGGCGTTTGCAGCATACGCGAGAGACGTTATGACCATTTCGTTTGTCTGTGTTTTGTCCTTGACGCACGACTGCAGTCGAATCGTATTTTTGCCCGCACCGAGTCGCATAGTTGATCTGGCGGGCGAAACCCTGCATTTCGGCTTGGTCTTTGTGACACGGCCGCCACCCGCCCTAGGACTTCCTCTGTCTGCGGGCTTGGGGTTGCCATCATCTCCCTTCTTACCACCGCCTTTCTTCAAGTTCTTAGGCGTCTTGAAACTCGAGATACCGCCAGCGACCTGGCTCAGAATTCCAAAGACCTTTTTGATGTCTTCCGGTACTAGGTCGGTGCCGCCGCAGGGACTTAGCCACCATGAAAAGGCACCCTCGGGATCTTCCTCTTCGGGGTAGAGGTATGCAGCCATCTGAGCAGCTGTTGTGGCCATATCTGGTCACTAGTGTGAGCATTTGCAGATATGCGAATTGATGGATGAGAGAATATTACCTAGACCAGCGTCCAGAATTTTGCCCACTCCGGGAATAAACTGTAAACCTACGTCAAGTACGAGCTTGATGGATGACATGAGAATATAACAACCAATCTCGAATTCCTGATCAGCAAAATCCCAACTATATCTGGATTCAACGTACCTGAGCAATCATCGGCAAGGCTTCCAGAACAGTATCAGCAATTTCGTTGAGCAGCCAATTGTCACAGAGACACTGTCCAGGTGCAGCCGCTGTTGAGGTTCCTGGCGGTTTTTCCCACGGTATTCCTTTGTCAAGCGGGAAGAAGCCCATGCATCCGTAATTAGACGTTCTCCCTTCCTCCTTGGCCTCATCAAGTGCGTCCTGACAAACGGGCTTGCACATGTTTACACTCACATCCCTATACTTAGGATCTTGAAAGATGACACACTTCTGGGAGTTCTGCCACCTCGCATCGGTATAGTTGAAGTACTCATTATCGTCCCCAACCTCAACGGGTCCACTCATATCAGGTCCCTCTATGGGAGTGGTGCAGACATCGTCGGGGCAGTATCCGTACCTGCAGGCGAACTTGCAAAGGCGATTCAAGTCCACGTCTGACTCATCCCAAGCGATCACATTGACCCCTTTCTTCTCAGGTGGAAGAATCTCCATCTCACCCGTCAAAGTGCACATACACAAAGACTCAGGACAGAACCCGAAATTACAGCTGAACTCGCAAAGATCACCAGAGTTGATAGTGATGTCATCGCCCGAGACGCATCCTTCCCCTTCCTTAGGTCTTTCAGGTTCGCCAGTGTCCATGTCGTCTGCCGTAAAAGACTGCAAGTCAACAGCCCAATCGATGCTGCCAGCAAAATTCAAACTCTTCCAGTCGTCACGTCGGGTATCCTTGGTTTCGGGCGTCATGTAGCTGATATAGTCGCCTTTGTATATCATGACATCGGTATTGGACTTAGTATCGTGGAACGTACGAGCACCGTCGGCCTTCTTGATGAGTTCGTTGATCTCAGCATAGCCAAGATAGCCACCAGTCTTTGTGCATCGTCCAGGTGCCGCGTCCGACTGGGTTCTAGACCCTGTGAAGTCGCATGTAGGCCCCCAGCATCCTTCAACAGCCATGTGGAAAGACCTTCCGTAGCTAGCCTCACCAACGAAGATCTTGTTGTTAGCTGCGCCTGCTTTGGTAATCATTGCAAGAGAATTGCGCGTTTCGGTCAAGTTGACATGACTTCGGATGCACTTTCCTGAGGGGCAGGAGTCATACGCGTTTGGATTACCATAATCCCACTGGCCATGCAAATCGTACGTCATATAGACAATATAGTCAATGACAGAAGCGATTTTGTCGATAGGAAATGCTTTCAAGTACCAGTAAGATGCTGGTGCTGCAATGGAGACTGATCGATCCGAGCCCAGGTTTCTCTTCAGGACAGTGAGAAATTTGAGGTAGTTAGCGCCGTCGCTTTTCTGGCCGATAGGCTTACCGCCGACTTCGATGTCTGGAGCCTGTCATCACTTGCTGTTAGAACATCAATCAGGTTAACGGAAAGGAACGACTTACACCCGGATACTCCCAGTCGATATCTATTCCGTCGATTCCCTCATCCTTCGCAAATTGTGCAAGGTTGGCAGCGAACTTATCTCGGTTTTCAATAATGGCTGATCGAATGATGTTATAGGTCGCAGCCTCTGTAGAGTACGCCCAGCCGCCAATGGAGACGATGCGCCTCATGTCTTTCAGCTTCTTGAAGTCTTCCCATTGCTTAGCTTTATCTTTTATGACGAGCTTCCAGGTGGTGGGATCAATATCAGCAAAAGCCCAATGCATATGTGTGTACGTTCCATCAGTGTTCGCATTTTTAGACTTCAGCCACAGACACTCGCGTTCGAAATTGTATGACTCGTAATAACCAATGCGCTGGAAGGCCTTAGGCGGGTCTGATACCTTCTTGATCTCGTTGCTGCAGCTTGAGACGCATGTATTCTGATACCCCTTCTCTTTACTGCCTGGGCCGCCTCCCTCTGGCTTGTGGATGTCACAGTGGGCCGGGAACACACCACAAAAGCCCCAATTACTACAACACGCTTTAAGGGGGCATGGGTTAAGGTCAGCCAGCGATAAAGACTTGTCTGATGGCTTCTGGGTGCCAGGGACTAGAGGGCCGCATTCTGTTCCTTGCTGGGGAGGTGGCATGGGGGCTGAGCCATCACTGACACACATATTGTAGCCGACTAGCATATCTTTGCATTCGGTCCATGCCCATGTTTTCCCCTTATTCCATTTCTCGATGTCGGTAACGGTAACGCCGTACTGCTTAGCCAGCTTATCGCATGTATCCATATCCACGATGAGATGTGTTGCGCATGTGCCATCTGGGTCTGGACTTGGAGCCCTCCTCATGATACGTGACGTTAGAGAGGTAGCATTGAGAGTGCTGTTGGTGCTGCTGGCAATTTCCAGCACTTTAACGCCAACAAGATTTCCAGCGGACTGGATGTTTCCCTTTATCGCACATTTTCCGTGGCTCCATTCGAGGGCTGTGTTCTGAACCGCGGAAAAATCGCCCGTAGTGTCGACAGATATTCCCAAGGTTCGCTCCGGGAGGCGTCCATTGCTGCAGAGTTCAGCGACCGTATGGTTAGAAATAACACCGTTAGACTGCAGGCGTTCACTAATAGCTTGGAGTGCCGAACTTATGGTGGGCTTACCCAAGCCGCTACCAATGTAGATGCCGGCCACTGTACGCTTGTGGTAGGCAAACAAGAAGTTCTCGTCGCAGTTGTCTTGCGCATTAAAAAAGCTTTGCATTCCTTTCAGAAGACTAGCAGTCTCACCCCCAGCACCTTCATTGCTTCCGCTGCTTGCTCCCAGTTGCAATTTGTCCTGGACTTCATTCCCAGTGGCAATGCATGCTGGCGCCGATCCAAGGCTTCCCTGAGATAGTTTGCTCGCCTTCTTTGGGTTCTCCACTGACGGTACAGCGATGGAAAAGGTATCTCTAAGAGATCCAAGCGTGCAACTGCGAATCAGGATGTTGGATTTTGGGTCGTCTAGGGACTGTGAGATGGAGAACTTCAGAAGCATAGGCTCTTGGCAGCGATGGAGGCGATCGATAGAGAAGTATGTAATCCAGCTATGTATATTTGTGTAATCTGCGCACGGAAGTGGGCAATCATGTTGATCGGGGTAGTAGGTATTCGGGTCGGCAATAGGTGAAGGATCGTCTTCGCGCAACGGCGCAACGGCCTTGGTACCGTTGAGGTTGATAGCAGAGCGCACGAGTGAGGCTCCCCAGAATGTGATGAGGATTTCCGGTCTCATATTTGATGCGATAGCGACGTATACAAAGTTCCAATTGACTGATTGGGGTAGATGTATTGCTACTGAATCTTTACTTCAATTCACAACAATGCTCCAGCTTCGGGTCATAGACGACACAGATATACAACTCTCATGCAGCTATGATCGATATCATATGGAAATTCAGTTATGGGTCACCGGGCAACGGCCCAAACTAGGATGATTCACAGGCAAGCAAAGCGCTTATCTATGATCTTACTTGCAGCGTTCCCTTCGATGCTGTGCCTCCTCTTCCAGTCCAAAAATCTAACCTATATATCCCGACTGTCATGTACCCAATGTAAAAGTTCTCGCATCTTTACAGTTTTAATCCCTTAGGAAGTCTCTTAACATTTTCTGTATTCCCATGACACTTTCTCTTATAGCAAACTCAAAGAGCCCACCGAGGGACGAAAAGCCCATATGGTTTTCATCATTGCGCTTACAGGGCGCCTCCGTTTTCATGGTGAATACCTCATCTAATTTATGACTGAAGTGATACTGCCCAAGAATTTGCTTACATGTAGCACAACTCGGCATATCCCTAAATAACAGGTGTATATTGAAGCCCAGTCTGAACATATCGCTTGCTTGGTAGTGGATCTTAGATTGGAATTAACCCCTGGGGTGAATATGCGCATCCTGCTATCGCGCAAATGTTCGAAATAACGCCAAGTCCTGGTTAAACTGCCGCGTGAGATTGGTGGGGCGCGTAAGATACGTGGGTGAAATACGAAGGAGCTCGTTTTTAGTGATGTACCAGACTTGGAGCACATACCAGCAGTATCGGTGCAACACTTAAATGAGCTCCTTCGTGCATACGCGATCGCGATTGGCGTTTTCATTCGTGTGGTGATCTCAACCTAAATCAATAATCACTATATAAATCTTGTGTGCTGCGCCGCTTTCGTCTACCATCCACACTTCTTTACTCACGAAATCCTTTCTTTCTGTACCAAACTCCTCACAAATTCCACAGCACTTCTAAGCCACTCTTGATATTACACCTTGTCAGTCCTTTGTCTCAGCTTTGCCGTGTTAAAAATTTGAGTCAATCCCAATATCACTCCATTTACCCGAAAATGCCCGAATTGGATGAGGTCAGCTACTCGCGGGACTTGTGCATCGCGGCGGTCCGTGACTACTATCACTTTCTCACAAAGATGTATCTCGACGATTCAGCAGTGATCGAACCGCCAGAAGGAGGGTGGCCCACCATCACCGCAGAAAACTTGGCAGACATGAACAAGACTGACGAAGTCATCTCACTGCTCCGCCAATTGCCCTACATCCACGAAGCCAACAACGATAATGACCAAGCCCAGGGAGCTCCATGGTGTGTCTTTGCTGATTGGCAGTCAGCCGCCGACTCGGTTGCTCGTGGCCGCGCTGAAAGCAGTGACTTCAAACTGTTCGAGGGCCCCGACATCTGCGACAATGTACCATCACAGGTCGTCAGTCTTACAATGGGAGAAGCAGAAAACCCCATATTTCTACTTGACACGGAGCTCGGCATCGTGTACTGGTACGAATGCCCTAGCGAGATAAAATACAGGGATTGGCCGGAACAGATCGAAGACGACCCCTACGATTGGGCACCCGAAGACGAGGCCGAGTGGCGCGCCGACGCGCCCTCATGGACTATTGCCGATTTCTTCAAGCTTCTTAAAAGCGAGTTTCGTAAGCTGAATGCTATTCCAATCAGCCCATTGGCGGTCATCGACGTTTACGCAGGCCCTGCGCCAGATACGGATGGTATGAAAGCTATGCTGCAGAATATTTATCGCGAGCATGGCTGGCCAAATTTGGAGCGGTATCGAAAGCGAGAATGCCTCGAGGCTGTGCAGAAAGCCATGACAGAGCGGTATCCTCACTATCTAGGTATCATGGATTGAGTGGATAATCTGCAATGGAATCCAAAACTGCCGAACTATTGAAAATGCAGATGGTCATGCATATCTGTGTGGGAGATAAATGTAAGAACTATGTTCACCGGTTCTTAGTTAACCACTTCAAATTCCCGCGTGCAAGCCATGTCGCCTCGTGGCACAGTACCTAATTAACCGAAATTGGCATCACTAGAGGTATTGCAGTCTTTCTTTGTACTGATAATTGAAAAGGAATTATAAATAGAACATCCGAATGAAATGTTACCGTACATTAAAACTGCCAGATTCTTTTTTCTCGAACTGCATCAACAACCTCTTCCCATATCGAATCGCCTTCCACTTCAATCTTCGTTCTCGAGGTGATTTCTCTAGCTACATACCATGAAACCCACAATGCTTCTACTACAGGCTGCCATGAGTATTGCCGAAGTTTTACCAATACACGTAACCCTCTTGCCTCGAGCAGAACCGACCATCACAAAAGATCCATGGCAATGCGCAACCGAAAACCTCACACAATACTTCGACGTTCCAAAGCCAACTGGGAGCATGTTAACAGCGCTTCTATCATACGCCGACAAGCTATACGAGTCCTGCACCATCACTGAGCTTCCCACTGGAACCGTCCTACCACAATGTCCTTTTCCTGAACAATCAAAGTGGTGTGCTTTCACCACGGCTGCACCGAAATCCGTTTTGTCTGACTACTCGGCTTACGGCAGTGCAGCAAATTCGTGGTGGTCAGCGCATAGCTCAAATGCTGTCTCAGTGGCCCAAAAATGTCCGAATAGCTGGTATCAAGTCATGCGCGTAACTCCTAACGGGGAGATTTGGCTCAACGATACGATTGCCTTTGCAGGGTGCTATGCTGAAGCACATCCCATCACTGCACCCCTTTCTACAACTCTGGTTTCAGCAACGACTGGGAGTGGAGGGGTCTCAAAAACGACACCACCCACCGGTTCTGTGACTACGCCAACAAAGGTACCCAATAGTGTTGTTGGTCAAATGGGAGGCGTTGAAATGTGGGTGGTTGCTGGCGCCGGATTGGCTGCTTCTGCTGCAAACCTTGTCATGTAGGTAGACGATAAGGATAAGGCTGATAGTAAGATATCGCCACTTCGGTGCTAACACACCCAATATTACAATACTTTAGATGTTACAATATATATGTCTTGGTATTCACCAGTTCCTGCAGCACTTAGACAAGCTCCCATGGTAAGCCGTGGCCCGTGCGTCTCAAGATCGTAACGCAATATCAGATGGCTTGAACATCAATGTACCATGCCATAAGCGTCATGCGGTGTAGTTGCCCTAATCTTTCTTGCACTACATAGTTGTAAGTTCGCCAGATTGGTAAATCTATATTGTATTGATGCAACATAGGTTGATGAAAGATGTCAGACAATCTAGTTCATATGACTACTGGAATAGATTGCGGCCATGACGAAGTACCAACGTCCAACTCTAGGCAACCATATAATTGTCAACCTCATCTCTCTCGAGTATAGACATTAGGCTTCACATAAGCTTTTATATAGTGGTGGGTTTGTGCAGGATGACTCTATTGATGCCTGAGACTGCTTCTGCTAGATTCACCACATGATCCAATTTGAAGAGTCATAGTCCTTTCCGTGCGGAGACATGGTCTTGTTATTTTTAGTAGTAGTCCCAAATTCTGTGACTGAAAGTTGCACGTGGTGTCGAGACTTGAGACTAGAGCTGACCTTTAAATGTAATGAGCACTACAGTATCTAGTGAAAATTTATGCATATGAATGATGCGTTGCTTTTTGAGGCTATTTGGGATGGAGTAGACTCATCTATTTAAGAGATTAGTATGCGGCATAATTTTGTTTCCGGTATCAAGTTGTCGAATAATACTGATCTAATGTTAGGTACATATATCCACCTCACGTCCTAGTGCCTGGCAGTGAATTTAAATATCCAAGTGGTTTCTGCTCTTAATTTCATTCTTTTCAAACTCTTTGATGATGTTTTGTTTCAGATTTATCTTAGGCATGATTGCCCTCTTTGACGCATCGGTTGTCGCACACGTCCTGCGCCCAAGAGACTGTTCCTTCACATGGCCAGCGTTCGATGGAGATACTTGCAAGTCTATGGCCGAAACATGGAGCATCTCCGAGGCGCAATTCATCAGCTACAATCCTGGGGTTGACTGCTTCGCCCTTGTAACCGGGAAGGAGTACTGCGTTGAGTGGCAGGGCAACCTGCCATTTCCATCGTCATCAACTAAGCCTAGTACTTCTTCTGTTGCGAGAACAAGCACAACTACAAAGCCTGTGACGTCTTCTTCGACTAGCAAAATTACTTCCTCTCCAAAGCCCCCGACTACTTCATCATTAAAGCCCACTACTACCACCACCACTGTTGGTTTAGCTGCTCCTTCGCCTACACAAGAGGGGCTTGTCAAGGACTGTGAGGGCCGATTTATAGAATTCTAGAACAGCACTAACCCTTAGATTATGCAGGCAAGAAATTCCATCTAGTATCATCAGGAGACACGTGTCAGGGTATAGTCGACAAGTACAAGACATTCACTCTGAGTCAGTTGTGAGTTAAAACATATTTACCCCCATTTACGTTCATTTCTAAGCTAACTTGATTACGCAGCTATTCATGGAATCCTGCAGTAGGCACATGTAAGGCCGCGCCCACTAGTTCTCTCTGTATCTTGTCTATCATATCCGTTTAATAATGATTAATAGCCTGTGACGGTCTCTGGTTATCGTACTATGTCTGCATCGGCACAAAGGATACTCCCACCAGTCCGACCAAAGCATCAACAACGCCGACTCCCACAAAGCCGTCAACACCAACCGGTTCAGCCAAGCCAAGTCCAACACAACCAGATGTGTCCACAAAATGTACGTCACTACCTATTACATCTCCGCATTACATCTAGTAGGAATTTGAGCATGAGGTCTAATGTATTACTTAGGTAGCAAATGGCATCTCGTTGCATCAGGAGACATCTGCCAAAAGATCGCCGACGAATATAAGATTACCCTTGCTGACTTGTAAGTCCAAAGAACACATAATTAGTCTCTTCCATTCATAGGTCGGGTGTTGACTAATACGTGCGAGTAGTTACAAATGGAATCCATATGTTGGAAATACTTGCGCTAATCTCTGGCTTGGATACTATGTCTGTATTGGGTTGACCTAGGTAAAAGTAACGTTGATGCTGCCAGAGTAGAGAGGGGTTGTTAGCGTGATTATTCGTTCAAACAAGTTCATGATGGCGGCTACCTTAAATTTGGTATCGTTAATCTGGATACGCGATTATATTATGGTATCGTAAGAGATGTGATCAGATTCGGAACAGTTTGCAAATTTGAGTGGGAACTATATTACGTAGGTGACAGGCGAGTCGCAGACCCCAAAATACACCAAAAAGCCAACATTTGACGTCTAAATATCTCAACAACCACGTAATAATAATTTATAAAAGTCTAAGGGGAGACTTTCATGTATACACTACAGCATTCCTTTTAGTTTCACAATATCCACGTTACGCGTTAACAAGATATGTCATAGTATAACAATATAGCCCTATTTTGGCCCCCGAATTTGGGTATTTAAGAACTACATACTTAATTATTATAAGACCTTAGGAATAGCTGCAGAGTGTATGCACAAGCTTCTCCTCAGATTTATATAAATTATTATTACGTGGTTGTTGAGATATTTGGACGTCAAATGTTGGCTTTTTGGTGTATTTCCACGACTCGCTTGTCACCTACGTTTGTTGATCGTAGGGCTTAAACCTTCCTAACTAAAAGACTGTATATCTGTATGTGATTGATAATATGATCCCCATGAGCATTCCAAAATTTCAAATATCGGTGAAAAATTGTTTAACAGGCAAAACTTTTGACGAGCGACTGTACTTTGGCCAGTGAATAAGCCTTCACAGGCGGTCACTATATGATCGAGGGTCATCGCCGCAGTTCAAATAGAGTCGGGCACATACAATTCCATAATAAGACAGGTTTCATTGTACGTGTAGTGGGTTGCTGCTCCATAAGCGCCCATTGAGCACTACTCATGAGGAGGGGTTCGCCCTTGGATGATTCACCTCGTTGAGTTCGCAAATAATTCAAGACTTAGGACGGAAGACTCGAACGAATTTTATGCTAGCGTATGCTGGCTAAGTGGAGCGCAGAGAGCGACTAAACATAGATTAGCATATGTAGAGTGGTACCGGTGGATATCTTTTGACTGCGTTTGATATGCAACACACAGACTGAATGGCGTAACCTTATCTCTGTGATCGGTAGCCTCCGCAGATGATGTGAGAACTAGGCCTACTACAATGAGCTTACTCTGCTGTCTCTTTTCGCCCTCAAATTTCGATTATCCTGATTCTCTGGATTTCTCAAGAGCGGAAAGGATGCTCCCACGGCTTCATTGAAGTTCACTATCTCCAACAAGTATTATGCCTCACGATTTATCCGCTTTACCCCTTGCATGATATGAGGCTTAGTTTATCTGGGCTCGTTAACAGGCTAAGAAGCTAACAGGAGCGTGTACAACCTTGTACAGCTGCCACGATTAACGCTTCTAGCCCAGACTAGCCTACCGGTATAACAAGGTAGATGAATAGGCTGACAGGTAGTTACAGATGCTCAGTACCATGGACGGAGCGGAGCGGATATATCGTGAAGATACTCGAAAACTTCTGGATGGTAGATGAGTTTCACTAACTCTCCCCACTCAATGCCCTTAGGTCGACCTCAACTAGCACGAGGACGCACGAGGACTGCCCATCTAGCAGCCACAACTTCTTGGGTGATTCAAACTTATTGAAACCACGGGCGGTCGAGAAGTTGCGCCAATGCTCACCGCACATGTGAATAGTGACGAAACACAAACATGAACTTATGTAGGCCTAGTATTATTGCGCGGCGATAAAAAAAAAAATCATAGCTCTTGAGAAGCAAGGAGGTGCACCGTCAACAAACAACTCCCTGACTAGCCACAAAGGAGAATGGAGCCCAGTTAGCTCAGCCTTAGTTACCACCTAAGTGTCTAACCACGTGGGAGCTGCAGAGTGCTCATCCAATAGTTGCAAGCGCCAAGGGTAGCTTTACCGAATATTCAAGCTTAGCGGCAACGACAAAAGACACTATCGGTTTAGCTCGTTTCGCTTTCCCCTTATTGTGGAAATTTATCGCAAAGCTTTAAGCCGCTTTGGAGCAATTTTCCTTAGTTGGGATATGCATCTAGACCGCCTGTGGCGTATAAATTATTGGCAAGCTGAAAAAGCAAGACATTGTCGGTTTAGCTCGCTTCGCTATTTTTTGAATGTGGAAATTAAGCACAAGGCTTTGCGCTCAAAAAGCAGGGGGGACTTCGTAGTGACTATAGCCTCTCTCAGGAGGGCTGCTTTGTATATAAGCAGCGTATTCCAGCTCCTGCTCACGATAGCGTATCCAAACCAGATCCCTCTAATAACAATTCGTATCATGCTGTTTCCCAAGTTCAGTGTCGTTCTGTGCCTTGTAGGCAGCCTACCCAGCCGAGTGGTTGCAGTCGACACGTCAGAATTGTATACCATCAATCCAGGGCTCAGCGAACTAAGCGATGGCAACGGTCTTGTTTTTGCGTACGTCGACCCAAATACGAAAAAGATCGTCAAAGGAGAAACAAAAGATACGTCAAAGACTCGACGTGGAGGTATGTTTGGAAAACCATACGCAAGTCACCCAACGCAATCGCTAAGAATAACCCTCCCAGAGTATTCCGACATAAATCGTCTAGTGTCCATTCTTCGAGCGCACAATGGGCAAGATCTTTGCAAGGCATACTGTCCTAAAGATCTTCCCAAGCCATCCACCTCTACAAAATATACCACCAAAACAACCACAAAGACTACATCGAAGACAACAACCGTCTGTCCGAAGGGCGGCTGCGGCGTGACGTCGAAAATCACACACACAGCAAACCCACCTCCAGACTCGACCAACACCGCCGTTACGACGACGACGACGGACGTGACTTCTACCTTGGTAGCTGAGACCGAAACCATCACCACAAGCGTAACCGACCTCCAGACAACCACCGCCACCAGCACTGTCACCGCTTCAGTGACCATTGGACCTGGGACTTCGTCATCTGCACCAGTGCGACGCCACGTGACCCTGCCAGCGTACCTGAAAGGGTGGAAACCAGAGCAGATAAAGGCCGCCTGCGCTAAACTCGTGCAGCCTGTCCGAGTAACGGTGACTAAGACGGGCATCAAGACCATCACTTCTACTAGCGTAAGCACCTATACGCAGAAGCAAACGACAACAACGATTGTTGTTGCAACCATTACTCCTCCCGCTGTGACCCGGATCACAGTCGTGACAACCACCGCAACCAACACAATCCTTACCACCAGCACGCCGCTCACGACACTCACCACCACTATTACCTCAACCGCTACCGAAACCACTGCCACTACTGTTACCACGACTTTCTGTGCCCAGGCCACTCAAGGCATTACGGGTATAGCAGTTACTCCGCCAGGATCATTGCGTTTCCCTAATGCTCCCGCCGCCGAGCAATGCTGTGCGGCATGCTATAACACCCCTGGATGCGTTGCTTGGTGGTCTGTGAAAGGTAGCATCTGCGCTTATGCCCTGGGTAGTCCTCCAAATTCTCCACCAATTACTGCTCAATGTCCCAACGGGCTTGGTAACTGGTCCTTCTTCGACGGCGGGAGTCAGGACGGGACGCAGCTAGGAGGCCCGGGATACTGTGCAGGATCGCGAGTGTAGTTGCAGCGTATATTACCCAAATAGAAGTAGACCTGTATTTAGACGTAATGACTTTAATAACTTAATTGATTTGGATTCTTTCAACAAGGATCTCTAATTATTTAGCAGGTCGCCTGTTAGACTATTTTTCTGTTGATTGAGATATCCCTCATCCACGATTTGGTTATCGGCGAAGTGGCTAATGAGATAATGAAGCTAGATATTGTACATGTAGCTCCTTGGCTGCCGGTAAATGCAGATATTCCACGAAGGTTCTCATTTGCGGATGCAAACCGTATGGATGGTTAGTTTTTGTCCCTATCCTTACACATCTCAACAATTGATGTCCACTGAACCTTGCTCCAACTGCATCATTGTTACATCCTTTTTCTTAGAGGCCTGCTCGATCACCATCGCTAGCGCTGTATCATCGGTCACTTAGCCAGCCGCTATCTCAAGCAAGTCCACATGCTGGCATAGTAAAATGACCAGTGTAGTGACAGCATCGAGTGGGAATCTCGACATCTCCTTTCACCATTCCTTGTTCTCGGATAATCTAGCTTCCTTGAAGAAGCGGTGCGATATGGTTTCAGGAATTGTGAGACCATAGTACGAACAGATTTTCGTCACCGTACTTCGATACGTAGACGTTGTACCTGACGGCGATTTATAGACACTTTGAGAGTGTATGTGGATTAGTTGAAATAGCGGTGGAAGAGATTCATTTTTGAGCAGACTGCGGAGTACTTTGGCTGCAGTGGGAGGCGGTTTGTCCTTGGTCCAAGTTATGGATGTTCTGGATTAATGAAATACTAGTGTCAGGCAGACGGGTATCTCGTGGGTCGAGATGCACAAAACTCTCGTCATCAGGATTCGTGACCAGTTCTTCGATTCGTTCGAGTATGTGTTTTAGTGGGGTCAGGAGGGTGGTTAGTGTAGAATTTCAATAGTACTAACTTCATTGACCTACAATCCTACTGCCGAATTGGGGCACAGATGCCATTTCAGGAAGATACCCATGCATTGTGGGGAGTAATAGTGACAGTTTATTGTGTTATATTCGATGAGACCTTCGGTTCCAAGCCTGTGCACTACAACCCTCTCAATTAATCTGCAATGCTGCTCAATGCCAAACTCGCCATTGCATTGACTCTTGAGAAATTCCTTCAGAACATTGAACCTACATCCATATCAATTATCACACTCCGGGTGCTTACTCTGAACATATTCTTTGTGGTCGTCTCTTGACTGAGCGCATGAAGCTGATCTGAAGATTCGGTAGTTGCTCTTGTTGGCATGCTGCTTGTACTTGTGGCGTCAAGTTTAGTAGATGTCAGTATTCATGTTGAGTATAGCATGGCGAGCGAGTGTGGTCGAAAGATTTATGCTTGAGGTGTGAGCTTGAGAAACGCGTAGAGGAGACAGGTGCGAGGCGAGATTTGCGCGCCATTTTAGCCCCGCTTATGTAATGCTTTTTGGTGCCTATATAGGAAAAATCAGTTTCATTTCTAAGAACACCTCTATAATAGAGGTGCTATTATATTGCTATATTACGGGCATTACGCTTAGTAGTATGCCATCTAACATATTGACAAAACTGTTGCGGCGCAGACACGCTGAGGATCAACCAGAGCCTACATTGCTTTCCAAGCCAATACGTAACCACTACGTTAAATAGAGCGCTAGATGTTCATTCTATGGCAGATATCTCATGATCGACTCTGTGGGCAGAGAGCATGAGGTGATGTTGGAAAGCTCTGGATGGCCAATACTAGGAAAGCAGGCGTGCGGGGAAGAAGATTTAGCGGCTTGCTGCTGTAGCTAGTAAACCGAGATGGGGAATGAAATAGATCCCAGCCAATTAAATTCGAACTAGCAGGATAACCCTCTATCGTTATCTCTCATGTTCGTATTGGGCCTGCATTGCGATGGTGATCGCAGGAACATTTGTCTGGTGACCTCCAGGCAGTGGTTTTAATGCTCACTCTCCTCTCGGAAGCGGCGCAGCAACGGAGTCTGCCTCGCAGAGCCTGAAAATTCTACTTACAGAAGCCGGTAATTGGATGAGTTTCTGCATATAAAATGCCAACCGAACACTACCACGTCAGGTGTGCTAAGTGGCTTGCATGGGCTGCTGCCTACTTCATGCGGCACAGCTTCGCTTTATCTACTGCTTGCGTAGCTATCTGAACACAATTTGCTCTACGCTCGCTCCTTTCCACGAGCTTCAGCCTAGTTCCCGCATTCTACTTGACAATAGCGAGGACAATGAAGAAAACAGGCAAGAACACAATTGTTGAGGAACTACAGCTAGTTCCTGAACCAGAACCTGTATTAGGGGGTCCGTCCACCGATTCAGTCCCAAGTACTCATTCAACATTGCATCGGCCCAAGACATCGTGCGGCATCCCCTTTCCTATTACTTCTAGTATCCGGATAACGATGAGCTAAGCGTAACCTGCAGTCCTTACACCAGCCCTCTTGCCACACTCTATATTGGTCCCAGCCGACAAGCGTATTACATACGGAAAGACCTCTTGGAACGCCCCGAATGGATAAAATACCCCTCTGACTGGATTAGCCCCTCGATGCGTTTGCATTCTGTTGACGAAGACACCGGCCATGTGCTAGTTCATTACTTATGTACTGGTACTTACCAAACGCTTGACAACACAGATGCCGCTACCGCTGATAACGGACGTGTTGAGTTCAAGAGAGCTGTTCTGGCCTACTTTGCTGCGAGGACTTATGAGCTAGACGGCCTGCAGCAGCTAGCGATAGAAAACATTGAGCAACGCGGTATGGAAATGACCACCCTAGACATCTTCGATCTAGTTAACCAGGAGTTTCCGAATTTTCTGGATAAAACTGGCTGGTTCTATGACTACTTGAAGGAGAAGGCGAAAGCCACGTTCAAGGACGATTGCACTTCGTTTGCAGATGGTGGCATTTTAGATCGCATTGACAATGTTGAGCTACTTAAGATGCTGGCTAAATGTGTTGTGGAGCTCTACACCACCATTGTCAACGATAAAGCAGATTTTATCCAGACAGCCTCAGAAGGCAATGTCCCCAGCGCCAGTGACGGTCCGTCTGGAGAAGCACCAGTAGAAGACACCCTGCAAAAGTACTTCCGGTCACTGATCTCCAAGCCGAAGAGGTCTACGATATTCCCGCTGCCTGAGCCAACCAAGGGAGGTTGCGTCGCTGAAAATCTTGTGATTGTAGGCTCAGACAAGAAGGACGAGGGCGTGGGTGACAGACCATGGGATTTTACCGACAAGAAAGAGAAGAAGGGTTCATCCGGATCCGGGTTTGACTTCAGCTTTGACGCGTTCAACGATTCGATCAAAATTTCAGATCTAGCGGTGGCAGTGGTAGAGGAGAAACCAGCGGGAGTTGACGAGTGGAGCTTCGGTTTGGTTTCGAAGAGTAAGAGTAAAAGTAAGAGTAAAAGTAAGTCGAAGAAGAGGTCAAGTGCTATTATTGATGAGCCTATGATAGAGTCTAAGCTCGAACTCATGCCCGAGCCTGCGAAACCCGCAGATGACTGTTCTTCTTGTATGTTCGGCAGTGCAACGGACAAGAAGAAAAAAGGTAGTGCTGCTGCTACTCTTATTGAGGAAACATCTCTATCTTCTGTGGAACCAGAGTCAGTGCCAGATACAATGTCGGAACTAGTTAAGGAATATGAATTGTTGGGATGGGGTGCTTTACCTGCTGCTGGAGGGGCGGGGAAAAAAAAGAGCAAGAAACGGGCAATTGTAGAGACCAACGAGGAGACTAAAATTGAAGAGCCACCTCCTGAGCCTCCCGTCAAACCTGAACCCGAAACTTTGCCCCCTCCAGCACCGGAAGATGACTGGGGTCCATTCGCCGCTTCTGCCCCTACTGTCAAAAAGAAGAAAAGCAAAAAAGCGGCAATCGCAGAGACTAATGAGGAGCCTGGAGTCGAAAACACGCCTCTGCCACCCGTTGATCTTGAACGCGAACCTTCGCCTTCCCCAGCACCGGTAGATGACAAGGGTTCTTTCGCCGCTCTTGCAACCACTGACAGAGTCAAGAAGAAGAAAGGCAAGAAAGTCGTCAAAGAAGAGTCAGTGATAGCCCCCGAACCCATCCTGGAATCGGTAAAGGAAGGGAACAAGGACGAAAACCTTGGGGAGAATTTGTCATTGGGAATGCCAGTGGCAACAAAAAACATTAAGAAGAAGGAGAAGAAAGAGAAGAATGACAAGAAGGGCGTGAAAGAGGCGCCAATAGCTGAGGAATTGCCCTTACCTCTACCACCCCAGCCCGAACTGGAATCAGCGCCTTTGTTTGATGAGAAGTCCCTCAGCGAGGGCTGGGATGGAGGCGCCGATTATGGTTGGGATGCGGCCGCCGCTGTGACTCCAGTAAAGGAGGCGAAGAAGGGAAAGAAGGTTTCCGTCGTGGTAGCTATCCCTGGCCCACCAGAGGAGGCTCCCCTTATTGAGGTGGCAACGTGCGAGCCTATAATTGAGACAGATCTGGACGATACTTGGGGAAACATCGGGTCTCTCACAAAAACACCGAAGAAGAGCAAGAAGGGCAAGAAAGGAGTCATAGAGCCTGGGCCGCTACCACCTCCCACGCCGAATAAGTTTGCCGGTACCCCCGCCGAGATATCACTTGCGGAAGACACTGAACTAGTCCTTCAAATGGATCATATTGATTCTCCATCATCCCCTCTCAGTGACTTCATCTATCTTGAGTCCCACGAGGAACCTATCCCTGAACCGTGCGAGGAATTCATTCTTGCACAACCTGAGGATGCTATTTTGGAATCATCTAGTACCCCTTTGCCAAGTCTTGATATGGGCTCAGAATATACTAAGGAAACTGAAAGCGGCCTATGCCCCTCTCGTGCCAAGCATCTGCTTGAAGGAGACATGTGGAAAGATTGTAGGCAGTGCCGGGCTGTCCTTCGCCAGATTGCTATCCAGCTTGCGGATCAGGTTGACAAGGATAGATATGAGATAGTGGACCGAGTGATGTTGAAGTAGGGTGTGGTGTAGGGGAAGGGTATGAGGAAACGGAAGGCAATGGACGTGCGAGGAATATAAGCTTGTAACAGACGCCATGGCAGCAGGCCAAATCTGACGAGGAGATATTGGAGCTATGAGGTTTTCCACGGAACCCAGCGGCCGTGGACGGGTAAATGAGAGGAGAGAAAGAGTTTAGTGATTTTGAGTGAATGGAACAAGAATACCGAACATAGAGAACGTCGGAGCTCCACACCCCAAGAACACCAATCACTTTGTACAAATCTCAGTCAATAGATTACGTATACCTCTAGGGGAATTATAATGTACAAAGTGCGAAATAGGTGTGGTGCCAAGGCAGTGAGCTAATATAAAGTTCCTTGCAGTCGCCACGAGAGAATGTTGACTCTGTTGTTGTTAGCATACCTAGGGATGTATATGTGTGGGTTAGGCTTTCCGCGCTTGTAGATTGTGAACAGATCGTGGTTTTGAAGCGCGTTGGGAGCTGTCGTTAAGTCTGTAGTTTAGGTAAGCTGTCAACCATGCTTAAGATGAAAATTTTGCGTAGGCAACTGCACATGCAGTTGCCTAGAATGTTCATCTCTGCAAACCCAGCTGTTCAATACATACCCACGGTAGAAGGACTGCTTTGCGGCTTCCTCCGACTCAAATATAAGACATCTGTTGAGTACTTAGAATCTTTTGATTCTAGTGATAGATTGCAAGTCGGAGAGATTGTCACCCGGCGAGAATGCAGCGGGTTTGCCAAGGCCGTTAATGTACACCTCACAACATGTGTCAGTCTTCTATTGGGAGTTCCGGTCAATGATGTGGGAAGAGAGAGTTCTGAGAGCGGCCATTCAGAGTCTACGGGGAGAGGTATTGTGTGCTGTGGCTAGCGAACTGCTATCGACCCTGGGTCCTAGACTCGAGGGAGTATGGAACCTTAAACTCGACGCGGATACTTATGTCGTCTTTGCAATCGGAATGCGCTGTGGTAATAATGAGGTCGATAATAATGATGCGGAGATATTCCAGCAAGGTGAGATTGTTCGGCTCCTATTGCATGTGAACGCAAATTTCTTTAATACGAAAGAGTGATTTCCTGCCTCGAAAAGACGAAGCAGCAAAGCAGGAACGATGATCGCTAGTACCAGCGACGCAGGGCTTCACATCCAGAGTACGCGGTAAAAAGACTTAATCGAGATTATGCATGGCGTAAAGAGATTTGTCCATTGAAAATCGGATTGCCACCGCTCTGCGATATTAAGATTAACACCAAGGTACCCAGCTCCGTATGCGCCGGGAACGTCTAAATACACAACTAAACCTCCATCTAGACATGAGGCGAGGTCTTTGATCATGTCTTTCAAAGATATAGGCAAAGTGTGGATGTTTTTTGTTTGATTGACTCCTGGAGGTGGGAGGTGTAAGTGGAAAGAAGGGAATGGCTTCGCCCCCATAAGTGCAGAGATTTCAACTCCTGAATGGTTAGAATGGCTGACATATTACCTAGACCACAGTTCCAATGACAGCTCGTAATGAGCTATCAAAATCACAGTCGATTACACAAGGTCCCAGCGAGCGCGACAGCACGTGATCTCTCGAAGAGTGATTGGGAACCTGTATTGAAGTCGTTGAGAGAAAGTATTAGCACGAAGATACATGTTCATGAGCATGTAATTGGGAATTGCATATCATGAAATGGCAGGAGGCAAACTGGTGAGTGCAAGTATATAGCTACGCCACTACAAATCTTATGTACAACTTCAAGTCTGTATCTCTTTCCCATAAAAGCAAAACGATGCAATGAAACTGAACGACGGTTATAAATGCAACAATCTGATATATAATATGACAGTTCACCACCTTCCTAGCATCCCTGCACGGTTCCAAAAGAACCCATATCCTATCCAAAGCCGAGGGAAAGAGGATCCACCCAGCTTTTCCCCTCCGACGTACCCTTCATCTCTATTACATCCTGTCACAGTTTCCCGTCAACCACACCCCCATACTCCACATTAATAACTTCATTAAGATGACTCCTTGGGCGGATACTGCTCCTCGTACTCTCCGGCCTCACCGCCTGCCGAACCATCACACTCCTCCGACTCCCACTATTCGCTATCACATTCTCTGGCATCTGTAGATGAAGCTTTGGCGCCACAGTCCGCCCAGGGTTCGATGTGGGATGAGAAGTGGAAGTTGACGTAGGAGGTATGGGAATATGTTTCAAACCCCCAGAATGGCCGTGCCCATACCCATACTGAACCGGCATCTTCCCTTTGACTACGGTCGACTCCTTCATCGCCGTTGTACTACCCACGAATGTGCTCCCCGAGTTCCGGGTTCGGGAGTACGATTTCTGCGGTCTCGGGATCTGGGGGACCTCGTGTGAGGTGGGGCTAGAGGTTTTAGACAAGACAGCCGGTGCAAAGTATTCCCAGTCTGTGACGTCTGAGTACACAGACGCGGATAGATCCTCTTCCCTCGGATACAGCAGAGATGAATCCGGTGTTGCAGGGCCCCAATCATCTTCGTAACCGTAGATGTGTTGTGACGGGCCGACGGGCTCATCGATGTACACAGACGAGAACGACGTCCTTGTGGACATGCGGTAGGCGGGTCGCTGAGGGCGGCGTGGGTGCTGCATCTTCTCAAGCTGCGGATCAATGATATTGCTACTTGCTGTATCTGCCCTAAGAGTTTTCCGACGCTGTCTAAGCGAGAGCATGCGTCCGGGATGTTTTGGTGGTGGAGCGATGCGCTCGAGCCCGAGCATCTCATAACACGCTTTGCCGATCCACAACATTTGCTCGTGCTCACGTAGGTAGCGCTCGCCGCCGAACGACTTCTGTACGATGCTACGTGCCATCATGCCCAGTTTTCGGCGCTGGGGACTTTTCTCGTACATCCTGCGTGTGATGATTTCGATGTCTTTGGCGGTAGGTTTGGGCGGTAAAATGGGAGCGGTATCACCGGGTGCATCGTCAGCGTACTGAGCCCATTCATCAAGCATAGCGAGGAGGTTGATTTGCGCTCTGGCGAGCCCGTATGCATCGTTCGGTGCAACAACTTCGCTATAGCGCTTGCCGTCATCCGGGTCAGTGAGCACACGGAGGGAGGCTCCGACATCAGTACAGACGACTGGTGCACCGGTGAGTGCGGCTTCGCCCAGAGCGAGTGGTAAGCCTTCCGAGACGGAAGAGTTGAGGAAAAGCCAGGAATCAGCGAGGACCATGGCAGGATCTGCAGAGCCCTTTAGGGCGACGCTTTGCCCAAGACCTTTGCAGGCAAGAATCTCTTGGCACTCGGAGGAGTAGACAGGAGATTTGTTGAGTGCGCCGTAGATGTCGAGCTTATAGTCTTTGAATCCCCATTCATTGGAGATGATGTCTGCGGCGAGAAGAGCAGTTTTGATGTCTTTCGCAAACCACACGTGGGACAGCATAGTGACAGTGGGGGTCTTGGTTTTGATCTCGGAAACTGGTGAGAACTTCTGCATATCGGTGATACCGTTGACGATGGGGTCAACCTTGCGACGGAAGACGTTCCGATGCGTGATTTGGCCTTTGCCACTGCCAATCTCGACTTCCCAACCGGGATTGAAGAAGTCGGCACAGGGCAGGATTTGATCGGCGTGGTGGAGGATTAGACACGAAGTCATCTTCATCAAGCCTAGTAAGGAATTCCGAATGAAAGGGGGTAGCGTGCACATAGCTGAGGACAGATACAAATTAGTTTCACGCCATGAGATAGCATGATCCCAAATCTGTAGCGTGCAGTTCCGCTTGATCTTACAAACAATACCGTAAGAAGCTGAGACACTGTGGTGCGAGGCTTGAAAGACATGCGGGATCTTGTCAGGGATAGGAATGGAGAATATGAAGAGATCTGAGATGGTCAGTTGAAGTTGTTTAAGAGTACTGAGTGGGAATATTTACACCTGAACCACAGCTCTAGTGCCGTGTCGAGATGACCAAGAGTTGGTAACTCTGTGCGGAACCACTCTGATGGCGGCTGAGCATTAGGCATGTCTTCAGTAAGCCAAAGTCTCCGCCAGGTGTCTTTGACAATGTCGCTCGTCCAAACTTCTTTCCAATGACGAGAGTCCTGGAAATAAGTATTTAGATTAACAAGCGCTCGGGTAGCTTGCTTGACATCGGACTGTGTCATATTGATAACT
This sequence comes from Herpotrichia juniperi, assembly GCA_014905255.1. Taxonomy (NCBI): domain Eukaryota; kingdom Fungi; phylum Ascomycota; class Dothideomycetes; order Pleosporales; family Melanommataceae; genus Herpotrichia; species Herpotrichia juniperi. The sequence goes on from BLYF01000110.1 coordinate 155,785, forward strand.
CGAGCAGCACGAATCAGTGCTGTAAGAGTAGGAATGAAGTTCATCTTGATGTCGTCAATGGTAGCGTCCTTCACCAAGTGGTCGACCTCGCTGTCCAGCTTATTTGTAAACATTCCGTGACTTGGATGCAAGAAGTCGAGGCCCCAGAGAGGGATGATCTTTAGCGATTCGACATTCTCTTCGGTCTGATGCTTGGGCAGACCAAAGTCGTTGGCCGACTCGACCACCATGTGCCACTTGATAGTGCGCAGGTTGTTGATCAAGTCTCGGCGACATGCTGACACACCGCCACCTTCGTTTGGCCAAGTGCCAGTATCAACAGCAATGACATGCAGTGAACTGTCCGTATCGCCAGCAAGAGTCTTTGTCCGGGTAAAGATGACCGCATCACCACCTTGGCCGAAGCTGAAGAGATCACTGATGCGGATAGCAAGAGGTGTCCAAGCACTAATGTCGCTTGTAAGATCTGCGCTTGCCATTATTGCGTCAGCATGTAGGGCGAGATAATCTTCGGCCTTCAGAAGATTCCCACGGTCTCTACGACGCCAATACGGTCGCAAGAGCGCGTCTTTGCGAATGAGTTCCTCGTCTACCCAGCGAACAACCACGCCGTCGAGGTCGAGCCGCTTCTTCCAGGCCTTCCAAAGCTGGGATCGCGCCCGGGAAGTAGAAATTTCCTGTCGCTTGACGTTTGTTCGGAAACACCGATTCATGAAACTTGAGGTAGCTGAGTTGAACTCGAGGAGGGGATTCTCGTCTGCGAAAGTGCATCGGGTGGGCTTCTTCAGTACACCTAGCCAATCGAACTTAATCATATCCGGAGTCTGAACAGAGTCACCGTTGAGCTTGGTGGTGATCGTTGGATGGAATTTGTGATCGTATAGCCATGAGCATTCGTAAACATCCGCAGCTGACACGAAGGTGGCCTCGTGGACACGAGGAGTTGGTATCCAACGTTCCATCTTCTCGGCATGCCGAACGGGAGGCGCGCACCAGCTCACATTTGCTGACATGTGTGGTAGTACGAATTCTGCTCTCAGAAGTTCGTCGTCATACTTTGCGTTCTTGCGGTAGTGATACTTGAACCGCACCAGGTTGTCGTGCAGGACGTAGCTACCGGACTCGAGATGACCCTTGTAGTTATATTGAACTCTGGCTCCTTCGTCGCTGCCGCGAACACAGTGTCGAGATAGTGGTATCTTGGTGTTTTGTACTTTGGCAATCTTGCTGACCCGTTGTGTTCGCTTCGATGGGTATTCATAGGCATATTCGTTCACGACTTCACCGTTCTTGTACTCCACACGTGAAGATATGTGCATGTCTTTGTCGTACTTTGTGATTCTCGTGTAACCCCATGTAGGTTCCAATTTAAGTATCCCTTGGTAAAAGACGAGCTTGAACCCACCATCATCAGTCGAATGTACAAAAGCAGTTTCCGTGTCTCCATAGCTGCGAATAACAAGTCGGTCTTTCTTCTGGGTGATAAGGCTACCCTGTACGGTACTTGACAGCGCAGCAATATCTTTACGGCCATGGTAGAGGAAAAATGGAAGGGCAATAGACATGAAGAAACGACTGTAGATCCAAAGACCAGTCAGGAGGAAGGTAACGGGTTTGGCGATGAATCGTGGAGTACCAATTAAGGCACAATTCAGCTCCCGCTGATACTCCGCGTCTGCCATAGTTGCGAGAACGAGAAACTTGATCCATGTCCCTGTTGCATGATACGTATATGCAATGGGGAGCCTGATACTGTTCATCCAGCTACTTACTACGGATGTAGCAGAGCGGTTCAAAACAGGGTGATGGGACTCTTGGATGTCGGCGGTAATCTGGCGGTACTCTTTCCCATTACCGTACTGTTCTCCATGATTCCTGAAGTAGTTGTACTTGTTCACGGTCAGATAAGCACCCAGATCATATCGGGCGACTCGTGACAAAATGGTACAAGCATCTTCCGCTGGCACGTTCACGTTGATCCAAGACAATTCGGTGCTCGTGTAGGGGCCGCGTGCACCAAGACATCTCCTGAGAAATAGTCGGCGAATATCCAGAGGAAGACTGTCCCATTGAGTGTCGCAATCATATCCCATACAAAGGCTGCGTAGTAGATTCGTTCTGCACATCGTTTCGAAGGCGAATGTTTGTGTACCTACTGATCCGCATGGCATAGATCGCTTGCTACACTCAGAGACCGCGTACGGCTCATCGCTGGTAGGTCGGCAAACTAGGATTGATTCAGCCACATCGGCTTGGAGCTGCGACATGCCGAACATGGTCTCTGAGCAGGCGTGTACCAGCGTTTCCGCAATGACCTGGCAGTTGCTGCTGACGTTCATCTGAGCAGAAGTGGAGCCCTTCGAATCAGAGGCCACATAAAGCGTGAGTTGCCCATCACAGTATTGTGAGATTGCGCGTAGATCAGCTTCCGCGTCTGAGACTGCTTGCATTGGCACGATGAATACCTTGATCAAGCCGTTCTGCCACGCCAAGACAATTCGCTGTACAAGGTATGGCATTGCTGGGAACGCTTGCAGGGCCAGTCGCGACAATGAGTCATGAGTACATGATAGTAGAAGGGACGTGATTTGATCGCCAGGATTCCCAAACGGCGTTATCTTGTATCGGTTTTCCTTGGGTCCGGATCGTAGCTTATCGCAAAAAGCCTGAAGTTCGCTCTGGCTCCATTGCTGATCCTGCCCCCTGCCATTGTATGCGTGGAACCTCTCGCCGGCAGACCCAGATGTCTTGTACTGAGACGGCAGGCCTCCGATATTGTTTGAGTCGGCGGAGTCTTTTGAAGTTCGCTGACGGTTGAACCCCACGAGCTTTTCCGACATCCATAGTCTAATTTCGAAAGCCTCAGGTAGGCCTAATTTGGCTGTATGGAAAGATAGAAGAGCTGCAGTCCATGTAGTGGCGGCCAAAGAAATTACGTTATTGTATTCGAACTCCGCCTGGACCTTCTTTAAGACATTGCCAACGATAAGACCAACGATAACTGCGGAAACTAGAGGCATAAGGGCATGGGGCCCCGAGAAGATCTTGTTGTATTGATAGAGAAGAAGACCGCTGTATGCGCATACATAGGCGAGGAACATGATCAGCGCAGTAGGCAATGCGTTAAAGATCCATACGAGTGCAGCGCTCAGAGACAAGGCCCAAACATGGATACCGATGAAACGGCATAACGTGTTCCAGTAAAGATGGCGTCGGAACTTCATGTCGTTGTTCTTTGCTTTACGGATTTGAGGGATCGACTCGATTGAAACTGGAGTCGACTGCTCCGAGAGCGTGTGCAAATGCTGGGCTTTGTAATCGAGAAGAACAGCTCCCACTAGGTAGTACGCGAGGCCGAACCCAACAGACAATCGAATTTCCTTGTTGATCGACGGCGATAGACCCACAAGATTGCCGCCGTGAAGCAAATCAAGCCAGCGGTCCATCAATGCGGTAAGGAAGTAAAGGATACCGCATCCGATTTCGTCGCCAGCGTTTCGCCAGTGGATGAAAGAATTGTGTAAGCGAATGCCCTTCTGCGATTGCTGCATGCTTTCAAGGGCAACTTGTGTTTCCAAATTCCACGTGGAGCTGTAGGGAATAGGTCGCTTAGTGTCGGTAAGCCGACAATACCAATCAAGTAGAAACAGAGTTGATTTCCAGCAGCCTGCTAGCTCTTTGACAAATTCATCATCGGTGGATTTCTGCCAGAAGTGACGTTCTTCCTCTTTCTTGACTGCGTTATAAAGTTCGGTCCGGCACAGTGCAAGGATAGCAGGCTCGCTCAGGCCATGAAATAAGTCCGGCTCGCCAAGCGACACAGAGGTGGCCAAAGAGGCTCTTATCTCTTTGCTTAGTCGTTTCGCTGCACATTGATCAGATTGTAAGTCGAAAGGTTTTTTTCGGGGAATTTCTTACTTTGCAGTTGTGAAGCGCCAAGAGCAGGTTCGGGCTTTGTGCTGACCCGCACATACCATTCCTTCACGTCTTTGTCATTGAGGGTTTTGATATTGTGGTACCAAGTCACCCATTGAGTAGCGACGCGCCGTGTTCCGAGCAACAACAGTCCAACAAAGATGTAGAGCACAGTAGGGTAGATGATGATATCATATCCTTCTTTCCACACAGTAATGAGAGGAGCAATGAGCAGGGTTGGAAGGATGCCGATAATGATTCTACGACCGTTCAAGAATGAGGATCCAGGGATTTGATAAGTGGACAGAACCGCCAGAATAGTGAGATATGATGTCAACCCGAACAGGTAGAAGAAGAAGATGGCGCCAGCTTGGACACCACGAAGAGCGGATATCACGACAAACCCCACTAGGCTAGCAGCGAAGGTGAGAGCGAGGCCTCCGATCAAGCGCGTGAGAACAAACATGTTGGCAGCAGAGAATGCCATTGAGATGAGGTAATAGGTGCCTCCGATAGAAATCCAAGTTCCGATGGCCCCGGAAAGGAGTAGAGAGACCATCAAGCCCAGAGTTGCATACTTCTGCACTATCAGTTTTTGCTCTTCATCAGTGCCCATGAAGGCGCTCAAGTACAGTCCGTGTCCAGTTGTTGACAGTAGCATGATATCTAGGAACGTTAGAGTTATTGTTGCAGATATTTGTCTTAAGGGACTACTTACCGACGAGCGCAGGGATAGCAAAAACACTGAGGAATGTGAATCGGCGGTATCCTGGGATTACTGACGCTTTCTGATCGGGGTCGATGTCAGTTTGCGCTGCTGCATATGCGGAAGCAAAAGAAGGAGCATTGAATATCCACATTGGAGGTTGATGATCCGCGTTGTTATAATAGTCTCGATGCTTCTTTGAGAGGAGAATTCCAATGTCACTGGGTGTGATGTCAAAATAGGCTTCACATCGAGATCCTAGGGCAAAGAGTTCTGCAAATGCCGCGCTCTGGTCAGGATACTGATTGAACAGCGGATTTCTGTCCGACACTTCGACGTAGACCTCTTCGAACCCAGCTTTCCTGGCTGCGCAGAAGATGCAGAACAAGAGAAAGTCTGAAACAGAGTCAATGCTCTCTCTGCTTGTGAGGCGTTCGATAGCCGCAGTAATGACGTCCAGGTTTTCATGATCACGGTTCCACAGGAGGCTGCGAAAGTTGACATCAATGTGTCGGAAGAGTTCCAAAGCATCGAATCTATCCAAACACGGGAGATGACAAAGACGGTACCACTTCAGCCGCGAATTCACTAAATATTCGTCCGTGATCGTACCGCTAATATATTCCATGTTACTAAGCTGTTTCAGCTGTCGGTATGTTGGAACATCGATCAGGAGCTCTTCACATTGAAGACGAAGAGAGGAAAGTAACGGGCATGCATCATCCCACTCTGAAAACTGGAGGTGCTGAAGATAGAGTAACAGATCTGAAGAGGACAAGAGGTTGAGATCTTGCTCCATCCGCGCGGGTAATCGTTCTAGTGAGCTAGTTTCGATCTCGAATTCGTCCAGACCGTACTCAACCAAGAAACTTTGGTATCTTGAGAAGCTCGATTTGCTGAGATACGTATGTAGCAGTACGGCGGGAATATTTTGAACAGATTTCGATATGTAGATGATGAGGGAGGAAGTTCTAGGCACCAGTTCCCATATGGCCCAGAACTGCCCTCCAGATGGAGTGTGGAAACCAGAGTCAAGTCCAACATATACCTGGATCTGATAAGGATCATCTATCTCGTCGTTAGATCTTGCGAGAGCATCTGCAAGCATCATTACAGCTTCCCGAGATGATGGGACGGTGTCCAGGGGCCGGCTTTTAGATGCACCATAGTTGCTGAGAAGGTTCGCAACAGCGTGTAACTGCTGGGAAGGTACTTTGCTTAGAAGATTCAGCTGTCGCAATCGTTGTTGGGATCGAAGAACATGCTCAAAGTCGTCCTCAGATGCATTCATTCCAATTGGAAAGCAACCCAGAGGGCCATAAAATGCACCAGAGAAAGAACATGATAATGGATTTGCCGTTCGCTTTTCCATGGATGCACTCCAGTCAAGGCCCGGGGACATAGCGGACATTGATACCAGTGGCAATATTGCCCCGTTCTCGTCAATCTCTGGATAGTGCACAGTGAGAGTCGAGGTGCTAGAGTTGTCTTCTGATTCCGACTCTGATTCCGAGCTATCTAAGCCTGCAAGAGTATTACCGAGCAGTGGGAAGATTGCCTGTAGCGGGAGATAATCATCAATAATGCTGGAGAACTCAGGAGAAAGCTGAGAGAGGGTGTTAGCTTACTCAGAAAGATTAGGCGCTTGCGACCTGCATTATAGACTTACGACTCGTGTTGTCCGAAATTTCTCATGGATGCCCATGACTTTGCGGGTTTTGAGCCATTGAAAAGCAGCAAGTGGCTCTTCATACCAGCAAACCTGAGACATGTCTATGAGGGCGGCTTGTCGGACGATGTATGGTATTGCACCATGATAGCTGCACCACATATGCGCTCTTCTCGTGACAGCGTGCGACAGTTCCGCGTCGTTGTCAATTGTATCCCATATCAATGTAGTAAAAGGTCGTAAACATGACTGGGACACAAAAGCCTTCGTTGTGGACTTCATCTTATCCATAGCGAAGAAATCTCTTCGCTCTCCATTCGGAAGTATGGTGCCATTCCTGACCACGGCGCCCGCAAATCGTTGAAGATCCAGCTGTTGAACCTGATCCAGATAGTCCGGAGGTCCAATCTCAAGGAACACATCCAGTCCGTAAGATGAACAGAGCTTCGCTATGCCGTTCAATAAAGGTATCGGTACGCAATTCTGCCATCCAGCAACCAGAATACCAGTGAAGTACCTGCGTTGATCTGGCAATCGCAGATGTTGGCGTATTATGTTGGAGACTAGGTGCACAACTCGGAGCATGTTAACCTCATTTTCCATGGGCATCAAGTTAACGATCGTGAGTAGATCAAGTCTGGCGATGATGTGTGGACCGAGGGGCAGGCTCTCATCGTTGAGTGCATCCAAAACGCCTGACTCTTTGTGATTCAGTACCACAGCTCCCCATCGTGATAGTATGTGTGCCTCCTCCTCCGATACAGGTGTGCTCAGTGATCCAAGATACACGCCAAACGATGAAGGCTTCGTGGGTAGGTCTTGTTTGGGTCGAATGACGGTAGCAGTCTCAGATAGAAGATAAATGTGCTCTTGCACAGACCGTGGCAAGAACGGAGTGACTCTTTTCCTCTATAGGCCATACCGTTAACTCTGAAAGAAGGCATTGCGGTCGTGCGAAACTTGCCTTGTACAGCTTATGGATGGCTTTGTACAAACCCCAAATGAATGTAATGAGACCGACCAGGCCACTCGCACCGATGATAGCCACGAGGGTCCATTCCCACCAGTATTTTGGAGTGATCCCAGTACCAAAGGCACTAACTCCCAGGATGTTAGCCATGGAGTCACAAACCTTCAATCGTGGGAGTGGGGTTCGAAAGGTTGGACAGCGCCGAGGAAGCACACTTCAAAGGCCGAGCTCACAACCGTAGGGAACTGTCGTCACAAAGGTATGCCTGTTAAATAAATAATAAACATATAAACAAGAGTGCGGTTAAAAACACGCGGCTTCACCATCAGGGACTGCGAGGACCTGGATAATTGAGAAGAGACGAAAAAATGAAGAACACTTAGAAGTTTTACTACTACAAGGGCGTCTGGGAAGGAAATGCCGACCGATAGCACGCAGATCGCGTAGTCCACAGCTCGGATAGCTGCACACAGACATCCTGTGTATAGAATGTCATGTGTTGCGCTGCTGATCCAATGTCTGCGTTAGGATGCTGTCCGCCGAGAGGCAACAGACGGCCAGAGGACCACAGTCAGGCTTCTCGAAGCCTGCATTCAAGGCCTTGGCCACCCAATGAGGCAATGAGAGGCAGACATAGAGAACATCTGGCAGCGGCCGACGCCCTTCGACCGGGCGATGGCATGCCTTCGCGAGAGAAGCTTGGTGGCCAAGGCACTACAATCTATTGCAGACAGGGCACAAGGGTCATGTAGAGAAGAGCGGCGACGGGATGACAGAGATGGGATGGGCGATGGAGATGCGGGGGAGGGTGCAGGAAGAGCAGGTGGTGAGTGGTCAATGTTCGGGAGGCGTGAGACGTTGGGGAAGGAGGCTGAAATGTGCGCTGGGATGGGGTGAGATAATCAGAGGGTCCGAGCACAGGCGCCGCTTCAACGGGCCTTTAGCCTAACCTCGCTCTCCACCTCACCTCGCATCGTTAATATCAACCCTCATCTAACCCCGGTCTCACATACAGCAAGCTACTGCAGATAGAATCCGGGGGCCCAGATTGACTCTCTAATCTGGCAAGAGTGTGAGGAGCAGCCAGCTTGCGTGGAAGCCGGCCAGCACACAACTTGCAGCATGGGACGCGTCGGCCTCAATATGCACCCCCAGACGGCTCTTCACAGCTCCTTTACACGGCATTGCTGCCGTGATGGAACCTCGGAGTAGCCTCGTTATTGATATGTCTGGCCGTCTCTGAAGCTACCTGACCATGGACACCTGAAAGCCATACCTGGTATGCTCTGTCTGTGGCTCCTGCGGTCTGCACGCTTCCCAAACAGATGGCCTCTAGTCACGTTTCCCTCGAGACTCTATGCTACATTGTCCACATGTGGCTGTAGCTTTTTCTTCTCGTGTGCCCTTGTTGAGATGGAAGCCCGCCAAGACCCCTGTTCACGCAATTCCCCCAGCGTCACCTGAATCTCACAACGCAACACATCACCTATGTCCGCTACTCCAGGGTTGCAACATACACTGCCAGAGGCGCAAACAGCTACCTGCGCCGCGTCATAGTTCGATTTCGACCCTGACCCGCGAGGGAAGCGAAAACTGATCAGTGAAAATCGATAGTCGCTCGGATGGTCGTATATGTTGCATCTGGATCGATTTATCGTCTTTGTCCCATAGTTAACGCGGTACTTTTGCCGAGCCTTTTTTTTATTAATACGTCCTAGTTCCCCAAACTTTTGAATTGTCGCGTAGCAGTTCGACCTCCATCTTCTCGCAATGGCGCCCTCTTTCCTGTCGATACTCGGAGCATACGCTCTAACAGCTCTTGTCACTCTTTCCAAGGGCGTTTCCGCGGACGTCTTTTACACTGCCAATGCCACTGTGTCAAGCACAATTCTTGTTGTCGCGCGCGATCAGTTATCGGCTCAAAATGGTGCCTTTTCAGGCCTACAGGGTTACGGCATTCCCTACGAAACTTTGCTGGTCCCTAAAGAAGGTGTAACCGGACTCCCAGTTCTCAATTCAACGGCTAATCACGGAAACTATGGAGGAATTGTTGTCGTGAGCGAAGTTGGCTACAACTACGATACTCAGTACTATAGTGCTCTTACAAGAGCGCAATGGACAGCACTTTGGAACTATCAGATTCAATTCGGAGTACGCATGGTTCGTTTGGATGTGTTTCCGACTAGTGACTTCGGCGTCGCCAGTCTTGGTGGCAATGTCAATGATGAGCCTGTGGTATTCACAAACACGACTGCCTTTTCGACTGCGAGCTTGAAAACGTAAGTTGCCACACCTTCGTATTCTAAAAAAAATCACTTTACCCCATGCTGCAAACCCCTGTCGATGTGCAACGCGCACCCCTCTTCAAAAATCATGAATGACTAATATATATCACAGAAACGCGAATGTGAGCATCGCAAATATCTACCATACTCCGGCGAAAATCACAGACCCGACAATAGCATGGGAGGTTGCCAAATTCTCAGGGTCGGGGACCGCGGCTGTCATCAACCTCATTGGTGCTCGCCAACAAATGGTGTGGTTTATGCCATTTGCTCTCGATTGGGCAGGATCGAGCAACTTTCTTCAGCATGCGTGGATTCACTGGGTTACTAGGGGAATTTACGTCGGGTTCCGAAGAATCTACTTCAGTACCCAAGTTGACGACATGTTCCTAGAGACTTCCCTCTACAGACCTGCAGGTCAAACATACCGCTGCAAGCCCGACGATCTATCCTTGCACGTCGATTGGCAAGCGACACTGAATGCGAAGATGCCAACGGGATCTGAGTACTTCATAGAGATTGGGCACAACGGAAACGGTGACATTGAAGCTGCCACTGACATGACAGAGGGAGAAACGGAATGCAGCCCAGCCTCGGGCATCGAGTATGCCGATCAGATCGATGGACCTCCTGACTATACAAAGCCCCCCGGTACCGGCAAAGACATCTGGCCGACCACGCCTACGAAATATGGCTGGAGCGCTGCTTGTGCCGAACTGGATGAGCTCCAGAATTGGTTCGCTGACGAAACCAATCGCGATGCCTTCGCCCACATCTCCCACACGTTCACTCACGAAGACCTAACCAACGCCACGTATTCCGATACCTCCAAAGAGATTACTTTCAATCAAGCATGGCTGACGCAAGTCGGTCTTAGTGCTGCGGCACGCTTTAGTCCCAAAGGTATTATTCCTCCAGCGATCACAGGCTTGCACAACGCAGATGCGCTCAAGGCCTGGGTTGACAATGGAATCGTCAACGTTGTCGGGGATAATACACGACCACTGTTGCTCAACACAGTAAACAGATTCTGGCCGCTCGCAACAACCGTTGCGGCGAATGGATATGTTGGCATCAATATCATGCCGCGATGGGCTACAGTCATCTACTATAACTGTGATCTACCTGCTTGCACCCTGCAAGAGTGGATTGATACATCGGGTGGAAAGGGTACATTCAACGACCTCATCGCTGATGCCAAAAACACCGCCATCCGAAATCTGATGGGTCTTCACTGGGACGCGTAAGTTCAACAGCACTTCCTTCAAATCTCTTCGCGTTAACGCTTTCCAGGTACATGTTCCATCAAGCTAATCTGAGAGTCAATGACGTTCCAACCACCACCGTGAACGGCGTGAAGGGCCAATACTCCCTCCTCATGACCTGGGTCGAGGTTATCACCACCGAAATGATACGCCTCACCACCTGGCCTTTCAAAACCCTAAAGCATGACGATCTCGCCGCAGCCTTCCTCAATCGCCAAGCCCGTGATCTCTGCCGACCCAGCATGACATGGCAGACCAGCGCCGACGGCAAGAGTATTGAGAGTGTTACCGTCTACACTGCTGGTGGAAACAAGTGCGGAACTACGATCCCCATCACGCTCCCAGCCGCTGTCTCATCGACTACCGGCGCAACCAAAGAGCAGCTCGGCACCGATCCCCTCACGCTGTGGGTTACAATGAGTGGCGCATCACGCACGTACAAATTCTCTAAGGCTATCCCCATCTAGATGCTTTCTATAGCATGTGAGCATATATCCTATGTGGCACGATGAAATTGCGGTTCTAGAAATTGTACTCGGTAATCCAAAACGGCATTAATTTTCTATCATTTACTCCGTACTAGGGCTTAGTAAAGCTACAGTAGCATTATTGTTCGCATATCTATTACTTACTGGAGTGTTGTTCTCATGTAGTTGCGTTGCATTGAATACACATGTTAGATATCGGCCCCTCGTCCCATCTTGTCTTTTTTGATGTGGTGTGACTCGGCGACCAAAATCGCGTCCTGCTGTTGAGCCGTGGGCCTGTTCAATTATCCATGCACCATCCCAATCCAGCTAGTGCACTTAGCCACCGACGATCTCGCCCCGGATAAAATCTCCAACCCCTGACCGCAAGCCCAGATCCCCACCAGGCCCCCATCGGCGCACTAGAGCTTATTTTTACGTCCTCTATGCCCTCTAAGTCCTCAATTCCGAGTATCCGAAGTCTCACAAAGAAAAGGACAGAGTATTCGTGAAATTGAAGGTTGGGGCAACCGAAGAAAATTTGTTGGACAAGCTGACAGCTGCACGTACAATTTGCTCAGCATAGCCACAATATAGCACTTCAGAGGATCAATTTGGAAGGAGGCTGTTGGTGGCTGATCTGCTGCGGAGCAATATATGAACCATCCGCTTGGGTTGTGTATATTGCTAGCACTTGTCGGATTTTGTGATACGCACTTGGTAGCTGTGACAGTCTTGTGAACTACGGTAGTGCATCCAGGCCCTTCAGCCCTTTTGCTTCCATCTAGTCTATCCTTCATTGAACTTCTTTTAAAAACAACATCAGCGTACTGCTGCGACAATCCTAAGAGCTATACTACCCAGCCTCACATCATTGCGTCCCAGGTCCGCGCCACACTACCACAATTTCCGCATCGCGCTACCCAAGTGCACGCTGATTTTTCAAATTTTCATATTAGATTTCAGCGGCTGCACTTCCCTATCCACATCTTCCGTGTCGGTGACTGAGTCTCAGCGCCGCTCTGGTCCTTGTTAGTTATTGCATGTTCATCTGGGAAGTTCCGTGCACCGCCTCCCAAGTCTCGATACATATCCATCGACTTGGCTTGTCGATCTCGACCAGAGAACTGTCGAGGATATACGATTTTAGCATCGGTTTCTACTCCAGGGCTCAAATTCGCCTATTCTGCACATCAATTCCGCTTGGGGCTTCCCTTCCGCCCTCCCTCCCATTCGCATTTGGGCACGTCATTCCTTCCCTTAGAGGTCGTGTATAGATATACAAAATGCATGGCAAGCCCATCACAATGACAACAGCAAAATCCGAAAAACGCCCCTGGTCCCTCCGCCGCAAACTCCTCCTTGCCGGCATCACCATCTTCATCGTCCTCGGCCTCGCGTTAGGTCTGGGCTTGGGACTAACACTGGGTCGCGACGATGGTGACGATAACGGAGGCTCGCCAGCACCCTCCGGATCCCCGTTGCCAACACCAAACGGAACCCTGGAGTGGATACCGAAGGTCAATGATACATGGCAGATCATATTACTGAATCCATTGGACCTGGCTGAAGATGCAACAAGCGTGACACCAAACGTATCAATCTTCGACATCGACCTCTTCACCACGACCGCTTCCCAAATCAACACTCTGCACCGACTAGGCAAGAAAGTGATATGCTATTTCAGCGCCGGAAGTTATGAGCCCGGACGACCGGACAGTGGGCAGTTCAAAGAAGATGACATGGGGAAAGAGCTTGATGGATGGCCAGGGGAGCGGTGGTTGAAGCTAGGCAGTGCTAATGTACGAAAGATTATGGAGGGAAGGGTGAAGTTGGCGGGAGAGAAGGGCTGCGATGGGGTAGACCCTGATAATGTTGATGGCTATGTGCGTTTCTCCCTGCGTATGCACAGATCGAAGAGGCTGGAGTGTTGAAGAGTAATTGATATATATGCTAACTTGTTACAGCAAAATGAGAACGGCCTAGGTCTCACGGCCAACGATTCGATAAACTTCATGTCTTATCTTTCGTCCCTAACGACACCCCTAAACCTAACACTTGGCCTCAAAAATGCCGGCGATATCATCGAATCTGTCCTCCCCATTGTTCACTTCAGCGTAAATGAGCAATGCATCCAAGAGACAGAGTGCGATACGTTTCATGCCTTCATCGATGCTAGTAAGCCCGTCTTTCATATTGAGTATCCGAATGGCGCTGGCTCAGAGCAAGGGCTAAAGGAGGACGTGAAGGAGAAGTTTTGTGGGAGCACAGGAGCAGGGACGGGGGGCTTTAGCACGGTGTTGAAGAATATGGATTTGGATGGGTGGGTGGAGTATTGTGATGGGAGTGTGGAGACGACGGCCACGAATGGGACGAATACTTAACATTGAAAAGGGGGAAATGAGTAGCTTGTTACATTTGATGATGCTATGGAAGATTGATAGAGGATTTGCAAATCTGCATACTTCAACTTGCTCACTGTGAAGTTTCTACACATTTGTCACGCCACGCATATCAGGTATTGCGGAAGGAAGCAGGCAGAACCCTTTCGCCTCATATTTCCTTGTGCAGATGTACACACCGCTATGGCTTAACATGTGCATCACGCATGACGACGCAAGTCCTATCAGCTTATTGTCGCCAAAGCACTGCAGTCATACACTTTCTCGCGATTGAAATTATTCCAAAGAAAACTTCTGCGGAGCATCTGCATCTCCAATATTGCAGGTTGCATTTGCAGAATGTGGGGTGCAGGCTTGGAAATCAGCACCTGGGTGAAAGCCTCGTCAGCTCAATCAAGCATATACAAGGTCTTTCGAGGCTGTATGTAAGCCTTGGCACGATAAGTACTCGGTCATGGAGCTCCATGCACTCTCCTGCTGAATCTGGCAATATGCGCGAGCTGCGTGACAACCATTGCGATCTAAAGCTTAGTGGACATGATGTGCTTTGTAGCGACATGTTTGGAAAAAAAAATGCAAATTCGCGTCTTTTGTAATGTCGATGACGCACTACCGATATAAGCGCCCAACTTCCTTACGACCGCAACCCGGTGGCTGACATCTTTCTTGCATCTTCAATGTTACACAAAGGGCACTTCTCTTACTAGTGGACTAAATGTTCATATCAGCCGGACAAGCGAATCTGGGGAAGACGTGGATCCATACACTTGCATATATCGAACCAGTGTGTTGAGATGCAATATTGTAGACGCACCGGGTCATCGGCTGACATTGATGGTCTCTACAGACCCAGCCCTACCGTTGCATACATAAATCGGAGCATAGTCTTGGATGGGGAGTGAAGTAGCTAGAGAAGCTTCTAGAGCGAGGCATCAGCCGTTCTGCATGCATGGGTGCATGGATAGCTGCTAGCTCCCGTCGTTAGCACCAGGGGTGATCTATCGGTTGAATGCGGATCAATCCTCCGAGATCTTGACGCATAAAGATCTCTATAGGCCTTGTGCGGTTGTTATCTATGAGCCGAAAAGGAAGGGCAGGGTGTACACGTCCTTATCTCGATGTTCGGCTGTCTTGAGTAAATAATAACCCTCGAGAAAATCCGATGCGAATGATCTGCCGCTTTGGTGAATTCTCCGAATGTGAAGCGGCCGCGATCCGCTCGTGCATATTTGAAACTTACTCCGCATCACAAGATTTCCAACACCTGCCTGCCTTGGATTCCGTCCGTCTGAACACTTCGGTAACCCTGGCCAAGTAAATCGAAGGACCCACATGAGTGCTGATAGCGATTTTGTTGGAGGTTCACACAATCGGATCGATCTAAGTCGCTTTTTCATTGTTTTATTCTCCGAGTTGTTGTAATCCTAGGCACTGCATCGATTGCGCCAGGTAAGGAACATCGTCAATGCTGCCAAATGCGGAAGGCGCCAAGCCAACAACGCTTCGTGCAGAAGGCGCAGTGCGGTTTCTTGAGGACGTAAGATGACTTTTCTTCACTAGTTTTAAAAGTAACAAAGAAACCCAGAAATTTGATTGGTCATAAATCATTCACATGTGAACGACAGGTCATCAGCTGCTTCTTGTGGTTGTTTGAGCAGTATTTCTTCAATGTTGCCCCCAATGCTCTGGCAATCTCATGACAAGGATCGAAGATGGAAAAGGAAGGCCGCGTGGACTATGAAATGGTACAATCTTCGCTCAGGGTGACGGGATTGACATTTGCAGCCTCGTTGTCGAACTATGGGCCATGATCTATTTGCACAGGGAATCGAGAAGTTGTGTGCTCCACTACTACAACTTGGCAATACATTTGTACTACTCAATAATCCGCAGCGGAGAAGAGCGACTTGAAAAAGTGGGAACGAGAAAAGGAGAGCTGCGTAAACTCCTTGGCAAGCAAAGCCGTATAGAGGCAGATGGTATTTGAATGTGCATTGCATCGCATCTGGCACATGCCTCCAAATGTTGTTCTTCTTTTAGTCTAAGCGTAGAAATCCCTACTAGTTGAACCAGAAACCGTAAGAACGAGATGAATTCACTAGTGGGAAGCGTTGTCGAGCTGGCATTCTGGCATAGAGTAAAGCAACACATGACTGTCCTGCCAGTCCTCTCTCGACTTCATTCATCAAGAAGAAGGCTGACCTCCGGTAGCAAGTGATCGAGTGAAGTCAAATGCCCGTCAACTTTGTGTTTCGTATGCCCAAGTGGTACTTGCAGTGGGAAGAGTAACCATCATAGCGGGTCACAAATTCCTTTTGGCGATGGACCGGACGTTCAATGAGTTTTGCCGTATCCATATAGGCAGGTGAACTATGCAAGAACTCCAACTCATGTTCGCTGCTCGCTTGTGCCGGTGGCTGTTGCTGCGGAGCCGTATGAGATATGCAGAGATAGGCGCCACTTGTAAAGTATGTGTTACACAACCGTGCAGCTCAATAGCATCATTTTGCGGCTGACAATCCAATGGCATGCATGGCCGGAGTGTACGGATCCCCATAAAGCTGGGCCCCAATCCCAGAAACAGGGAAACCTGTGCTAGCACAGTAAAAAATAAAAGCGCCCAGCCAGGTGAGATACTCTACGCTGCGGGGCCAAGGCGATGCGGCGTAAGAAGTACCGAAGTTGGCGAGTTAGATCGTGATCGACCATGGTGAGAGTCTGGCTGTGTCTGCAGGCCGGTCTCGAGAGATATGCAGAGCCGCCGGTAGTGAAGACCACGTCAACAGGAAATTGGGGGAGTGTCTTACCTGGGTCCGTTTTGCGGGGGCAAATTGCTGCTCTTTGACACGACGCCCGAGAATATAGGGAAAACAAGGGTTGTGGCGCCGGTGAAGGGGAGATGCAGGAAGAGCGATGCAGAAAAATTAAGAGGTATGGTTGAGATGAAGTGTTCACGCGAATTTAGCGCGCCAGTCTATGGCTAGTGCGCGGCATGTACAAGGAACATTCACCCCAGTCAGACCTCGCTTTGCTAAAGCGGCGAGAGCTCAAGTCTTCTGACGGTCACAACAGAGCAACTAGGCGTCCCCGTAAAGCATTCCGTGCCTCGCGGGGGAAGGGCAGGGTGATGGCGATCGTTGCTTGTTTCATGATTACCCGAGCTGATTCGTCCCTCGCCGCTGTTCCTTGGGTAGACGCTCCAAATTAGCCCGGCGGACTCGCGGTCCGCACATGAGATGAGTAAAAGCCTCCTCTGTCATCACTCCCCTCTGTTGGTCACGATTGCGCCTTCTCACATCATTCCACCCAAGCTCGCCATCCCCACGGTAGCAGATGCACAAAGTGCGGAATACAATCAGTGTTTTGCCGCGTCCGCCTAGAAAACCAAAGGTACCGACACAGATGCCGCGCTCGTTCAATGTGCGGCATCCTTGAGCCGACCCAGGTTGCTCAGCCGTGGAGATACAGGTAAGTCAATGTCCACGTATTATAAAATCTTGCAATTGTGCAACCTCCACAATAACGGGACTCGTTTTCGCACATATACGGTGGCCAAAATTAGGGTATTTTCTAGCTGAGAAGCCCATCTAAGACGTCAATGAATACAAGCAAGTACGAGTCAAACTCAGTGTAGTCTTTAGTTCCCGTGAGCCAAATGCTGTGTTCGACTAAAAAGAGCGTTTTTAATGCTGTTTCGGTTTCTCTGTTATTCAAATGTGGCACTGAGTGTAGCATCAATGCAAGCCTATTGTGATCATATGACTGCGTTGCTTGCCTGATTTTCTCTGCTCGAATAGCCCAGTTGGCGTAAGTGTCTTCGGAGATGACGGTGAGGTTGGTGGTTTGGACGAAGTCTGGGTCATCGACATACTGTGCTTCAGGCAGAGCCCCCGAGTTGTGAACTACGTTGCATGATTAGCTTTGAGATTTGCAACTGCCGGTATCAGGTGCTTCGGTTTTCGAATTCATCAGCTGCGAAACCACGGTACTTTGGAAGAAGGGTGAGTGATATAATGAGGGGATCCATATATCTGGGCATACCGACTTCGGGCTTTGGTAGAAGCCACGCACTACACCCATTGCCGAAATGAAAGGAGTTCTCTTACCAACGAACCCTTCCTTGAAGCCGCGGTCGCTATGGACAGCTCGAGAAATGGTTTTCAAATACGAAACGTACTCGATGTGTAATGCGTAGGAGTCTCGTCGAAGAAAATTCCGCTCATGATCAATGAAGGATCAGAATCGCCCCATCCAGTGTATACTGCAATCTCGTCCAGTACCGAGCTCATGGTTTTCGTGCACCACGTGGTGGCGACGTATCCGATAGTACGGACATTCTCCAGTAAATTTAACTTCTGAATTGCTTGCGTGTAGTTCTCGTTCGGCAGCGCGCCTTCCCCCGGTCCGTTATGCGGATTGACAATGGTCGTGAAATGCACACGCGGATAGGATGCAGCTCTGGGGTGGGTCAGGAGCTAACATTTAGTGGAAGTTGACAGGAAGTCTACGGTGAAAGATACTCGTACATTCCATACACAGGTTCCCACGCACCCGCTGAGGGATATACGTAAAGCGGAAAAATAACAGTCTTGTCTATGACCGGCTGTCGGTGGGCGGCGGTGACCGCTCACTAGTGTTTAAATGCTTGATACCCTAGGAAAGATTGTTCCTCTGATGGCAGGAGCGAGATGTTGTGATGTGCGAAGAGCGATTGGCGGGAAGCGTCCCACATGGGGATGTACAGCGAAAAGTCTTTGGGCGACAACGTAGTCTGGGGTTAGGCGCCGAAAGGTGCAGGTAGACTGTAGAGAATAGTCAGCTTGCATGATTCATAAAGACGACGGAAGGCTCTGGAGGCCGCGACATTGCGCTCCATAGGGGGAAGGTAGAAAGCTTGATGCCATACAAATTGAACAGGGGTATTAACCGATCGAAGAGTATATTCGAAAGTGCTAGACCAAAGCACCAACTTCCCACCAGAATAAATCGGGATGAAGAGGCCGGAGCACGCCAAGGGCACCCATCATAATCGATATTGAGCGGTCCCGGGGAAAAGCTTGCATCGCATATGTTCTGCCTATTCGAGAGAGTGTGGGTTTTCCTACGCTTTGACGTATATAAGACTTTTCCACGTACCGTTCTGGGGTTGCTTGGATTCTGTCACGTTTCATTCCCACTCATTTCAGATCCCACATTCGCTATGCAGAACTTCTCACTCTCGGGGAGTGCATCGCCGTCTTCTTTTGACTTTTCGTCATCTGATTCCGGTTCTCCAGAAGCCATCA
Organism: Herpotrichia juniperi; assembly: GCA_014905255.1. NCBI lineage: Eukaryota > Fungi > Ascomycota > Dothideomycetes > Pleosporales > Melanommataceae > Herpotrichia > Herpotrichia juniperi. Next base: position 174,749 of record BLYF01000110.1, read on the forward strand.
GTACGCCAGGTACCCAGAGATCACTCCTTTTCGACGATGATATTCCTTCAGACCCTCTTGATATAGGGGGAGGAAACTCTCCCTTCATAATGGTCGTTGGCGGTCTTGGCTACATCGGCTCCCACACCGTCCTTGAGCTTTTGAAGGAGAACTACAACGTTCTCATTATCGACGACCTGAGCAACTCATATGAAAGTGTCCTACACCGCATCAAAGCGTTGGCTTCTGAACATTTCGCGACACGAGACAAGCCTATGCCCGCCCTGCACTTTCGACAGCTCGATTATCGGAGCCCGTGTATGAGATCGATACTGGCTAGCTACTCTTCTTACTCGATCGCCGCAAAGACAGATGGCTTAGCGCCAATAAAGAGCATTACGAGCGCCTTTTCTGGTCGATTTCCCTTCTCCGCTCTTCAGCGAGCCGACTCTGGTATCGGGATGGAACCTGAGGATCCACAAGAATCCGTACTTCAGCGAGTATCGCGGATATCTGGCGTCGTTCATTTTGCTGCGTACAAGTCCGTGGAGGAGAGTATCCGAATGCCATTGAAGTACTATAGCAACAACGTCTGTGGACTTGTCGACTTCCTCGGGCTGCTAGAGGAGTTTGGCATCAAGAACTTCGTCTTTTCCTCATCCGCCACTGTCTATGGTGAAAGCGCCAACTGTGGGGTTCCACTTCGGGAAGAACTCTGCGTACATCATCCAGAATCATTTCTCGACGATGACGGCTATGAACGCCAGATGCTTCCAGGTGCCATGGGCCTCACATCACCATATGGTCGATCAAAGTTCATGTGCGAGTCCATCCTCGCCGACATTGCGTTGTCAGATTCTTCTTGGTCGATAACAGCTTTGCGATACTTTAACCCAGTAAGTATGTCTTTTCGTCGAAGTAGATCCGGTAGCTAATCTATATGAACTAGGTTGGCTGCCACGAGTCCGGTATTCTTGGGGAAGATCCACGACAAAAACCAAGCAACCTGATTCCCGTTATTGCCACTGTCCTCACAGGCGCGAAGCCAGTGCTCGACATTTTTGGCACAGACTGGAATACCCCAGATGGAACGGCAGTTCGAGACTTTATCCACGTCGTGGATCTGGCTCGAGGACATATTGCTGCGTTGGCTGCTTCGGCGACTGGCCGGATCAGGGCTCCCTTTAGAGCTTACAATCTTGGTAAGGCCTCCCACTGCTGCAGTGGACCATTGTTTGCAACAAATTTGCTAACTTGTCGAAGGGACTGGAAGAGGACATACTGTTCGCGAAGTTCTTCAAAGTTTGGAGGTTGTATCGAGCCGTGCGATACCCGTCCGAGAGGTTGGTCGAAGAGCTGGCGATGTCGGCTTTTGTGTAGCTGAGGTCCGGAGAGCAGAGACCGAGCTCCAGTGGAGGGCAGAGAAGACCCTCGCCGACTGCTCGGTCGATGTGTGGAACTTCACAAAAGGTCGATGCGAACCAGAAACGTCCGAAGAGATGCTCTGTTAGCATGAAGGATGAGACTTCAGAGATCGATGAGCCAACTTTGGTTCTTCAAAACCGTTGTGCCGTTTTGATTCTGGGGTGCCTCCTGCATTGGCGTTTTGGAGTTGGAAATTTTCATTACGATTCACCGGGGGGGGAAACCGCATACTCTTGCCCGAGCTTTATAGATCCGTTATCTTCAGCGTAATACTAGAGCTGCTCTCATTGCAATCAATCATATCTTTCGATGTTAACCTGTTAATAAGGAGGTGATGCATTGACGTAATAATAGTCCCGAGTGAGGTCAATCATGTTCACATCATTGGGCAGCGCGATACCATAGCGAATAGCTGCTCGGATGCGAGGTGGCATGATAACGCTACGTGGGATGCCTTCTCTTTTATGGGTCTGCCCAAACCTGCCCCGCGAGGAGGCAAAAGACCACGAGGCCGACCTTGTAGCCCCTAAGCGTAGTTAGGAGACGTTTAGACCAGGGGTAACGTTGTTCGAGGGAGGTTGTCCCACTTGGGACTTCGGCCAGGTCACGCAACCACACTCTCGCTGGTGGCGGCACACGATGAGAGTCTGGAAAAGCCGCTGCGGGGAAACAGTAAGCATGAACCGAAGTTGTGGCGAGTACTTCTCAGTTAAAGGAAGATAGCATTTGTAAGTCGACAGATAAGAAACCGAATCCTAAGTATGCCAAGACTTATATTGCTTGGGAAAGAGCGAATTGCTGTAGACAGATACTCTCGGGGCTCCACTTGTGTATTTTTCTAATTTGAAGAGGAGAATTTGATCCGTACTTGAAATTGATTCGCAGTTAAAGAAACCCGGAGAGAGCCAACGTGACTACTCAGTCTGGCTCGTTGCACGTGATGTTGGCTTGTGACCACTGATAGATTGAAATACTACGCCATTCAGCCATCGTGGCAGTCGAGAGTAAGCACCCTTGGGCAGGGCGCTGGAGGGTGGTTGTAATCTATAGCAAACCTCAATATAAGAAGACCCTCGCCCTGGAGAGATGCGGTTCTTCAATCAGCAACCGCGTTCAGTCCAAACGAGGTTCTCATCGATTCGACAAGACGCATCCCCGAGAGGAGAGATAGCATGCCGTCGGCTCAGACAAGCTGAAGCGGCGCCAAGACAAGGCGTCTCACGAGTAGCATGTGCACCTTTTTCAACTCTTTCACGCCGTCACCAAAGCAAGAGCAGGATGCTGAAGGACAGAAATGAGTAAGAGTTTGCCATAGGCGAAAGGAAAGGCCCAGTGGTGCAAATCATGCACAACACAGGAAAAAGAAATGGGGAAGACCCCGCAGAGGTGGCGAGCTGCCCGATCGAGCCAGCAGGGCTCCATCATCTCAGCATCACTTGAGGGGGTGTCGGAAACGGACGTGTCCGGAGGGCTACAAAGTGTAACAAAGTGCAACAAAGACCAGCTTTTGAACGAAGTCAAGAGCAAGGAGATGTTTGCATCCTTCCCGTCGACGTTACGCGAACCGCGCTCGGCCGGCGCTAAACTTCCCGAGTGCTGACACGTGATCCGCTTGGTCTTGTAACCTTGCATCGCGATGCACGCTTCAACGTCTCTCTCAACACTCGATATCAAACCTTAGGAACGCGTAGAGAGACCCGGAGAACAGCGCGCTTCGCAACTGACCCACAGCAAGACCGCTCCCATGGCGTCGCATGTGTATTCGACGTCCCACGTCCAGGTCTCGGTTGCCGTCGATCCCGTAGCATACTGGACGACTCAGGACTTTTCAGATTCCTCGCCGCTGACCATGCATTTATCGCCCGGCGGGAGCTCGACAACTCAGGAGAGTGTGCACAGCAACACGCCGCCCGCGCAATTGCAAACCCCCAGGTCTGACAGCGCCCAGGCACAGGCTGCGAAGGACGCGCAGAACGCTGCGAATGCTGCGGCCAACAGGACGTCGGTTGCCGTCGCTTGCGTACCATGCAGGAGTCGACATCTCAAATGCGACGGCGGCGTGAGATGCTCACGATGCCGCGCTGATGGAGTCGACTGCACGTACATCAAGTCTCGTCGAGGCTGGAAAGGAAAGAGAAAGAGCAAGCCTGGCGAGAACGGCCGGCCCCCACTGACCATGCCCGGTGGGTCTCAAGTTTCGTGCTTCTGTACCCGAATCATCTAATTTCTCGGCAGGACAAGACCCTCAACAACATTGTGCACCACGTCAAGGCTCGCTGAGTTCTGCTCTGATTACGCCTGTGATTACTCAATTACCCTCGCCAGAGTATCCGTATCATACCGATTTGGCCATTGTGAACCACGTGAGCAATGTATCTAACGGTCTCGCGCTCAACGGCGCTGCCAACGGTGCGGCCCCACCTGTCGCTCAGATCAACCTTAATGGAACCCAAAGGACAAACCAGTTCGGGACCATTGGCCCTCCGGACCCTATATCAGCCTTCTATCACTACTTCTATGCCTGCCATCCATTTTGTCTGCCGCAGCCGAGGTTGCTGGAGCTCTTTAAGGAACGACGAGCTTCTCTCCTAGAGATTGCCGTGCAGTATATAGGATCCAGCTACCTGCCAGCCGTTCCAACAGAAATGTACAAGGAAGCCCTAAACCGCACAATCGCCAATCAAAATTACCAACGAGATGCTTACTCAGTGCAAGCCATGCTTATCTTCTCAATCGGGCTGCACGCCAACAACGACGTCCCACGAGCAGCCCAGATATTCGGCATGGCACAAGCCCTGACCCTCGAGATCGGCCTAAATCGCATGGAATTCTCCATGATACATGGAAACAACGATCGCGTACTTGAAGAGAGCTGGAGGCGGACATGGTGGTCCATGTATTGCGTCAATGGCATGATGACCGCCGTGAACCCGGGAGTTCAGTTTCGACTCAAAGACATCGCAACAGACGTGCCCCTACCATGCGAAAACCATGAATACCTCTCCGGCCAGATACCGTACCCCCACACAATCCAAGACTACGACGACAGCGCCTTCTCTCCCAGCGAAATAGTGTTCTCCTCCTTTGCTTACCTTATTGACTCCGTCCGCATATTAGGCAAAGTCTTCGAAGTCTCGCGCCTCGATGCAACATTCGAATACCACGCCGTAGAAGTCGTTGACTCGTACCAGACAAACTGGCGCCTGCATCTCCCCCAGCAAAAGCAAGAACTTGTATCCAACGACGGGACAGTTGATGAGTTACTCTTCCAGGCGCATATGGTAAACTCTGGATCCACCATCATGCTGCACCGACCTAGGAGCAATCTGGGATTCGGAAGGGTGGAGAACGTAAATATCTGTGTGCAGCCAGGACAAGTCCTCCTCCCGACTCAAACAAGAGAAATCCACACTGCGAAATGCATCACGTCTGCCGAGAACATCTCCACCCTCATCAAGCTCCCCGGCTCTTTGCTAAACCACACACCCTTCTTCACCTGCGTTGTGGTAATGGCCTCGGTAGTCCACCTATCGTACTGGTCTTTCCTCGTGCCAGACGGGCACGACGACATCATAAAGCAGAGTATAAGATTAGATGTAGGCACGCTGCAGCAGTACTCGAACACCTGGCCAATTGCCCATGTGGTACTTGGGCAGGTGCGGGGCGTGGCACACACGCTGTTCAACAGCAAAAAGGCAATGTCAATCCATCTGTGGAGCAGCATCGCACAAGACGATGTGATCCGGAACGTGATCGAAGAAGGAGGTGCCGAGCCGTTGGAAAACTACAGCCAGCTCTTGACGCCGTGAGTACCTCCAGACCCTAGCGGACAGACGACGACATATTAACATTGAATGTAGGATGCTCAAATCCTAGACTACGTGTGGTCGACATGTTCTCCTTGTGCCCGGATTTTCGCCCATTCGCCTTCAAAGTCCCTCTAAAATATGCGACACTTTCGTTATGAATACTCGCTGAAATGTACGACGGAGGTACCATCTCTCTTGTTACGATCATGACACCGTCTCTCACTTCGCGTTTTTTTTTCTGTCTTTTCTCTGTACCTGTAAGCCAACATAATATACCACGATCCCCTACGATCTACCTCATGTATGCTATTTCTCTCCATCTCTTTGCTTTGTTTGGGTTTTCTGCCTCTTAATGTCACTCTCGATGTATCTCTTTTCTGTTTGGTTGGTTTTGGCGCAGACGGACGGAAGCTTTGCGGGATTCTTACGAATTAAAGGATGTAGTGGTCGGAGGCAGCGATGGTCATGATTCAAAAAATTCAGGATACAAAAAAGGCAAAATACTGTTAGTCGTAGCTATGAGCTTAAATCCTGAAGTCCCCTTCTCCCGACTGGACATTACGAGTGACACGATGGTGCAGCTGTCAGAGTGTCTGAGTGTCATCTGTCCCAATTCTTGGCAAGACCTTGACTGTTGACATGACACGTGAGGATATGACGTCAAAGTTTGAAGCACATAGACATGGAAACCAATGAATCCATTCGAGAGATGGCGCCATCTATAACTATCCATCAGATCCACCAGCTAATCCGGCGTCTCTGGGTCAAAAAACTATCCATCCTCCAATCGTCCACCATTTTCGCTAAAAAATGTCCGATCTCGTCCCTTATGATCTCACCGTCCGAGATTGCCAATTCATAATCCATGTCGCATCCATTAGGGCGCTCCTACAGCCGCGCGGGGCGAGCTGAAGGTATCTACAAGTCGGCGTCGTCCTCGTCAGGCAGCGGCATCTGGGCAGCGTCCTCCATCTCCTTCTGGTACTGCTCGAGCACGGCCTGGTCAACCTGGACTTCTGGGGGAGCAAGAGCAATGGCTGCGACGAATTCCTAGGAGAAATGTTAGCTTGTCGCATCAAAATAAGAATGGGCTATCATACCAGACTCTGGTTGCCAACGAGTTTTCGGGCGAGCCACAGGAAGGGCTTCTCGAAGTTGTAGTTGGACTTGGCAGAGATGTCGTAGTACTGGAGATTCTTCTTGCGGTGGAAAGTGATGGCCTTGGCCTTGACCTTGCGCTCCTTGACGTCGACCTTGTTGCCGGTGAGGACAATAGGGATGTTCTCACAGACACGGACCAAGTCACCTATCATATTATTAGTAAGGAAAAAGCGCAATGAGTGGGCGTTGCGGGACGTACGGTGCCAGTTGGGAACATTCTTGTATGTGATACGCGACGTCACGTCGAACATGATAATACCGCACTGTCCGTTGATGTAGTATCCATCACGAAGACCGCCAAACTTCTCTTGACCAGCGGTGTCCCAGACATCAAATTGAATCTGGCCGAGGTTCTGCTCTTGTTATCAGTATGCCATCATTCGCGCGATTGCGGGAGCGGGGGGTCGTACGGTGGTGAAGCCGAGAGGGTGGACCTCTACTCCGAGAGTTGCAATGTACTTCTTCTCAAACTCGCCAGTAAGATGGCGCTTGACGAAGGTGGTCTGCAAGATTGAAGAGTCAGTCCTTGTTTTCATCGTGGGTGCCGCAGCGTGTTTTTCGGGAGTCAAGCCTAGCAGCCAGCAGCCTCAACAGCCATGGCCAGACTGCCCAAAAGTCGACAGACGTACCTTTCCGGTGCCACCATCGCCAACGAGGACGAGCTTGAATGCGGGTATGACCGGCGCAGCTTGAGCCATGATCGCGGGTTTGTTGTGCGGGGTGTGTGGGGGGTGGTGTTGATGTCTGCGCAATTAAGTCTGCGAGGCGGGGAGTTAGCTGAGGTGGTGGTATGAGGCTGCCAAAATGGACATGTGGGGAGAGCGTACCGCTTGTGGGTGGTGTGGTGGTGGTAAAGAAGGGCGGGTGTGGCAGATTGGGTCGTGGGGCAAAAAGAGAGGAGGATGTTTTTATGGGCCCCGGCGGTGAGAGACCTTTCCAAGGTTGTCTCGTAAGCACCCGAGGCACACGTGACTCACACCACACATCACCACACATGCAGGCAACAGGCAACAGCACAAGGCAGAGGCAGAGAGAACTTGTTTGCAGCCTTGCGAATCATTAAACTGCCCAAGTTGACTGGTTCCATGTTTCAACCCTTTTGGAAGCAGCGTCTAACGCCGGGATATCATGCAGTTTTTTCACGCCCGAACCTGAATGTTGCTCCATGCCAACGCAGCGAACGCTGCGGCTCAATCGCCCACATTCTGCGCCCAAAAAGACTACAATGGAAGCAAATGGCAGCCCAGAAGACCTCTGCCGCCCCAATTGCTGCGCGGGGTGAGCTGCATCTGCACTGATTCGGACGGCCCGCCTGAGGCGCTGGGTCGCAGCACCTTTACTGTCAGTGGTATCTGTGCGGCATGTTAGCACCAACTTTTCCATGTCGTGCAGATCTGATCCTTCGCAAAACTGCGTGCATGCCAGCAGAGCGCGAGGGACAACTCACTCCTTCGTTCTGCGACACGGCCTCCGCCACCCGGGCTAGCTTGTCGTGATTCGTCCAGTCCACCCAGCCAAATTTTGTTATGCTATCGCCCATCTTCAGCCCTGCCAAGTCCGCTGGACTGCCCGAGACCACGCTGTTGACCTTCGCGAAAGGTGCTTCCAGTGCAGGAGCAGAGCTGCTTGCTGCGGAAGGTTGTGACACGGTGTCGAGGCCTTGTGCTTGTATTCGAGCGTGGTGTTCGTGCAGTCCCTTCTCGATGCGCGTCATCAGGCCCTTGTAGTCATTCTTCAGCCTTATGATGCGCGCTCGCGTTGTTCTGACTGCCCTGCGTTAGTGGAAGTGTCGCAACGTAGGCAGGCGTTTGTACTTTGCGCGACATCGATATCGCTCCGCGGGAAGCCGTCGAAGGTAGTCAGAGTCGTGCGCATGTGGACTCCATGCTACTGGAGTCAGCAAGAGCTTCAAGAGCTGCACAGTTGCTGTGTCGTGTTGCTCACAGAGTCCAAGACTTGCCCCAGCGCTTTGAGCTCTGCTTCGAGCCTGTCCTTCTCGGCGATGAGCTCCTGGAGCGACAGCTGGTCTTTGGAGACGCCATTCGAGTAGCCATTGGTTGTAGGCCCCGAGGACACGGTCGGCGCGTGGATGTCGTCCATGTGTAATCCCACACAGACGATGGTGTTCAGTGTCTAGTGTTTGGCACCTTGGCCATCATCATCATCATCAGAACACAGAATGTGGGGGTGATGGAGGGGCTTAGCGCGATACACTTTAGGTAGGGCTAGGGTGGGCTCTCCCCAACACCACCACACGAAAATCGTACCTAGCAGACCCAGCACGGTTCCGTGTGCCAATTGACATTCTTCTGACGTGTTGCTACAATTGCGCCAATGGGCAAACGAATCGCAGACAGGCCGCGTTTGAAACGCTCGTACCCAAGCATTTTAACGAATTGATGTTGAAAAAGGGACTTGTTGGACTACGCACGAGATCCACTCGTCCCGAACATCTTCATCTCTCTCCCCTCCATCTACCGCATCGAGATCAATCACGTCCCATCAATTGGCCCAGGCGTCCTGACTCCGGGCAGGGAAGATCTGACTCCGCATAACAGACTGTCAACTTGCGCCGAGCTCGCAGAATGTCACGACGCTCATGCCCGTGACAATGACGCCTGCACTTAGGGCTTCCCCTCCGTCAGTTGAAAATCCTAGACACCGGGTTGTTTGCTTCACCAAATCTCTTCCTGATTGAGATTGTCGTTCTGCGCGCCCCGCCCTGTGCTATGACACGTATCGGCCCTTGCCTACGCTCTTTCATTCCCACGCGCTGAGCATTCGTGCTCATCATCAGACGTCCATGTGCACTTTCCTCGTCTCTCATCCTCTCTTACCTCCTCTCTCGCCGCACCAGCACTCAACTTCGAGAGAGCGCCCCTCCGAGCCTCCTTGTGTCCACTTTCTTGTCTTTCCTTAAGCCATCGCGTTTTGGCCTGAAATACTATTTATCTTCCATGACGTCTCATACTCTCGAACCCCTACCTATGCAATAGTGCACAGGGCCTTCACCGCATCCAAAAATGGCCTACGTGCTCTCACTCCGCCCCCAAAGTCCATTGAAGCGCTCCTTCAGTGACAATCCCTATCTCCGCTCATGCTCCTCTCTCAAGGACGCCCCTGTCAGCGCACTTCGGGACATCACCCTTCGAAATGTCTCAGCATGCTCGCTTTACTCTCTCGCGGAGAACAGAGCTGGAGAGTGGCTTCGCGGAACCGAAAACACTCCGCCACCTCTCACGTCTCGATCACTGCTCGACTTGGGTCATGACAAAGACATGCATGGGTTGAATGTACGGGCCGTTGATCATGCACCGCGGAAACGAAGTTGTCCTCCCAGTAGGCCGCCACCGTCATTCTCTCGCATTGCAGCACCGGCCGAACCCTACTCAAAGAAGTGTAGAGCGATAGAACAAGTCACAGAAACAACTTCCAGCGAACATGCGTCGGTGAAGTGCATGGAGTTTGATGGTAATGACGAGGACGAAGATGTCACAAAGTTCTTCAATATTTACGATGCCATCAACATCCCATTGCCTGAGGGTCGCTTCTCTGATAACACTGGTAGCGAGTCGCACAATGATAAGCTAGAGGATGACCCAGTTGCAATAACTTCCAACCAGCAGCCATTTAGACGCTGGATGAGTACCTTGAGGCGAAGACATGTTCAACGTCGAAAGGACAACGCTTCAGATGCTCCACGCTGGTCTGTCGATCTCGTTGAGGGCGAGGCTGCCATGCTCGCTCCAATCAGCCTTTTACCCGAATCGCTGTGTCAGCGATCAGGGTCTTTCTCGTCATCTTTAGCTTGTGTCACGGCGGTGAAGTCTGCTTCGATCACTGTGGCTAGCGCAAGCATCGCTCCTCGCTCAGACGCAGGCGGCTTTCAAGGCAAAGCTCGCACAGTGCACAGAAGCAGTGGATTCTCTGATGCCCGAAAGTCAACAGATAGTCACACTGGAACTATGGCACCCATTATCGACGAAAGTGCTTGGTTGAGATCTCTTCAGCGACGCAAAATTGTCGAGGAACTCATTTCATCGGAGGAGAGCTACATCGCGGACTTGAAAGTCCTTATTAACGTTGGTCTGTCCCTGAGGCGCTGGGATATAGGCTAATTCAGTGTCATCAGGACTACTTCATGATCTTAACCTCCATTCCCGCCATACCCAGCCAGACGCGAATATCCATTCAACAGAACATCTCCCAGATCCTACAGCTGCATGAGGATCTCTTGGCTGAGCTGCATCAAGCTGTACCCCAAGCAGAATTTACTCAAAGCACACAACAAGAGATACATGCTGTAGCAAAAGCTAAACACATCCGCTTTCATAGCGCAGACATTGGTCGTTTCGCCGAGCACAAGGTCACTCGTCGAGTCAGGCACTCTCTCGAAATTGGCAGGTCCCCTGATCGACTTCCACAAGGCCTCATCACAAACACTAAGACGGTGGGAGACATCGCAAGGATTTTTAACAAACATGTGCGTTGCGCCTCGATGATTCCCGGTTTCAAACTAATCAGCTTCTAGATGAAGCGTTTTTTCGCATATGAAGAATACGGTGCACATTGGACGACTATGTCACAGGACCTTGCCAACATGTGCAAGGGATTTTGTGGGTGGCAAGAGTATGAGCGGGGAGTGGAAGCATTGTCAAAGATTGTTGCTTCCGAAAACAATCGAGAATCGAGCAGCCGAAAAGCCCTCAGCTTCTCCGACCTACTTATTAAGGCGCGTACTCTTTTTCCTAAGATGTCGATATTAACTAACATAAGATATATCAGCCAATCCAACGAGTTTGCAAGTATCCATTATTGTTTGACGATCTCTGCCGGCACACTCCAGTCTATGATGACCCCGAAGCACATGCGGATGTTGAGAAGGCCCTCTTTCGACTTCAGGAAACGATACGAGAGGTCAACAAAGCCAAGGATGATCCCAAGACACGACGATTGATCGAGATATCATGGCAGCTTCAAGACCGTCTGATATTTCCAGAACAGGTAAGCTCGTCGTTGTTTTTGAGATGTAGGATTGACTAATTGATGGCTTTCCAGTGCCTATCTCGGGCTTTAGTTTTTAGATTGCTCGGCCACGTTCTGGTATGTGGCGTACTACACGTTGCCTACCAAGCTCCGGACCATATTAAGGGCCAGTACATGGTGTGCGTTTTGTATAAGTCTTGTCTTGTTCTAGCAACTACGAACCGATTTTATACCCCATATAACATTGTCGCTACCATTTCTCTAGCTAATGCTTCCATCGAAGAGCCGGACAATGGTCGAGGTATGTACACTACACTGTATTTGAAGCGCGTCAAATGCTGAATTTCCCAGGTCTTCAATGCCACACTGCTCCTCACACTTGGAAACTTGTATTCGAGCACGGTCATCGTTTACATGAAATTCTACTAAGCGCCTGTTCTTCTCTAGAGGAAGAGATATGGAAGAAACAGCTACGCGAACGTATTGTTTGCGAAACACATGATTTTGTCGAGGGTCAATCCACCATACACGACATATTCTCATCATTATCCCTAGACATCAAATCTATTGGGCCCGTTTTTGGACATGCAGACAGTCTGGTTAGGCGGATGTCCGTTCACCGTGCGGCCACAATTGGCTCGAAGACGCACATGTCACAGGTTATTATCAAGAACACACAAGCGCAGAAGATTTCGGAGCCACCGCCAGCCTTTGCACCGAACTTGGTTACTCGGTCGCAATCGCATATGTCTTCGAATCATGTACCCACTTTGGCTCCGAGACGGGCTGAGAGAACCAGGCTTGAGACAGCACTAGAAGAGGTTTGGACAAAAGATATCTTACCTTTTCCCGGAATGGGAAATCGAAGAGCAGAGAACCCAATTCGGGCTTCCGCTAACTCTGTCATGCGCAAGCTCAGCATGGCAAGCATTACCAGCAACTTCTCTCGCCGCTCACCCAGCTTCTCCAGCATCAGCAACACAAAATCAGACGACTCCTTTGGCAGCAGAGTACACAAAATGTCTCAAGGAAATCTTCGTGCCCGTTCGGCTGCGGATCGCCGCCCTGCTCCTGCAGTCGTCGATTTCCACAATGCGCCCGCCGCCTTTCTTCCTACAGACTTCGAGTTAGAGGACACACGCCCCTCAGGGAGGAGGAGGAGGCTAGCAAACCGCGCAGCAGGCACGACAGAACGCTGGACAATGGAACGCTCCAGCAATAAGAACACCACCGGAGAGCCAAAGCGAACGCGACGTCTCTCGCAGCAGATCATGAACCTTCCGCGAACGGATCTAAGCCACCGCTTCGACAGTTCAGTGACATCCAATGGATCGCAGTCAACGATATCACGCACGCCTGAAGCATCATCCGATGCTACGAAGTACCGAAGTGGGGAGAACGAGAAGATGCATGGGAAGAAGGATTATCAAAACGATGGGGCGCAGAGAATTGCACCAAGCGGGATAACACCTCCTGCAAAGAAGTTTCTGAAGAATAAAAGCAGGATCTTGAAGTTTTGGGTCTGAGAATTATGATCCCCTGATGGAGACTTTAGTTGGATTCGACCGAGAGGTTGCTTGGATGAAACGCCTTCTGTTTGACATCTTCAAAAAGGGTGAGCTGGATGAAGGGAACGATTATGCGGTACATCTCATGATCACGAAGCTGCGACGTTTGGAAATATTACTGCGGGCAGAGCATCATACATTAGGAATGAAAGAACCATAGATGGGAAAAGGGAGTCAAAAGGGCATTATGTAGGCCACACAGAAGCTGCAAGGCACACCCGCAAGCCACATTTACATTGCTCGGGGCCGTTGATAAAAATTAACGTTGTAAGAGCAGCTGGCCATGACGTCATTGGGCTCGCAGGTAGTTGAGTATTTGGATAGTAGCAATCAAACGAAACGAGGTGATATCATAATGTGAGGCATATGCGTGATATAAGACGTGCTGATCGCAAGCCGAGGCCAAGTTTCAATGTGAGAGAGGTTGAGTGAGGCTCGGTGGTAGCATGTTTGTTGTTGCGTGAGGCTTGGCAAATGACGTACCGCGGGGCTGACTGGATACCGACCTGCAGGCAAGCTCATGTGAGCTACAAAAGGACACTCTGCCCCTCACCTGTTCTTCTTAATCACACCACACACGATACAAATTCATCACTGCAATCCCGAATTACTTGCTTTACCCAAACAAAAACATACAAGCCACCATCATGCCTCGCGGAAACGACCAGCAGACCAAGGTGCACTACAAGGGCGAGCACGAGGACTTCATTGTCTTTGTCGAGAGCGCGAAGGAACTGGAGAAGTGGAAGGGTGATAAGTCTGTTCCGTTGGCGCAGGTCGTAGGGGGTTGGAAGATATTCGTTACACACAAGTACGTCAATACCCCACCACCTGCTCGCAGTGACTATTACGTTTGGTGCTGACAATTGTTTAGGCAAGGCGTACAAGGCATCCACGACGAGGCGAGCAACCAGGCACTCGAGTCCGAGTTCGGAACCTCCAAGGATGAGGAGGTTATCAAGCTTATTCTGCAGAAGGGCTCTGTGCAAGAAGTCCAGGTATGCCGCCCTTTACCCCCACTATGCCCGTGTCCTTTCCTTTTTATACACCCTACAATAACACACCATTATGTACGAGGACATGTGCTGACTATATGGATAGAACTCCGAGCGCCAGGGCGACACCAACCTCACCAAGGGCGCCGGTTCCAATGCTCACTAGACGCGTCGCCGGTAGCCTCGCTCTATTCTGAGTGTGTTCACGATTTACGACAATGCATCAATTGAGGGGAGGATGGATACGGCCTAGGCCTGGAATGGCTAGGTTCGCTTGCATGGGTGGTTGCCATGCTGTATAGCCGATAACCTCTGCTGGAATGCGAGGGTCGACTGAAGGGATAGATGTTCAATGAAAGGATCTACCTAACAACACTGCGTTGTTTTCGATGGTGTAGTTGACGTGATGTGATGCCGTGATACACCTAGGGACTTGCCCTTTATTTCTTTCTAGCATGTTGGAACAAGAATGCTTGTTTAACGGTTTCAATTTTCCTATTCAAACTCTCTCGTATCTTGTTATAATCGTTCTTTCTACCTCCGTGTACGTTCTCATACTTTGTCGTCGTCTTTTCTCATGCGTTCTCCTCACACTTCCAATCGTCCCTCAATTCCCTACCTTGGGATACACCGTTCATTGCACAGCTCCTCGCAGTATTCCTGTCACGTGCAACACAACCATTGAGCGGCGTAGTACAACAAACGCTCTCAGCTAATTCCAAACCACCACTCCGCAAGAGAAGTGAAAGCACATATCCGCACCAACCCACCCACCTACATCTCCCACTCACTCATTCTCCCTCTCCCTCCCCAAACCCACCCTCTTACACTACATAACCCACCTAAGTCCAGAGAATTCCCAACAAGCCAGCACAGAAGATAATGGTGCCGCGCCCCGGGCAGATATCCTAGGGGAGGGTTCTTATTTTGCTCATTTGGGTGAGTTTTCTTTTTTCTTTTTCTTTTTGGGGGTGGTATTAATGTGCGTTTTTTGGGTGGAATTTTGAGGGATGTTGCTAGCGACGGCTTGTCTACTACTCGTCATGTCAATTGGTTTTATTCACTAGCAAGGTTGAAGACGGTCACATCCAAGTAGTAAAGGTAGTTAAAAGGTCGTTGCATACTCGATTGAGTGCTGAATATCGGACATGGTATCTTGCTCTCCTGCCTCCTTTCGCCTCCATTAGGCTCTGGTCCTTATCCAAAACTCCAAGGCCCAGATCATTATGATTACATAAAGGAAGATCCTGCTTGACCTCGTCCCCTCTCAAGGTGTATGTACACGGCATCAGCCACTGATAAAAGAGAGGCACATTATGATACACATCCTCTCCATTTTCACCCCTTTCCCTCCCTCTATTCTCGTCTACGCAGGAGGCGTCTTGACCGTTCCCAGCTCCGCCACTGGCGGCGACGGCATGCCCAGCTCTGCAACCGGGGGAGTCGTCACAGTACTCATCTCCTGCGCCTGGTGCGGCTGCACGAGATTGTTCGGTCGATAGGGTGTATATCCTCCTGTCGGCGCATTTTGAGCAGTCGAGCTCACAGGTCTGCTGTCTGCCTCGTGATAGGTCCCGAACCCTGGGTTCTGGTTAGGAGCAGTACCCCAACCTGAATGCATATCTATATGTTCTCCATTTGCATGTCCGTTTCCGCCTCCTATTCCGACGAAGTTTGGCGCGTGTGGTGATGTTCCTGGAACGAAACTGCCGCCAGAATCCAGCTCTGCTCTTCCGTCAACCGTACTCATTGGCCTCTCAGGTCCCACCGCCTGCCCCGCAAGTTCCGGAACCACGGGTGTCACTCCGTCACTTCTGTATGTCGTCATAGCCGGCTTCTCATTACTAGTACGATTGTGTTTTGCGCCGCCAGCGAATCCGTAGGCGGGGGCTGGCGAACCATCGGTCATAATCTCGTCTGCGAACGGCGGTTTCGAGACGCGGTTGTTGGCTTTGGACTGGTGTGAGCGTTTCCGGAGCAGCCAGATCAGGATGCCGAGAAGGGCGAGTGCGAGGGGGATTCCGACAGCGCAGCCGACTATTATGGGAAGTTTAGACTTCTTGTTTGGGTCTGTCGGAGCGGGCGCGCTGGTGGACGCGGGCGATGTTGGGGTTATGACTTGTGTGCGTACTACCGTCACGATTCCAGCTGAACCCGAGTAGAGGCTTGTTTGGAGCTGAGTGGTGGGCGTAGCTTCTTTGCTTGGGGATGGAGTATCATTCGGTGCATTTGTAGATGACTGAGGTGAATTTGATCCTGCCGTAGCTGAGGGTGTAGGTGTGGGAGCTGTGTCGGCGCCATCCGCTTTGCCAGTAATAGTGGCGAGGTTTGGGGCAGATGAGGCAGTCGAGGTTCCAACGGTGGCATATGCTTTGCCATCTGCGAGAGCGAAGAAGGGTCGTGGAGAGGGGGATTCAGCGCAGCAGTTTACGTTTTGGTTATCGGCATTACAGCACCAGTCGTTGTCGTGGTCTTTGCATTGTGTGATTGACTCGGCGCCGGCAGCATTCATATCTGAGGAGTGTTAGATTGTGTGGTGCATGTGAAGTAGTCCCATCTTGTGCTACGAGGCGTACAAGACACGGGCCAAGGGGTAACTTGACATACTATAGGTACACATATTTGACGGACAGCCTTCCGCCTTCCAAGTCTGATCCGTACAGCTGTACCTTCCCCAAAGCTTGTCAGGAGGATAGTGACAGAGACCATTGTCGAGACACTCCCATTTGTCGGGGCAACACGCCGAGCCTTCTGCTGAGCTACAAGGCTTCTCTGGTGCTTCGCTTCCATTGGGGTAGTCTGTTGCCAATTAGCACTTGAAGCATGATTGTTAGTTTGGAGGAGTGAAGCAAGTTACTCACAGCACTTTTCTTGTGCAAGCGCCGTCTGGATAGCGAGCGCAATGGCAACGTGCCTCAAGGTGAAGAAAGTCCTCGTCATGATGTCGAGTTCATATGTTTGTGACCTCGTACTAGGTTGGGTATATGTTCGATGTCGCGTGCTCAAGATGGGGTCGGAGCTGTGAGGTGGTGTTCGAAGTAGTGTGGAGCTCGATGATGGGCAGAAGTGAAGTGAAAGGCGAGACACAACTCAAGAGATGCGCGATGATGGCACTCCATACTTGTTGTACACGCCGACCTGCCCACGCCCGCCGTATTCGTGCCTGGTTTGGCGTTTGCTTGCTCGCCTCCCAAGACCGGCCCCCCAATTCAGGAACAATCTAGCCAATCCGAAGCCTAGCGTTTGCTCGCCGCACCCTTACAGCAAGCCTGCCCGTGAACTGGCAGCAATTGAAAATAGATTACCCCAAGGTCACTATGACGCCATGCACAAACAACCCTTGCCTCCTTTCCCTATTGGGAAGGTACTTTTGTTTTGAAGCGGTTTCTCGGCTATACCGAAAGCTGCATGTCAGGGCCATCAGCGTTGCACAAAAACGTCAAGGCTTCGTATCGTGGTGTTGACCCCAGTATTTCGTAATGAGGAAATGAATTGCTTCTTTTTGCGCGCCAGAAGGTACAGATCATCGTATTGTAGATGCAGGGATTGTTTCAGGCATCCTGTAAAGACTGTTAGTGTATCACGCACGACCTTCGCGTTGAAACACCCTCAAGTGAACAGACTCTGCTTGGGCATTCGTGCATCGCGATGCGTGGGGGAAAGATAGGCCAGATGGCAATGTAATTGCCTCGACGACTGAGAGGACATGTATGGCGAAGCAGACCTCCTAAGCACACATTTTGAGTCCTTTGGCCTCTGTTTGGTCCTTTAATCGACTATACGGTACCGAGTCGCTTTGCGGATATTCCGATCGCCAGATCATCCACGAGGAAAAGGGACGTGACGTCGCGATGGCGAGACGAAACAAGGGGAAGGAATGTGGCTGATCGTAATCGCCTACGTGGAAATGGCAAGTGGCTAGTGGTGTGGCGAAGCGGAACATCAACACTTTGATGAACTAATCCCCATCGTCCCATCACCCGGCATACCTTCTCAACGGCTTACGTCTGGTCCTTCTCATTCCTCCTCATGAATTGGGAGAAGCTCGCGGATCAACAGAGACCTAAATATTCTGGTGTTTCCGCAGCTCTGCCATACGAAAGTGACAGCCAAGCAAGAGAAAGGGGTCGAGTAATGAAGGAGAAATATGGTCGACGGAGCAGAAAAATTTGGAAGAACCGAGAAGGCTCAAGAGCAAAAAATCATTTGATTCAACGATAGGCGAGAGTAGACCGCAATATGTACTTCAGATGCACAAGCTTCTCCTTGCAAAGTGTCACGCTCTTTCCTCCTCAGGTTAGCCACGATGTTTGTCGTCCTTCGTTCGTCATAGGATCAATAGCTTTCAAAGCAGCCCACGTCTCTATGATCATCTACAGGTACTTGTGGAAGCCATCACCCGGTCCCACAACTCCATCGCCCACAAATTTCGAGACCAGATAGATCAGCTCATCCACCGAGACATCTTTGTGGTCGACGACTGAGATACAGAGGATGTAGGCCAGAATGTTTCTGTGGTTCGCAATCACGCCTTTGGCGGCAAAATTTTACTTGTGCGTGTACATATCTACGCGAATGATTGCATTACTAGAGGTGGGTTGTTAGTTGAATTGGGATGTCATCGGAAGCTAGCGTGCTATGCTTACTGCTTAACACAGACAAAGAACTTCTTATCGTAGCTTTCGCCTGCCGAAGTATCTCCAAGAATGGTGGACAGGCCCATCGTAACAATTTACTTGAATCCTCCCAGGACGCCCTTTGGGCCCGTATCGCCAGCGCCGAAAAAGGCGTCCACGGCTTTTGATACCCCATCACCCGGCTGCGAGAAGCCGTCAGTCCTACATGTGTCATAACAGTGGACAAACAATCGACGTACAGTTGTCTTGGTGTCAACCTAAACATGGCGCTCAAATCGCAATGATCTCTTCCCTGGCACACTCGTTTTCATCGCAGAATCGTGGTCCAGAAACATGGATTTGAGCTCCCCTTCGAAAGTGTCCAGGCGTGCATCCGCAAGCTTCATTATCAGTTCGAGTTGTTGCTTTGCCTTTGCTTGGTTGGCATCGCTGTGATCAAGCGCGTTTGCTACAAAGCTTACAACGGCACCCATCTAGAATGATTTGATAATGGATTGGAGAAATTTTCGAGGTAAATTTAACTTAGATTGCTTAGATTGCTTGGATTGTTGGCTCTCAAATCTGCCCTGAGATACGCAGTTTTATAGCTGGCCGTCTTCCCCTAAACTTGTGTCTAGATGATGGCGTTGTATGCCGAACGGGAGATACACCCCCCTCTATATTCAGCTGTCCAAAAGCTATGGCTGTGTCGGTTGGACGCGCACTCGTCTGTTCTTTCGACATTGAACTCTGTATCCCTAAGTTATTCTAGAAGCGAACAAGCATCGCAAATCCAATCCGTAGAGACCACAAAAGGGTGTGCAGAAAAGTTCCACTATCTACCTGTATCACCATTTTGCCAAGGGTTGACCATATCGATGTATCTCAAAAGGTCCTGCGCCGGCTGATTCCAACCATTGCTTAACTCTAGACCGACCCTTCAGCGTTTTCGGACCGCATCACTGTTACCTTTGGACTAGCGGGGCTCTTTACAGCTAGCATCGTTACTGATCTCGCAGGGTTGAAGCATAGCATAAGGATGAAGACAGGTCTAGATGGGTTGGACTCCGGAGTTGGTCACTGAACTGTCCCGTTCGCGAACGCCGCGAAAACTTCAGCCAGTCGCCAGAGCTCTGGAGTACGCCTATTCAAGTTGCGCTCGATTGACGTCTCCTTTGGGAATGAGAAGGTAGGGGTTGAACCAGAAGTACGATTTGCTACATTCTATCAATCAGAAGATGGTAATCTCTAAAGAAATTCCTCTCTACCGAAGTCCCCGTTCGCTGTGATCAGCCATTTTATTGTCAATCGCCTGGATGTACTTGTTTGGTAACGACAGCTTTTCATATGTTCCTTCCCACCCTTATCCTAAACCAGTCCTGCACCGCCAAGACAAAAAATCTAACCTCTCGACCTTCTCATCATAGCCATCATATTCTGAAATGGAGTTCCCTTCCCACCGATCCCCATCTTGCTTGATGGCCACTCATCCTCCTTTGTATTGTCCATCTCAGCATGCAAGATACGGATCTGATGCTTAACAACCCTCAACAATAGATTATCCTGCAAATGATCAGGAATTTCAACACTCGGCAACGTCATTTTCTTCGTCTTAGTGTCCTCCTCCTTCTTCTCCTCGACAGAACAGGCGTCTTTAGAGGGAGAAGGCAGGGCCTTGGAGCACTTGCTGCACACTTTTTCGCACTGGCACGTCTCGTCCTCTTTCTTGTCCTCTTTCTTGTCCTCAGTGGAAGAGGTAGCTGCAGCTTCTTCCTCCTTGGCCTTCTCAGCCTCGTCGACGTCTACAATCTCGAAGTCGTCGCCCTTGAAGCTGGGGTTCCTGACCAGACTCAACAGCGCCATCACGAACAGCTCCTTCATGTAAGCGAATGAGAAGCCTTCAGTCAGTTGAGCGATGATGGGACATAGCTCCTCCTCAAAGGCCACGGTCTCATTCTTGAGAAGCTTCTTGCGCCAGTACTCGGCGTATGCGATGCGCTGCTCAATCCCGGGGATCTTGAAATGGTATTTGCGGTCGAAGCGACTTGGGCGTTTGGCGATCGCTGGGTCGAGTTTGTCGAGGTGGTTAGTGGAGCCGATCATGAGGATACCGTCGTTGGACTCGAGGCCGTCTACCTCGTTGAGGAAGTAGGAACGCACGTCGTCACCGACAAGAGAATCGAGGTCCTCGAAAATGAGCAGACAGGGTGCGCAGCTCCGTGCTTGAGTGAAGATCTGACGGATGGAATATTGTTCTCCCTTACACTTATCATCGAAGCTTTTCACGTATAGGCTCGGGATCTTGTCCTCGCGGTCATAGAGTGAGCTTATGAGTGCCTTGATGCTGACGGTCTTGCCGTTACCAGGCACGCCGTGGAGGATGATACCGCGCTTCCACGGGACCGCGAAATCGGAGTATATTTGGGAGTTGTCGAAGAAACCCTGTACATCTTCGATGAGGTTCTTCTTCATTTCAGGGTCGAGAATAACATCGCTCCAAGAGGATCCGTTGACCGCTTTCCAGAGATCTTTGCTCTTCTGCCATTGCGTATCGTCAAAGACCCAGATCTCCTCATGTAGCTGCGCGGTCCATTTACCAGCCGCCAGTATCAGGGCGTCGGTCTCAGTGCAGTGGCCCTCAACTATGTTGGAAGAGTCAGAAGCACGAGGATGGAGGATGTAGAATATACGCTGCTGCGCGTCGAGCATATCTTTGTACACAAGGAAGTACACAAGGAACTCATGGTCTTCCCATATGTATTGGAAGCGGGCGAAGCGGTAGTCATCGTCAAGCTTGCCGGGGTGCTGTTTCTTCTCGATACGTTCGCCGACTGAGCGCCATCGACGGGTTGCATTAAAGGACTCGGACTCGGAGTCTGGGGTGAGGATGGCTTTATCGGCAGCAGCGTAGTCGAAGAGAGAGACACGGTGTTCATTGGCCTCAGTGACATGGTAAGAGGGATATTGCTGCCTGAGTAAGGCTAAAGCGGTTGTCTTGGTGTCGATGCGGGTCCCTTCGCAGTGTTCCTTGAAACAAGTGAAGACGTTGCTACTATTCTGAAGAGTAGCACTGAGCATATCTTTCGCGGCGGGCATAATGAAAGATTATCAAAATCTGGAGTAGTGGTAGAAATTGAAAGACGAAGTGGAGAGAGGATAAGATGAACGTATATGAGTGCAATTGAATTCTCGAAAGCAGTAAGGCAGAAGAAAATGGTTTTCTGGGCTGAAAAAAAAGGAGGAGAAGGACCAGAAGTTGCAGCCTTATATACCCAAAGGCTACAATCGGGTTCCCAGGAATGTACACTTGATCCTCGAACAAGTGGCCTC
Source organism: Herpotrichia juniperi (assembly GCA_014905255.1). NCBI lineage: Eukaryota > Fungi > Ascomycota > Dothideomycetes > Pleosporales > Melanommataceae > Herpotrichia > Herpotrichia juniperi. Next base: position 196,618 of record BLYF01000110.1, read on the forward strand.
CCATTGACCAACACGGGTCGTTAGTTGCCGTTGTCAGTCATACAGGCAGCAAACTTTTTCCATGGCTCAATAGACAGATGGATCGTCTCACCAAAAAACAGGGAGCTAGGCAGCCATCCTGGATTCACCGGTGTAGAAAGATCTGCTCTGGTACAAAGGACACGCAGCTCCCCCGCATTCTTTACATATTAGGCAGTTAGTTCATACGCGGCCGAGATATCGCATCGTCGAATCAATCTCTTTCATTCACCAGAATAGGGATTCGAGACCATGTCGTTGGAAGCCTGGGTGCATGTGCCACTCTTTCGCCACAACCTTGTGGGGGTGTGGATAGATAGCGTTACTGCACTAGAGCTTAAACTCGCGTTCTGAATGGAGCAGTTGCGTAGAAGGGCAGTAGGTTGAAAACGTAGGGACCGGGACCAGGACCAGGGTGCCCCAAGCATCGGTTCATGTCGAACCTTGTCAGCCCTTGTAGAAGGTGTTCTTAATTGGCTAGACTGTATCGTAGCGAAAGCGCTAATACCCTAAATACTCTCTTGGAGGCCCCTCGAGTCTTCCCTTCTGATTTGCTAGTAATTAACGAAAGAGGATAAATGATAGCTAGACAAATTGATTGTATTAAGAGTCAAGTTACATCATAGAAGAAGCATAGAGAGTAGTCACACATCAGAATATGCCAAGATTTGAGACTTAGAATGTGGTATTCCTGAAGTCCCTACTGCGGTGTGGTGACATCTTTCAGACACTTCCGTGTCCCATCCACACATATCCTACATATACACATCTCGATCCAATAACGGCTTGCCAACCGTCTATAAATGACACCCAAACTCCTCGCCAACGCAGCCCAAATTACAAGTAACTTAATCCAACCCGCAATCAATGCAAAGGACGGACAGTATGATGGTAGAGACAATGACAGGAATAGAAACAAAGGAATAGGAGGATAATATGGGCAGACCAACATGCTATTAGCGTTGCTTAGGCACCTCGCTTTCGACCATGTACTTATAGTCTCCTTGGGGCAGAAGGCCAATCGTTCATCCTCACTTCCTCAACTGTGTATCCTGGCCGCCATGCGGGGTGGATGTCACTCACACCCGAATGGCTCGGCGCCGGGGCTGTGGACCTCGGGGCAGCTTCCACGATATAGCTCACCCCATCTTCAGAGACATAACTTGGTGGTCGAGGGCCTTGAGCCACCTCAGGCACTGGCTCTGCAGCAGGTCCAGACACTGAGCCATTCCTAGACCCCGTCATGGTCGAGAACCTATGCTGAGGAGGTGCGGGCGAAATTCCCCTCGCAGCATCGGCACGCTGCCAGTGCAGCAGATTAGGGTCCGCACGGACCGATGAACGCCATAGACCATACGCCGGGGGTGGAGGTGGCATATGCTTCTCTTTCTCTGCTTCAGCTTCGTCCTCGCGGTCATCTTCTGAGTCTTGATCCGCGTTACCGAGTTCTTCGTCGCGAGCTAGGTGAACCTGGATTGGGCGAATGGGACGGAAGCCTTCGGGTCCCGTCATGCTGGGAATGCGGGGGCCGTCGTCGGTGGGAGGGTGGAGAGCGAGCATGCAAAGGCGAATGAGGGAGTGGCAGAAGAAAATTGTGGTGGCTAAGACGATCATTATGAAGAGGACATGAATTTCTTGGCCAAGGTCCTTTTTAGTGAGGGCTATTGCAAGGTCTGGCAGTTGTTAGTGGGATTGGAAATAGAGGAAATTGCGAAGTGGATTACGAACAAATTGCGAGCACAGTCGTGAGGAAGAGTCCGGATGTTAGACATGCGACACACTTCCCACGTGCAGCCTGGCTTTGAGCAAAGGGGAGGCACGACCCTCGCTCTGATCGTTTTCGCACCCATTGGCCCTGGCTGTTTTGGCGACGACTGTGCTTTCTTCTCCGGTGGTGGTGTCTCCGCCTTCTTCGCCTGTGAACCTCGTCCTGTAGTTGTTCCGTCTCTGGATCCACGGGGCCTCCATATGCTAGAGGTACGTCTGCGGGATGGCGGCTGTATATCGCCTCTGGTTCTCGGGGATCGTGTTGGGGTTGTAGGGGAGCGATTGATCGCATGTACGAACCCGCTGTGTGCGGTGGGCGGAGAGGTGATCTCGAGTCGCTTGAGTCTCGTGGCGCATCGTTGTGGTCAGGTATGACGATATTGTCAGGGAGTGTGTGTGGGCGTCGAAGGAAGCCTAGGAATGGCACTTTGGGAGTGTTTTGGTTCGAGGGTAGTGGCGATTGCGAATATATTGAAGAGCCATTGACCATGGAGCGCACATTGAAGTGCAGTCCGCCGAATCGAGGAGAGGATGTTGTTGCTGGAGACTCTGCCGGTCCTAATGTTGGGGTCTGGTCTGGTCGAGGAGAACGCCCAAATGCTGGGGTTGAAGGGATATAATCCGAAAATCTACCGAAGCCTCTCATGATGCCGGTTCGAGAAGTCGGATATGCAAATGTCTAAATGTAGTGTTCGACTCTTGAATCTTGAAGGGTATCGTTTTTCCTTATATCGATGCGCGTCTTCGTCCCTGAAGACGTGTTGTTTATTTTTCCGAGTGCAAGATATTACTGGCGAATGAGTGAATAGAAGTACCGGCCATGCAGGAGCTCTCGAGGCGACCCGTAGCTAGGACGTAAGGTACAGAGCGAGGGTTGGATGACTGGAGCCCGCTCAATGTCACGAAAAGGCGTGCATGTCGAAGTAGGGATGTGTTGGCGATTCGACTAGAGCACAATAATCGAAAGGGAACTGGCGAACCAAAAGCAGACCGTGTGGCGGACTTGCTGTGGATTCGTGAGTTAGGAGTTCACCACTTGGTCGACCGGAACTGTCTAGCTGTGGGAGGTCCGGAGCTCGCGGCCAAACGAAAGACGGTGATTAAAGAAAGTCGAAACTGGTGGTCAACAACACAGCTTCCAATCGACAGGACTTGCGAGAGACGACGTGGAAGAAGGGGAAGAGTTGCAGGAGGCACTGCATGGACGGCTAGCAGAGGCCGCGATGCTTTAGAGCATTGAACGCCAGGGCTCTCCTGCAACAAGCGGCGTCTCAGCATGCGGCGTGTGCTCAGATGAAACAGTCGGGAGCTGCAGCCCTCCCCACACTCACTGGCCATGACTATGTCAGGAAAATCCCCTTGCAGCGCGTTTGTGCATATTCGTACAGGAGATGGATGCAAGCCAGCAGCGCAAGGGGCGAAAATAGCGTTGAAACAGAGCGCCCCCGCTGTTCATTGGACAGACATCTAAACCTCCGACATCTATTGTAGCCCAATCGTCCCTCGCCAGCAACCCCATTTCACAACACCACATGCAAGCCTCATCAAGGAATAATGTACAGCACTCCTTAAAGGCCACGGCATGAACATCCATATTGGCTTTGTCAAATTCTCTCTCGTTCATGTCCTGCGGCCTGCGTTTGCGCGTCGTTGCACCGCAGGCCGAGCAGATAAATACACACTCGTTCGCGCTATGTACGCGTCCCTCAGCAAACCCCTGCAGTCCTCAGCACTCTATGTCGCACAGGTGTATCGTACTATGTAGGCCTGTCCCCTGTGCTATGCGGGGCAGCTGGCCTTCTTTTAGTTCCTGAAGCATCATGGTTGGTTCTTGCCACGCCTTGCGCCGTCTTCAAACCGCGGCTCTGCGGCCAAAGTCTTATTCACTTCCCCAGTTCCCCCAGCATGAGGGTGCGATCCGAGGACGCGGAGAGCACTATAAAATTGCCAAGTCAGCTCCAATGTTCGTTTTCTGCACATCGCAATGTTGTCGAAATGGTCTCATGAAAGATCTTAAACCGTGAGTGGGACTGCCCTCGATGCGCAGCCGGTTCAAGCGCTCAAGTCTTGGGGCAGTTCGGTCAAAGTTTGACACCCGTTAGGCCCAAGAAACCGGAAGATTTCATCTAGAAACAAAAGAGAAAGAGAGGGAACTCGCACGACGCATGAAGTGGAACGGGGTGAACTAGGGGTTTGAACTCACACATTGGTTGGTCTCCTGGCGAGAATCGTACATCGTTCACAGCTCCACGATGTCCCGGAAGTTTGTTCGTTATTTTACCCGTACGTACGTCCCAGATGGTCACGTTCTGGTCTCCACCTCCAGCTGCGATCCTCTCGCCTTTGGTATCCCAGCTGGCCTTAAAAAGGTTGCGCTCATTTGTTGCAAGCGCACCATCGTATGTACGAATCCGTCGGTCCGCTGGCGCGAATGGCCGTATGTCCCATGTCCGAACGGTAGAGTCATGCGAGTTTGATAATAATGACAGATTGTCTGGCGAGAGTTGTAGCGAGGTGACCGTGTCCGTGTGGCCCATCAGAGTGTAAGTGACAACCTGTTTGCGGAGGTCCCAGACTTTTATGTCGTTGTCGATTCCGCCTGTGAACAGTTCGTTCCCAGCTTCTGAAAGCGCCATAGCTGTGATAGGAAACTCAGTTGGAATGTAGCCAACAGCCTCTTTTGTCCGTGGATCCCATATCTGTTACACATTGTCAATTTTATTCCGGCTGCAAATGTATGCTGAGACGTACCCCAATGCTTCCGTCGTCAGAACCGCTCACAAGCATCTCTTCGCCGCGCTTGCTAACGTCCATGCAATTGATCACCTCCTCATGGCCTGGATGCCTCCGTATCCGCTGTCCTGTTTCCACGTCCCAGCTTGCCAACTGCATGTCTGCCGATGCAGAGAAGAGAACTTTCGAGTCCCGAGACCAGTGAAGATCGAGGATTGCTTGTTTGTGACCGGTCATGATACCGTGGTTTTCGCAGGTTCCGGTTGTGCGCCAAAGTACTGCATCTGGTCAGATTCAATGTATTGCTAGGAAAAGACAGTTATACACACATATAGACCGATCCATGGATCCTGAAGCAATATATTGCCCTGTAGGGTCAAATCGAGCTGCAAAAACCTCCCCAGTATGTCCTGCTAGTTCCATGACTGGTGATACGAGGGAGCCAGCGCGAAGGCCCTACATTATCTATTAGTCCACCATGGTCTTTCAGCATTTGCGCGTACTCTAAAAGTATGGGACAAGATCACGTACCCCCTTTATGAGCGCGTTATTCCCTGACCCATTCACCACTGCCACCGCCGAGCTCCCACCAAGGTTCGCATCTGCCTTTGCGCGTTTGACCAGCTGCGCTGAGCCAAACGAGTTGGCTGCGGGTCGCTTTATGTGTGCCATATCAGGAAATAGTGCGGTCGGGGAGGGGGTTCTGCGTGGGAGGATTTGTGGTGGGTTGATAGTCGAATGTAGGTAGCTGCAAGGTACCGCGCCGTGGTAAACTTTTGCGGAGACCGCAGTGCCAAGCCGACTTCTTAATAAGCGTTAGGGTAGCTCACCGGGCGCAACCCTATATCGACGACTGCATTCTGCACTTAACACATTCGAACCTCGAAGTCTCCGAGCCTCTACACGCCCAGAGATTCGAGAGCCCGTCCTCAAGATATTATGGCTTCAACTAAAGCAGCCCGTTTGGGCGAGGAGTGAGCCCTTGGACTGTCCAGTGATCTCCCGTTGAGATGTGCTAATGATTTCCAGGATCTGGAAGTAAGTCATCGACCTACATCTCCACGTTGAAATGAGTCTGACAAAAGAAGGACGCGAGTGGACAAAGTTAGCGCGGAACTGGTCACTTTGACTTATGGCACGATAGTTGCGCAGCTGTGCAAAGACTACGAGTTCGATTACGCCGAGGTCAACAGGCAGCTAGACAAGATGGGGTACAATATTGGGCTGCGCCTAATTGAGGATTTCCTTGCAAAGACGAGTGCGCCGACCTGTTCGAACTTCCGGGAAGTTGCGGAGATGATCTCAAAGGTACATGCATCTACAGTTTCGCGGTCGACCAGAAGCTCACTGTCAACTCGCTAGGTCGGCTTTAAGATATTCCTCAACATCACGCCCACGATTACGACCTGGTCGAGCGACAACAAGCAGTTCTCCCTCGTCTTCGAGGAGAATCCCCTGGCAGACTTTGTCGAGCTACCAGACGACGGCCGCGCCCAGGACGAGCTGTGGTTCTCCAACATACTCGTTGGGGTGTTGCGGGGTGCATTGGAGATGGTATATCCCTCTGTTGCAAATTCTTGGAACCAGCGTGTAGATTTGGCATGCTGACCGCTCATACATAGGTACACATGCAGGTTGAGGCACACTTCATCAGCGATATACTGCGCGGCAACGATACGACGGAGATGAGAGTATCTTTAATCCGATACATTGATGACGAGATGCCTCCAGACGACGAGTAAGTGGGGACCGGTGACTTGCTACGAATTACGATAGCGAACAGCCGCCTTGGTTCTATAGACACATGCATTGGGCGGCGTCGAGGCGTGGGTTACTATGGATATGGACGTGTTTCTGCACAGACGGAGACATTTCATGGGTCGAAATCGGCCAAGGCTGTCAACCACGTGTGCAGGCAGTGGATTGTCGTGTGGAACCCAAATGTGGACGTGGAGTGTGCAATACTTTTTTTTTCTCTTTGATGCACACGGGCTTTCCTCGCCTTTGTGTGCAAATATCTGACGTGCCGGCCATCATGTGGGTGCCGAATTGCACAGTCGTGTCGGCCAGCGTGTTCCTGGTGATGTGTTTCAGTAGGACATTCCAAGATTCGCCATCCATCAGCTGACGAGAGGACGGCGCTGTCGACGGCGTCTCTCTCTTTTGCACATTGCTCCAAAGTGCACTCGTCGCGGCGGGCTGCGGTGCACCAATTGCACTCGCCATGTGGCTGGGATGGGAGGCCGTCCACAAATGCACATTTGATCACGTGTTCGTCGTGCGCTAATCTTGGAACCCCTCTTGTGTTGCCAACCCTCTCATCCTTAATCCTCTCTCGTGCTGCTAACTTGTGGTCCTCCCATCCATCGCGCCCCATCTCCCGCACCGCGCCGCAGTCCTCACGGTTGTGTTGTTTGTGGTGTTGTGCTGTCTCTGTTTTGGTCCTGAACGTCGCGAGTTTAGTTTGACCCTGCGCATCTTCACTACCCCGAAAGCAACCCGGCCTTCCCACGCGCGCCCACGCCGATTCATCACACCACCCGCTGATCCATCGCCGGACCGTTGTATTGCTGCGTTGCTGTGTCGCTGTGTCGCGCGTCGTCTCTGCGCTCGCTACCGCTCGCTCGTTCGGATATCCGCCGCGCCCCCGAAGCCCATGCTGCTATAGTCAATCGCCAACAGCGCCGCTGAGCGAGACACGACACCGCACACTGCCCCCGACGCGCGCGCACCTTCCCCGCCCCTCGCACCCGTCCCATCACCTGCTCTCCAGCCATGCAGAGCCAGCCCATGGCGAACATGGCGGGCATGAACGCGAACATCAGAGGCCCCGTCGACGGCACGCCCATGATGGGCAACATGCAGCGCCCAGTGCAGCCCCAGAACAACCCCGATCCGCGCGACCGGCTCAACACGTACATCTACGACTACTTTCTCCGAAACAACCACACCCAGCTGGCGCAGGTCATGATGGAATGCAAGCTGCCGATGAGCCTGAAGCCGCAGCCGTCCAAGCCCAGCCCCAGTGGCAGGAATGCCAACGGCGTGGACGCAATGGACAAGGACCCGCGGGATGGCCTTCCCGAGCCCAACCTCCCCGAGGGCCAGCTCGCCGACAATTCCTTCCTGCTGGACTGGTGGGCGCAGTTCTGGGATATCTACATGGCGGCTCGCAAGCAGCAGCCCAATGAGAAAGGCACACAATACATCACCCACACACGCGTACGGCCGGCCTTGCATTGTAGGTTGAGTAACGCTAACGGGCCCTCCAGAACCTCACCCAGATGCACAACGACCAGCGAAACCAGCGCATGGTCATGGCCAACACCGCCATGAATACCGCCCAGTACAACATGATGCGGGGAATGCCCAATGGCGTAGGCGTCGCTCCGAACGACCTCAAGCGCGCCGCGGCAATGAACAATCGCGGCAACCCGTATGTCCTTTCCAATCGCGCTGGCAACCCGAGTCCACTGCTGACCTGCGTGCTCCTGCGTGAAATAGCAACGGAAACCCAATGGCGAACATGCAAATGAAGAACCAAATGCTCTCTGCCCAGATACAGAGAGACGGCTCGGGCATGGATATGAATGGGCAGCGTCCCCAGTCGCCGGGCTCGTCTGAGAACGCGTCGTCTCCGAACAAGCGGCCACGGGTTGAAGGTAATCAATTCAGCAGTCCTCAGATGGGTGCGGCACGCAGTCATGGCATGCCGCAGCCGTCCATGGGAGCCACCTCCACAGGCCAGGCTAACCAGATGTTACTCGCAGGGCAAATAAACGCCGGCAACTTGCCTGGCAACCAGTTCAATGAGTATGCGTCGCAAGCACAGAATGTGCAGCAGAAGTCTATTGAGGTATACGCCCAAAGCCTGGCCCATCAACAGAGAATAGCACTAAATAACCACGCTATCGCTCAGGGGATGAATTCTGGCGTCCAAGGATCTCCAATGCATCAGCAAGGCCTAGACGGCCAGAGCGACATGTTCGCCGGCAACCCATCACGACCCGGAATGCCCGCCGCCCCGGGGCAGCCTCAGGGCAACCACGCCCTCCAAGACTACCAGATGCAGCTCATGCTGCTCGAGCAGCAAAACAAGAAGCGCCTACTAATGGCAAGACAGGAACAGGACAACCAGTCCGGCGGTCCTCATGCTCAGGCAGCCGTCGGTGCCCCTGGATTTCCGCCATCCATGTCGCCAGGAAACATCAGACCTGGCCCCTCACCCAACCCTGTAGACCAGATGAAGAGGACGCCCAAGTTGAACCAACAAGGACTTCCTGGCTCGCCAATGCCCGACGGCTCCATGCAACAGCCACGTGGTTCTCCAGCGCCTAGCATGAGCTTTGATCCGTCACAGAATCCGCCTGGGATGCCTCCACAGTTCTACAATTCCCAGATGCAGCAGAACCCTATGGGAATGCGACCACCTAACCCGCATCCTGGCTTCAACGGACAACAATTAACGCAACAGCAAATGGAACAGATGCGACAGAATGGTGGAATGCAGAACGGCGGCGGCGCATGGCGAGGTCCACCTGGAATGATGCAGCAAGGACAGCAATTCGGTCCCATGGGCAACAACCCTCAGCAAAGGAACCACATGCCGCCGCCTCCAGCGCCCGCTGGCGAACAGCCTCGAGCACAGGAACCCTCTCCATCGCAACCCGCCCAGGCACCACCCACACCCAACCAAGGCAACAAAGCAAATCCAAAGAAAAAGAACACTGGCAAAAATGATAAGGTAACGTCGTCCGATTCCTTTTTCTTTCGGATCGTTGATATTAATCGTAGAAGACCACCAAGGCAAAAGGATCAGGTGCGACTCCTGCAGCATCAGCCGGCGATGAGCCACCAACACCCACACCCTCGACTCCCGTTGCAGCCCAGCATCCAAAAGGCTTTCCAAACGGTCAGCAGCATGCTACGCAGCCTCCCTCGCAGCCACAGCCCAGTGCGCCACAACAGCAAGCACCTATGGATCCTGGCCCACCATTTGGCAATAACCTAGAAGATTCAGTGAGTAAACACGTGATGCGAGAACAGCATATACATGAGAGTTCCATCTAACCAAAACACAGTCCTTCGGCCTCAACCTTGGCTTTGGCGACGACAATGGCTTAGAAAGTTTCGACTTCGACTCCTTCCTTGACGTAGGTGGGGATGAAGGAGGCGGATTCAGTACATTAAGCGGTGACTTTGGTTTTGGCGAGCCCGAACTCGAGACCTGACACTAATTAATTTTGGTGCTTTGGAATGTCTACCAAGTTTTGCGGTTGCTGTCTGCCTATCCGCTTAGAGGGGGCAGGGAAAACAAAAACGTTCTTATACCCCGTTCTTTGGACCTCGAGCTACATTATTCGGAGCATGGGGAAGGAATGGACGGCTGTTGGATATTTTATGGATTGGCGTTATGGGGCGCTTTTGCTTGCCATTTCTGCTTATTTTGCTGTCCGGTCCACTCTGTTGGGGACTATATTGCTCGGCATCTCCTTTTGCGAATTGTTATTATATACTGATGGCTCTCGGTCGGCTCTCCCTTCTCCCTTTCGCTTACGGGAACACGTCTTTGGGGGATACATCTCTCTGGATATTCACAACTTTCTGCCCGTATCTTGTTTTGGCCTAAAATGGGGCGATGGAGGGAGGAATGTGGGGGAAGATTTTTTATGAGGATGTTATACCAATATTGGCGGAGTTTCTTTGCCGTTTTTACATATTTGCTTTGTGTAATGGGAGACTGGTATATGTGTATCTTTTTGTCTTTGATTGCGATCACATGGCGTCGTTGTGTATTTTTGTCCTGTTGTTCCGATACACGGCACTTTGATAGTACAGCCCCTCGATACAACTACCACTCGCTTCTTCGGATTACATCCAGCCTTTCCTTGCATACACTAAATACCAATCACGAACATGCAAGCGTACATTTCATGGCGTCGATCACAACACTTGCAAAAATCGACTTCCATTGGTGAGTATTCTGAGGTCCATCAACTGTTTCCAACCCTTCTTCCCCTTAGCTATCCAAAATAGACTAAGATATTTGCGGTGGTTTTTATATACATGCCCGCGCACAGAAACTGGACCTCAAGTTGACGGGCACGGCTCTTTGTTACTTATTTTCAAGTTCTATTTTCATCGTTGTGGATAAGGGGTTGGAGAATGGGACGCTAGTCTTCGTCACTCGGAACCGAAGTTTTTGGATGTTCTATAAGGAGGAGAATTTTTTTTGACGAGGTGGTTTTGAGGCAATAGGTAGGTGTGTGAATATTATTGTGGAGGAATTGATATGCAGGGCAGTCGGCTCAACTTTTGATTCGGAGAAGTTCGTTTAGGAGATTGGTGGAGTCTTGGTGGAAACAGTTAGATAGAAGAGTATTCACAGATGGTCTTCGATTCAGGAGTAATATTATAGCGGTATGGATGGTGGTTAGTTCGCAAAGCATAGTGGGTAGATGAAATTTGGAAGAACATGACTGGAAGAAGAAGGCTGTTATAAATTTGTTGGTGGTGAATAGTTGGTAGATTTGGTGACGGCAGGAATTGAACATTAAGCAGTGGTTTCGTTAGTGTCGGTATATGAGGGCCCAGGGCTTGGTATTAAGAAATTGGCGATGGAGAGGTGCAATGAGAAAAGAGTTGCAAATGGAAAGGAGATTTTAAAGCACATTCAAAAGCGTCAGCAAAAACCTGGTGCTAAATGTTCGTCGTTCACAGCTATTGGCCCGTATAAATAGATCGATCAATGGCTGAACACAAATCTTGAACTCAAGGGTCATGGATGGTCTAAAAACATTGTGCAATACCTGCACGTATCTAATATAATGCAAATGAGTCTGTGTGGATTGTATGTTGAAAATATTTGAATTTGTTCTCAGGCTGCCAATCGAGGGCTTAAGATTACTACACTACCTACTTAGGCTTAGGGCGCTGAGTTTACACTGTCTTTGGGCTATCCACAATCTTTAGATTCAAGCTCTTTGGATTGAAAAACTGCCCAAGTGAAACACTTTCCACAGTCAAATTTAAGGCCCTATCCCATTCGTACTCACACGCCATCCTCTTCTAATTCCCAAACTTGACGATTCAAGCTTCAAACTCCTAGTAGGCGGAATAGGCGGCAGACTTAGAGTTTCCCTAGTTTCTAGTACTAGACTCAATGGTAGTGACACTAAATCTTTTTCATCCCTGTCAATACCTGATCTTCGTCATCCGACATGGCGTATATTCATTTCCTCCGCATTATCATAAGCTTCTCGATATAAAAATCGAACTATGCTCGAAAGAAGGTGGGAGGGGGGCTATCCTTCACTTCCCTTATCATCACACTGCCATCCTCTGTGCTACTCTTCATACTCCACACCCGCGTACCCAGCGCATATGCATTCTCACTCCATATCAACTCATCCCCGCCATGTGTCACTTTCTCCTGCCCAACTTTTCTCAAGATGCCATTTACTTCTTGTTTGGGCCCAGCAGCCGCGAAGATTGGAGCACCGAGCGCTTTTCCCGTTTCGAGTGGCGAAAGACTAACATAGCGATCAAGTTGCCACCAGCCCCAGAGCAGGGAAATGGCAGCCAGTAGGCCTAGAATCATCGCAGCAATTGAGGCAACGAGGAACCGGAAGTCAGTGACATGCCAAAGCTCGGTCCCGTTGGATAAGGCGGTGAAAGTTTGAAGGAAGGATTGAGCGGTGTTGCTTGTGTTGGTTGTTGGTACAGCGTACGCTGCGCGGAACATGATGTCGTACATGTAGCTGACAAGCGGCAAAGTCGGGCTTGACCAGATCATTGGACACTTTTCCTGAACGGTGGAAGAGTAATTCGAACTCCCTGCGTCGATACCTGCATCCAGGAACATAGTAGGCCAAATTGGACTTGTGAAAGACTCTGTACTTGGGCTCCAAAGGACACTGTCTTGTGTATCATTCACCAGCAACGCTTTCGACCTATATGCCGTGCTAAAGACTTGCCAAATCGCCGCAAGAGCCCCCCACTCCAGATCGTTAGACTCTCGATCAGCGGCTGATGTATCATTTGATATAATATCCGGCTGTTTTACAAGCTGAAGGAGATCGAGGGTGAATGTAGTATCGCGTATTGATATTGGATAACGGACAGTTGCGATTGTGATGTTGCATATATCCGTTCTAAGCGTTCCAGCGCAAGTTCCGTCAATTGAATCGATATACTTTGTCGTCATAGACAGCATAGGCCGGTCGAAGCTGTTCACTGTGTTAAGTAAGATTCCTTCCGGCGCGTAGATCTTTGTACCCTTGTAATAGGTGAAGTCAATACTGAAAATAGTTGAATCTTGGTTGTCTATGTCCAGTAAGTCAACAAGTTCAGAGGTCGATGCGCATCCGAAGTTGAGACCAGCCGCAGGCACTGATCCTGAGCATGTGCTGTTTGCTGGACAGTAGTATCCCGCTGTGGTGGAGGTGGTGAGGCTGCTGTTGAGGAAAGCGCCTTGCGCCACATGGAGGCCTCGATTATGAAAGCCTCCCCCAGTACCGAACCATCCATCTGGAATTTGTTGGGCTAGTTGTATGCTCATCTCGATACTCTCTGAGACATCATGCGATCTCGGACTGGTCGATCGTTGCGTGAGGGGCCCAATCGTCAAATTGGTGATCAGGACAACCAGTGCCGCCAAAGCAACTCTGCGCGCACCGCTTCCAGCCAGAAAGGCAGGAACAATTTCAACCGGATTAACTCCAGCACTGATGAAATGCAATTGTTTGAGAGTTGACCCATGTCTAATGCTTCTCCACCACGTGATGGCGATGCCGGTTGTGAACAGTCCGCTAAGCGCTGCAGCATAGACACCAGAGAGGAACGAAATCAGGACGGAAGGCTGAAATTTCCAGGATTTGACAGGATCTTGATGAGATATGAGTAGTATGATGACTGAAGCGATGATGCACCCAACTAGGAGGGCAAGAAGTAGGAGGATCGTCCATATTGTTTTGTAGGCGCTTCGTTTGCGAATTCGGGCATTTCGAGTCTTCGAGCTGTCTCCCTGAGAATCGAGCAGTGATCGGGAGGATTTATCGGCCATTTCAGTGTGGTGATGAGACCAATCTAGAATCGGCCAAAGTTTAGGGTCGCCAGAAGGAATAAGCTTGCGAAATGAGGCTGGCTCCCTTATATGTAAACATGTTTACGCCCCGTTGCACCCTGTACATATAAGCTGAGATGACCGGTGCTAGTTCTTATACGCCCCGTAAGGATAACTCCGCCCCCAACAATAGCCCCTGAAATTTCTGACTTCAACGCTGAAGAAGAAGTTGAGTTTGTATGAGGCTAAGCTTTTATGAGACAATAGAGTCAAAATTTTGAGCGATATGAATCGATTTCCTAAATCATTACTCGTCTCTCCAAAAAACAGCATACAAAAAGTTTCGTAAAAACGAAGAACCCGAATCCTGAGCGCGGGGCCGTGATCCTGTGCTTGGTACTCTACCGAATCAAGCCTAAGTAAATTCAACAAGGTGGGATGGTCAATCAATTGAAGAGCAAGATCTCTTATTAGGTAGTATAGTAACAACTCACATGGACTGTGTGCCTGTTATCTACTTGACCGGACATCTCAGCGCTTAATTGAAACTGGGGCCGGAAGCGAGGCGCACCTCGACATGGTCTGTGAAGCCAAGAAATGACGTCTGTTATTGGCAATTAGAGTACTTCTTTTCGGGTCCTGGAGAAGAAAATAAGACTCATTATGCTACTATGATGTATTTCGCATAGGAAAATGGTAAAACATGCGGATGAGTTTATGCATATCTGGTACAACTGTAGGCGCCCTCAAAATTGCCAGGAATGAGGCCGTCCCATAGAGAGATATAAGATTGTGGTTTTGCACAGTGCTTAGAAAGATGTAACGGCTGGAGAATTGGCATCCACACCACTCAAATCGTGGTTCACAGAGCAAATGGAAGTGTCTCTTGTATGAAAGGGAAATACACAGAATCTCATTGAAGTCGATACATATATAAGCTAATTACAAGTCAGTCACGCAGCCCACAAAAGAGACGCAAAAGCGCACATGAACAAACCATGCAGGAACCAACTTAACCTAAACCGATATCGATTCATGAATGAGGCGAAGAAACGAATATTAACAATTTGAAAAGACTCTATTGCAGAGACTGCTGTGCTCTATGTGCCGAACAATGACGACAGCCATGAATTTGCAGCCTACCTGCGACATTGAACTAGGGTTACGCGGTCAAAGGCTCCTACGCCAATGGATCATCCACGTGCAAATACACCGCATACTGCGAGAGCGAGTATGAGGCCTTCCGAGTAAGTATGAAGGATGTATATGAAGAAATGCAGAGCAACGCTTCTCATATGAAGTTATACAATATACGCCGCTTTAGTGCTACGTCTTCACATTTCAGAAGGCTCCACCCAAATCAATGCACAAATAATGCTCACCTCTCACATTGCTCGACCTTGCTGATAGTGCTGCAATAGTTTCGGCGAGACTGTTGCGTCTAGGTCATATATGAGAAGACTTTCGATCAACCCACGTCGAGGTATTGGAGTACGGAGCAGAGTAACAGGGCTGTAAGAACAAGCCAGAAGGCGACAGTATCAAACGGATCCAGCAAAACCCTTCAACAGTTCGGGGATCTGTGTACCAACGGCGCACATATTGACACGATCTTCAGAACGAGCGCTCCTACCTACCACCCTCTACGCAAAGCGAGCATCTCCTCTTCTCTTTCCACAACATACCTCTCCTTCTCTTAAGAAGGGCTTATACGCAAACATCAAATCCGTTTTAAACACTACAGTTGTTCTCCATCCTCAACATAGCTCCCCCCAAACTCAAAACGAATATACAACGCAAATTCAAGCTTCCCCCCTGCTCTCTCCCCTCATATAGATCCTCCAAATCCCATCGTACAATTAAAACCTCGCACGGTGTAACTGGCCCTTTTGGGTACTCAGAATTCCCACCCGTAACCTCAACATATGCTTCACGGAGAAGTACAGTTGGTAGTATGATTCCTACTTCGTTCTTAAATGCGTAGAACCCATACCATGTTCATTCGATGGCTTTAAGGGTACTATTGCGGTGTTTTGACTGGTCATCATCTTCGAGAGGCAGCCGAGACGTTGAATTTCTTCGAACTCACATCTAGTGTACATGACTGCGGGGAATGGCGGTGCAGTTGTAGGCGTAGTAATAGATGAACAGCCAGAGGAGCTGCAACGCAAAACATCCAGGTTATTTCACGAGTCAATTAAACATCAGCCTAAAGAAGTATAGTATAAATTTCCCAACACGAACATAACTTCCAAGACAATCAGAGTCCATAACCCTGCAGCCATTTCAGCTCCCTCGCCTGATGCTCCAGCGCCCTCCTCATCTCAACACCATACTGCCTCTCCTTTACCCTCTGTTCCTTCCCCAATTCCTCCTCCGCCATCCCCTCCAACTCATTGATATCAAACGTCGGCTTATGTCCGAAGCCAACCATGCCCAGTTTCCCATCACCAGTCCAAATGATAAGATTGTCATGCCCGAGCGGAACATCATCCGGGGCGGTACGAAGAGAAGGCGAGGCCGTAGGCATGATCTTCTGGATAATATCCCCGTAGCCAGCCTCGAGGCCGATCTGAGCCGTGCCCTTGATATCGTTGATGTTGAATTGGCGGACGGGCGTGGAACCATCGCGCTCCACCCACTTCAGATTACCGTCTCCGTCAGAGAAGACGAGTCGCGACCCGTGAGGTGCGACTGAAAGGAGTTTGGAGCCAGAGGCCGTTTGACGGTTATGGTAGTATGCATGGTTGTTCCGAGTCGTTCTACTGTCGGAGGAATTGATGGATCGAGAGGGGTCGGACGAAAGACTGTACAGTTCGAGGGAGCCCTTCCCTTTGTATTCGCCCGCTGCAATGAGAGTGTGACCAGGTATTGACTTGGCTTCGTGGAGCAAGCTATTTGAAGTGTATGGTCGACCCAAGCGAAGTTCATGCGGCACGAATGGATGTGGTATGGCAGTGATGCAGGACAATCGGGCTCCTGAATGTACAGTGCCTCGCAGTCGAGGGAAGAAACGTCGGTCGAAGTTGAGAAATGATGTGAAGCGACCACCAACCCAGATGTCTCCGTTCCCATCCCACTCTCGGGCGGTAGGAAGATGCAGGATCGATAGCGCTCCTGGCTGTGAGAGCGAGACGTGGTCGCCAAAGTCTCCGGTTTGGAGTCGTGAGAAGGAGGTTGAAGAAGCGCCCCCTATAAGCTCGCAACGTGAAGACGCAGGGAGAGAAGGTGGCTTGCGGGTGTCGTGCAAGTGTATAGTCCAGTTGGTCCCCACAGTGAGCGGTGTGGGATGACGTGCTTCAGACAGACTTACGATCGGGAAAGGGTAAGCTGTCCTCGATATGACACGCAGAGTGTGGAGATCCACTTCGTTCAAAATGTTCTGCACGGCAAAGTATCCTTTGTTTAGTCTGCTATCGATGGTGACGCATTCTACGGCCCCAGTCTCGGTCATGGCAGCTTTGCTCTGCACGAGTCTGGTTTCATGATCCAGGTCTGAACCCTTGTTTGGAAGCAAGCCCATAGAGCTCCTGGCTATGATCCCACCCTGACGACTCCCGGAAGCGTCCCAAATGCTGATACTGCCATCTTCCAGAGACGCGACTAGCTTGTCTGCCATGCCGGAGTCGTCAAACAATATACCCGCACCTGTAGCTTCGTGATGCAGGTTATCATCCTGATGGCCGTGGACTGCATTCTGAAACCAACTCATTGAATGTGGCGCATGTCTTTGAATGAAGTCCTGGTAGAAATTGACCTTCTCCCCAGGATATGTAGGGTCCCAATTCGCGAGCAGTGCGGCGTTCCGCTTTGAGGCATTCCGATGTGCCTGCAATTCGGCGCTCGGCGCGCTTGCATCATGGACAGTTGTTGTGAAAGCCCCAGCAATGCTATCTGCAGCTCTGACAAGTTCCGCCAATCTTGGATCCTGATTATCTGTCGGGATCAACAGTTGTCGTCGCCGCCGCCGTTCGGCTACCGAGTGCTCGAAACATAGCTGTTTCCACAAATTGTTGTCTCGGGAGAGATCCAGGAACTGTCGCGATACGTATTGGAGAACCACAAGTTCAGAGGGCTCGAGAACTGTATGTAAGGTTAGTTTGTGGGGCTCCGGTGTTATCTCCGAGATGAATGTACTAACAAGAGACTATTTGAAGCAGAATCTCGTCTGGTAAATATTTCATGGTGGGCGTAGTGAGATTGAGTAGAGGTGAGTGTGAGGGAAGATATAATATAGGTGAGACATGCGTCTATGGGAAGGGCGGCCAAAGGCAATGTATATCTGAAGTCAAAAAGGGCCCGCGACCTCGGAAGGGCGCTGACGACATCCGCACAGTCCGTCTTCCCTTGTTTAGCCTAGCCACATGTGAACCTCAATACCACATCTTTTAAGGATACAGATAAGCAGCATATCCACACAGATAACGCGCACAGAGTTATGCTTTGTATCTACACCCTTAACCATGCTATCCACGCGGCACATGTTTGCAGCAATAACAAGAGTATCGGGTCGTATACTGGAAAGCATTTGCTTGCATCTGGCCTTAAGCCGGTGCTATTGCATGTCCGTACGAAAGCTATCAATGAGTTGAAGATGGTAGAGTATATCATCACGTCACGTCGTAACAAAAACGAAACTAAACGTCAACCAAATGCATATCTATCATTCATCGCACCATCTAATCTGATGCGTACCTACAGCTTTGCTCTCACAACGTACGTGCCAATTAATGGTAGTATGTCTAGTGTCCATCTGGTGTAGCTTGACCGTCCCAGTCAGGTCCCCGCCTCCATAAAGATTGAGGGAACGTCAAAAGTAAAATTGACGCACAGAGAAAAATGGCAAGCCACACCAAGTCGAACTCAGGGTATACGTGGGTCTTCCTACCAATCCGTCCGTGAAGTTTGGCCATATAGGTGCGATGACAACGAAAGGGAAGCGCGTGACTAAAGGACAAAAGTTTTTGAGAAAATGCCACCACCCAATCCTGACATGCCGAAGTCCCATAAGGAAAGAGGTCGGGGGTATCATATGCCGATATTTGAGAGAGTATGTGTGCGTTATAATACAACGAGAGAAGAGGAAAAAAGAGAGAGAACTCCCCATAAGTATAAACAATACCGGAGAGATGCCAGCGTACAAACACTCGTATCGAGGTGCACAAAACACGGCTCCGGTCATTTGACAGATCACGGGTATGGAACTAGTATGCCTAGTCGCGCTGTGTCGTCAAGCCGAAGAGAAACATGAGATTCTGGACACTCAGACGCGAGAGACTCTTGCCGGCTTTCTCGTCCAGGGCCGCGTTGATGAGCTCGCGCTTCTTGTCTTGCAGGGCGCAGATTCTGTCCTCGACAGTCTCAGGCACCAATACACGGTGAACATGGACCTCACGTTCTTGCTGTCACAGGGTAAGTAAAGTGGCTGACAGGTTATAGAATAAAAAGACTTACCGGCATTCTGTGTGCTCGGTCCACAGCTTGGTCTTCGATGAAAGGGTTCCAGAACGGATCTAGGATGATGACGTGTGAAGCCTTGCTGAGGTTAAGACCTGCGTTACCGGCCTTGAGCGAGATGAGCATGACTTTCTGGGAGGCATCGTCCATGAACTGATTCACGGCTTCTGCACGCTCGTCCATCTTCATGCTACCGTCATACCGTTGATACTTGATACCTGTGTCTGAGAGCGGAACTTCAACCAGGTCAAGCAGAGATGTAAACTGACTGAAGATCAAAGTCTTTTCGGTGGGGTCGTTTGATTGGATTTCCCTAAGCAGTTCAATCGTTTTCTCGATCTTGCCAGATGGAACATAAGTCTTGCGAAGTCGGCGTAAATACTTCTTCTTGGCAGCCTTGTTGCGGAGCGACTCCTTCTTTAGCTGAGCCAGAGTCATTTTCGGTTTCTTCGGTCCGGTCCGTGCCTTGCTTTTGCCCTTCTTGCTTTTAGTCTTCGTCGCGGCGCCCTCTGGTGTATCCTCAGGCCCGTTGATGGGCGATGGAGTCTTATAATCATCATCCACATCATCAGGAACCACAAAACCGTCCAGATCACCCTCATCTTTGACGGCATCTTCTTCCTCGTCGTCTGATTCAGAGTCAGAATCCTCTTCTCCCTCTTCTTCTTCCTCTTCCTCTTCCTCTACAAGACGGTCGGACTCCTCAAGTCTCTCAGGACAGAACACCTTGCAGAAATGTTTATAGTCCGTGATTTTCTTACAGCTCAGTGTGCCTCTACAATGAGGACACCTCGGCGCAGTGGCTTCATCGTTGCCTTCCCGAATAGCTACTGTGGGATCGATAAGTTTTTGAAAACATTCACCACAGCACGTGTGACCACAAGGGATAATGATGGTTGGGTTGAGATCAACTTCGAGACAGATTGGGCACTCAAAGCCATCTGCGTTCTTCAGCCGCACAACAACCTCCGGGTTGATCTCTTTGGCGCGGGTGAGGAGGTCATCTTCGGCAATGCCTTCTGTCGACACCTGCACACCAAGATCCTTGATGAGATGGGGATGGCAGCAAGCTTGGCGAAGTCGCAAGAGAAGTACTAGTACATTTGCATAATTGTTGTTGACGGTGCCTTTTTGGAGGTATCTATTGAAGGTGAGCTGTGAGTTTGTTTCAATAGCCTTGTACAACGCTCGCTCTTCGTCGTTGAACTTCACGTTCTGCAGTTCTACAACCTTGGGAGGAATTTGACAGATTTGCACGCCATCTACAACGGAAGTCTTCTCCCGCCGAAGCATGATGGACTTGAGAAGCGCTTGCAGGCGGCCGATAACCTGCTTCTGCTTCCAATCCGACTTGCTGTTCTTGAATGGCTACATATATGTTAACGTGTGCCAATGACTGAAAGAGTAAGAGATTGAACGTCATGTTGCTACTTACCTTTGCGATGTCATACTGGAAACGCGCCGAGTCGTTGTACGGCTTGATGCGCAAGAAGCGGATCAAAGGATAGAGTTCGTCGACCGAGTTCATCATAGGGGTCCCACTCATGCATAAGCGGTGATGAGCCATAATCTCATTTGATGCCTTGGAAACCTGTGTGGACTTGTTCTTGATCATTTGCGCTTCGTCGATGATCACGCGATACCACATACATTCCGTACCAATGAGAGCCAACTTATCTTTGCCTCTACGCACAAATGCGGGCTCCTGTTGTTCACGTTGTACAAGCTCAGCCTCTCTTCGCTTTTCCATTTGCTTCATCTCAGATCCTAAGGTACCAAAAGTGGTCAAGACGACGTCATATTTGCGAAGCTTGGCGAAATCGGCGTTCTTTCCATGTCCGTGATAGATGAAGACCTTGAGTTGATGGGATATTTTGACATGGCGTTGCAGCTCTTTCTCCCATTGCTTCATCAATGCAACAGGTGCAATGATGAGTGTGGTCTTGCAAGCAGGGTCGTTCGACGGCCTGGCTAAGATAAGAGCCAGGGCCTGAACAGTCTTTCCAAGCCCCATCTCATCGGCCAATATACCACCTTTTGAGCTGCCTTCCTCCATTTTCATGAGCCAGGTCAGTCCGAGCTTTTGATGCTCCATGAGCTTAGAAGACATAGCTCGCGGTGTTTGCTGTCGCTGTTCAGGTGGGACCTCATCGTGAGGTTTAATATTCTCAATGAGCTTGGTGAGTGCCTCTGGGTTGGCGCATGTGCCCATATGTGGTATGTCAGAGTCGTCACTGAACAGTTCCTGCTCAAGCCTATTCTTGATCTTTTGGTCTCGATTTTGGTAGTGATCATTAATTACAAGGCGTGGAATTGGTGCAACGACGCGATTATTGTTGAGCATGCCTGCCATTTGTGCTCCGCCACCAAAAGTGTATGCACCTCCATGTGGTGTGGGAGTTATGAGAAATTGGGCAAGTTGCTCTTCGTTCATGAAGTCTTGATTGAAAGCGTCAATAGGAGCTGGTCGCTGGTCATCGTTCCCTCGATAGGCATTGTCCAGTTCAGGATATGGCTCGGTCATGATATCATGTTGACCTTGAAAACCATCGTTTGTTAGGTCGATGTAGTTGCCAAAATCACCGAGATTCGAGCGTCGGGCGTTCAATAGTCCACCCCTAGGTTGAGGTGTGGGGAACTGTGGAACCCCAAATTGTGGCTGCCGTTGCTGAAAGATGCTGCCTCCAGCCTGGTTGGGACGGATTGGCATCGAAGCATTTTCAGGGGCTAGAAATTCAAAATGAGGTGCTGTGGCTGCCTGGATTCCCTGAGGTCCACGAAACCCACTGTTTGCGTCCCTGCTTTGGCCGTAGCCGTACATACCATGGCCGTTGTGCGAGGCGTTAGACTGGACTCTAAGATTCGGTGCAGAATGGTAATGATCCGCAAGTGAGTCTGGTGTTCCTGGTGTTCCAGGACTCAAGGCCGGACTTCCATTCAAGCTGGGACGCTTGGGGTCGGTCACATCGAAGTCACCCATCGACGCAAGGCTGCGTTTCCGCGAGAAAGCCGATGACCCTGAGCTCTCACCTGCTGGAGAGTCCGGGAATGAGGGATATGCAGGACCAGCCTCACCATTGCGTGACTCCGCAACATCATCGTACTGTGGCATGTCCTCTTGGAGTCGCTGGATGAGCTCCTCGAGTGTCCTATCGTAGTATGCTATATCTGGAGCGTTACTAGGAGATGCTGGATCTAGGCTTTGTTTCATGGCGTTCAGGTAATAAATTTCTTCCTGAATTTCGGCGGCAGTGGGGTTCGCTGGTAGATCAGGTTCGTACACCATTGTGGCGAGAGAACTGCTCGTAGCACGCTCGGGCGTGTACGACTGGGTGGAGAGGGAATTCTATTCGTTCAGACTTGCACTGGACCTTTGAAGCCAGCCGAGCGCTGGAGGATTGCTCGAGAAGCGTGGTGTTGGCTGTGTTTGAGCGGGGCCAGGCGTCGTGGTTGAAAGGCTGAGAGCCTGGGCCGGCAGGTGGGGGTTTAATAGTACTTGCGACGAAAGAAGGTGAAGGTGAAGCCAAGGTCACGAGTGCATGGAAGGACTGTTAGTATAGGGCTGCCGGTGTGACACGACCTGACGAAGTGTGTAGAGATTTCCAGTTGCGGATATGTGAAGAAAGAGGCAGCCACTGCCGGATGAGGGGTGGGCAGTGCCAGGTCTTTATGATAGGGGAGGAAACGAGGCGACGAAAGGCTGAAGAAAGAGCGCAAAGCCTATTATATGGCGTGGGGCGGCATAGCAGCAGCCTTCAGGCGCGCCCTGTCGGTATTGACTGAAAAGAACGTTGAGATGAGGAAAGAGCGAACGACGAGTGTCATACGCATGGCCCGATAGGCTAGACATGGACCTATTACACTGGAATTGTTTCCGGTGAACCTCAACCCCATGCACATACTAGAAACACGGCCAACGAGCACTTGCTCGAACATCTGCAACAAGGCTGGATGTAGGCTGGATGTGAGCTGGCAGGGCTGAAGTTTGGGCATAGGTGTGGTCTACGCGATTTGGATCTGCCTGCAGGTAGCCGCAGCAGCAAACAAAGCGGGTGCCTTGGCGAACGCGTGAGGAAACCCCAGTCACGACCCCGCGACGAGTAGGTTCAGCACTTTAACGCCGGGGAAGACGTGCCGCATTACCTACCAAGATGTGCTCCAGCGAATGCAGCAGTCCATCCTCCCCCCTGCGATCAACATCATCTGCAACAACTCCCGTTCGAAAATCTCACTTCATGCACAAGCACGCCTTCACATTTAGTTTCACCAATCAAAGGTCTCCAAGTCCAAAAGAAAGCAACAAAACAGACCAATCATCCTTTCAATTTAGGTTAACGTTAAATTTAGACACCAAGATTCAGTAGAAGCGACAGTCAGAGGTCTCAGCTACATGATAACCAGGAGGCTCACACGGAGCCCCCAACAACAGCAGCAAGCAACCAAAAGGAAAATGCTTGTCAAATAGAACCCTAACCGACTCCACAAATGCATATATGGACAAGGACGCTACTCCGGATCTTTCCGCCTACCTCTCCCAGTGATGAGACCCCATTTCTTAGTCGACAACCTTTCACCTGGAACTTCCACCCAAACGCCGTAGATATGAGATTACTGAAATGCCACAATCAAGCTCCCCAACTCGAGCCGACTGCTGTTCGCTTCAAATGCCACGCTACGCCTCAACAGAGCCAAGGGTATCCGCTAAAACACACACCAATTGAGTAGCTGCAAGCGTTGAATATCAAAAGGTATCAAATTGCCGGAAACTCTCTGTCCTCAGTACTCCCTTATACTACTAGCTACTGTGCGACCTCAATAAAAGCTACTCAGAAATTAACGCTTACGTTTTGTGCTTCTAACATAAGTGCCACTTACTCTATCGACCGGATCGCTCTGATCAGCCGCCAACAGACTGGGACTCTCAGCCGCAAGTCCTCTTTCAGTAAACCCGCGTGCTTCTAGCTGAGGTCGTCGGGGTGTCAATCCAGAACCGTTGCCAGAGAGATTGCGATCAGGCGTTTGAATGTGCTCGATAGCTTCCCGTTGGTCATACATTGGAGCAGAGCCGTGGGCGCCACCGCCACCTCCACCGAGGGTGGTAGCTCGGAGAATGGTTTGGATGAGTTGGTTTTGCCGGAGGGGCTTCGAGAGGTAGTCCTGTGCAAGTCAGTATCGCTGGATTATGAACAAGGGAAAGTGGTTGGTGTCAACTAACGTCCATCTGCGCCGCAAGACACTTCTCGCGATCGCCTACCATGGCATGCGCGGTCAAGGCAACGACTGGTGTTGACGGAATACTATTTTCGCGCTCCCATGCTCTGATAGTTGCAGTGGCCTCAAAACCACCCTATGAACTGTATTAGTCTCATCTTCAGTAATCACATACCCTAATAACTCACCATAACAGGCATCTGCACGTCCATGAGCACACAGTCGTATCTCTTCTTCTTGATGTGCTCGAAGGCTTCGAGTCCGTTGTTCGCCACAGTTACAGTGTGATGGTATTTCTCCAAGATTCTGACTGCGAGCTTCTGGTTGACCGCGTTGTCCTCGGCGAGGAGAATGTTGAACGACTTAGAGTGGTCGGTGGCTAACGGTGCAGCTCGGCCATCGAGAGCTGGAATGAGTGCGTTACCCAAATCAATAGGTAAACAAGGTGTCGTCATGTAGCTCGAGATACCGTCTTCGAGTGCAGTCTTCAAGCTAATCGACACATGCGGAGTCAACATCACAAGCGGAATGTACTTGAAGCGTTCCGCAACCCTGAGCTCTCTTGCCGTCCTGTCATTATCAACAATGACACAGTCGAATGGCGTATCCGTTGCAGATCTCTTGTCGGAGTGAGGAACTTCATCGATGGTGTTTACAACAATGGGAGCTAGGTCAAGGGCTTTGAGATGGTCTACGACTTGCTCCGAGAAACGAGTATGTCCTTGGTCAACGAAGAGTACAGTGTGCTTGCTGTAAGGCGTGAGCTGAGCCTGGATGGCAGTCAAGTCTGGGTTCCCGAGACGGACTCTGCACGTGAAGTAGAACGTGCTACCCTTCCCGTAGTCAGATTCGACCCACATACGTCCACCCATGAGAGTGACGAGACGTTTGGAGATAGATAAACCGAGACCTGTGCCACCGAATTTTCTCGTTGTTGAGCCATCTGCTTGCTGGAAGGTGTCGAAAATGAGGTTGAGTTTGTCGCCACGGATCCCAATTCCGGTGTCGGAAACTGCAAACTGGAAGACAGATTGGCCGGCCGAGCATTCCTGGTCCGGTGCCAAGGTCATTGCTACCTTCACCTCTCCATTCTCAGTGAACTTGATAGCATTACCGACAAGATTGAGAATAATCTGCCTCAACCTGAAGGAATCGCCAACAACGTAATCCGGTACCGAGTATGAAACATCGTAGGCGAGATTGAGCTTCCGCTCGTTCGCTCTCGATGCAAGCGACTTGAGTGCGTTGAAGATTGTGCCTCGGAGTGAGAATGGAATTTCTTCCATGACCATGCGATTCGCCTCAATCTTGCTGATATCTAGAATGTCATCGATGATGGTCAAAAGCTGGCCAGCCAAGTTGTGGACAATGGTTAACATCTCTCGTTGGGCGTGTGTGAGATCCGTATCGAGCGTGAGCTGTGTCATTCCGATGATACCGTTCATGGGTGTTCGGATTTCGTGGGACATATTAGCCAAGAATTCGGACTTCGTTTTGTTCGCCAATTCAGCGGCCTCTCTTGCTGCGGTATTCCTCTGGATACTTTCTCGAAGAGACGACACCATCTGGTTGATTTTCCGCTTGAGCTCATCCATTTCGCCGGAAGCCTCCACTGTGATCTGCGTAAACTTGCCCTCCATAGCTGCGTTGGTAATGTCACCAAACGCCCGAACCTGGGATGTGAGATTCTGAGCCATGGTGTTGACATCGGTGGTGATCTCCTTCCAGCGTCCATCGATATCCTGAACATCAGCCTGGCCACCCATCTTTCCATCGACACCGACATCGCGAGCTACGCGCTTCACGGCAAGCGACCAATCATCTAAACGATTGACCATGTCGTTGATGGTATCTTTCAGGAGTCGAATCTCTCCTTCGGCATCAACGTGCACTCTCTGGCTCATATCCCCCTTCGCAATGGCTTGCGTGACCTCTGATATACTTCTGACCTGAAGTGTAAGGTTCTGGGCCATGGTGTTGACATTGTCGGTTAGGTCTTTCCATTTGCCCTCCACGTTGTCTACCTGTGCTTGTCCACCCAGGATACCGTCTGTCCCGACCTCACGAGCCACCTTGCTCACTTCTTGGGCGAAGGTGTTCAACCGATCCACCATGGTGTTGATGGTAATTTTGAGGGACAGGATTTCGCCTTTGACCTCTGCCTTGACTTTTCGACTAAGATCTCCTCTAGCAACGGCTGTTGTGACCTCGGCGATCTCTCGCACTTGGGTCGTGAGGTTCATGGCCATTCCATTGACATTTTCGGTCAAATCTTTCCAAGTCCCCTCGACACCGTGCACAGTGGCTTGTCCACCTAGTCGTCCTTCAGACCCGACCTCACGGGCGATCTTGGTGACTTCATGCGCGAACTGTTGAAGCTGGTCGACCATAAGATTTATGGTGTTCTTGAGCTCTAATATCTCGCCCTTGCACTCTGCTTCGACCTTGAGAGTGAGGTTTCCTTGTGCAACGGCTGTCGTGACCTGTGCAATATCTCTGACTTGAGTGGTAAGATTCTTGGCCATGGCATTCACATTGACAGTCAATTCGTTCCATGTGCCCTTCACACCATCAATCTCAGCTTGGCCGCCGAGTTTGCCTTCGGTACCGACATCTCTGGCTACTTTTGTAACTTCGTATGCGAATGATCGCAACTGGTCCACCATGGCATTGATCGTCTCTTGTAGCTGAAGAATCTCGCCACGAGCAGGTCGCTCGATCTTCTTGCTCAAATCACCATGCGCTACAGCAGTGGTTACAACTGCGATTTCTCGCACTTGGTCTGTGAGGTTCTGCGCCATAACGTTCACTAGGGCGCTCGTTAGTCATGGCCCGATTGAGGCTTATCGGAACACGGGAACGTACCGCTGTCGGTCAATTCTGCCCAAATCCCGTCCACTCCTGGGAGGTTTGCCTGCCCGCCGAGTTTACCCTCGGTTCCCACTTCCTTAGCCAGGAAGGTGACCTGACTAGCAAACTCCTGCAGCTGGTCCACCATCTTGTTAATAGTGCGTTTGAAGTTCATGATTTCAGGGTCCATCTCCTTGGCATGGATCAAAACTTTCTTGCTTAGATCGCCCATGGCGACGGCTGTCACGATGTTTCCGATTTCTCGGAGAGCTTTTTGGAAGGCGAGGTTGGCTTGCTGGTGCTTACCCAGCTCGCGCTTCAGAGCGCCAATGTCTTCGATGCCGTGTTCGAATGCAGTATTTTGGTTACTCAGCTGCTTATTCACTTCGGAGCTCAGGTTGTCGATGTGTTCGCGTTGGTTCTTGATCTGATCCGCCTGTTTATTGACATGATCGCGAAGGTAGTTGAGCTGTTCGTCGGTGAGCTCAGCCGAGGGCGCCTGACCATCGCCATTCGATTCTTTTGCTGCCAGCCAGTTGCTGACCCATGAAGCTCTCTGTTCCTTATTTGACCCGCGGCGGCCAGGTGGACCGCCGTTGCGCGAGGCTGGTACGGCTGCGGGGGCGTACAGGAACGCAGAGTTGGCAGGCTCGCCAGGCGTCATGGGGAATGTGTTGTTTTCGACAATGTTTGCTTTCGCCTCGAGGTATTGTATGCGTGCAGCGAGTGCTGCCAACTCTCGCTCGACGTTGGCCTTGTCAGTGCAATCGGGCCCCGGGAGGGAGAAGGACATGGGCTTTAGGCCATTGGCAGCGACCTGCCCGCCAAACGAGACGTCGACGGCTGGGTCATGTTGCTTCGCGAGGTTGCTAAGATAGGTAGACAGACCGCTATATGCGTCTACGGAGTGGGACATCGCGGTGGATGTGTGGGTGTAGCCGTAGCCCTAGACGCGCATTGGGGACGAGAGGATGAGGGAGTCTTAGGCTCGAGCGAAAGAAGTACGGGCGGTCAAGTGAAGAGCGTCTGAGCGATGATAGATGAACAACGAATCTTGCACTAAAATGCGGTCGGGAGTCCCAAGGGCGTTGCAGCAGACAGCCAGGAGTCCCCGCGACGGCGAACGGTAGCGAGGTTCCTCCTGGGATGAGGGAAGGTCCGTGAGCAGGAAGTCAGGGTCGAGCGATGGCGACGGGACGATGCGCAGGACAAATGAGGGTTTGAACTTTGTGGTGATCGCAAGAGGGGCAGATGAAGAAGGAGTGAGGCAGCACGATGCACGTTAGGCACTTTAATCAGGATCGGCATCAACTTGCTCTCACAGCGTACGAAGAGAGCAACGGGCTCGCCACGTGACGTCGCTAGAGTGGTGTCAACTGCTGCCCCATCGCGCTCGCCACGCTGTCGGTGGGTTTCGCAGGGCTCCGCGGTGCTTTGTCTGCATGCTCGGCACGGCGCCCACACCCCTTTCTGACCTTGCTAACGGTTGGGCAAACGCCGATGATATCATAGCTGTGGTCCGTGTGCGGCATGGCGTCTCGAGAGTGAGATTGCTGTTTGTGCGACAAGAGCTCGTCTCTGCGTGTCTGCGTGTCTGCGTGTCTGCGTCTCCTCTGCGTCCTCTCTAGGTTGTGAGCGGTCGATGCCAACTTACTTGGCCGTGTGACCAACTCTATCAGCTGTTGCGTGCAGCCCCCCGAAGAACCGACGATTGGCTGTCCACTTGTGTGATGCCTACTCAGCGAGTACGCTATCCTGCTAGACAGCAACCACACCGCCGGCTTCCTTGACAATTCAAGTTCACGTTGCCCGACGTGTCCGAGGCGCTCCTTCAGCCATGCAGACGAGCCTGGCGCCCGCTTTCTCGCCGGTTGCTCGCCCATCGTGCTGTCATCTGTGAGGTGCGAGGTTGATCCCACTACACTAACGTTGGAACTAACCTTTTGTCCCGGCGCAGGGGGGCAGTATTCACATTGGAGTAGAGTAACAGTCCGAATACGAAATCGGGTCTACAGTTCAAACAATGCTGCATACACGGCGTCGTCTCATTAAAAAAACTAACTGCCCCTGTTTAAATTATGGCTCGTCCCGTGGCTTATCGCAATTGCAGAAATCCAACGCTGGCTTTCCATACTTGCATACTCTTCATATTCTCCATGTTCTCCATATTCTCCATACTGCACAATGTGATTTGAGACGGTGAGACATGACTCACGACCTCCAAGGGAGATGCCTTTCGGCACCAAAGCCCACACCAACGACAACAGTATCCTCTCCTAGATTCGTGGCAGCCTATGCGAGTACGCGGGCAGCCCTGTCCAATGTCCAATGTGCTGTCAAATGTATCTAGCATCATAGCTCTCTCGATGCTCCTATCGTGACGATTTGGCAAACACCACCAAGTTCTCGATGACGGCCTCGAAAGCCTCCTTTTCGCCCATGGCGCTCTCCATGCGCTTCTTCCAGTAGTCGAACACCTCGTTTGCACGCTCTTTCAGCTCTTTCAGTCGTCCAATATGCTCATGCAGCTCCTCATCCGTGAAGTTGCTGAGAGCCGCTTCCGTTGTCGAACACAGCATCGTCGTCGAGCTGATATCTAGCTGCGGAGGAGGGGCGGGTCCTCTTCGTTTTCTTTCCGTCTTTGATGCTGAAGAATCCAGAGACGCCGATGACGTATTCTCCCTCTTCACTCGCCCAAGAGCGCCGTTGCGCCCGTCTGACGAGGGCCGCGGTGATTTCTCGCCAGGGATGTGTATAGAGGGAAGGATAAGTTTCTTCTGCTTTGATGCTGGCAGGATCTCATCCAAGTCGACAGGCACTCCTAGAGAGACAAGGAACAGGCGCCTTATCCGCGACCGGACCCAGTCTGGGGGCTGGAGGGGTGGTGGGGCGACCAGCTGCGACCATAGCGACTGACTTCGCTCGGAGAGGAATATGGATCGTAGGGCTTCTTTGCTGGTTGTAGATATACTGGGTATGTCTTTCATGGATGGGTAAATGTCATCAATGTAAAGTTGCGTTGCATGTGCAACTTCTTCAAATGACGTGAGTTGCTCGAAATCCAGGACCGGCTGCACATGTGCCACGTCAGCCCACATTCATCACTGCAAGACGCATGCATCAAAGCATAATCGATGTGGGATTGCATATTCTGACTTACAGGACCTGATGGAGGGGCAGGTACAGAAGGATGATGAGGGGGTTCGTCAAATGTAGTCTCTGCTTGTTCTTCGCCTTGTTGAAACCCATCATCGAAATCCCCAAAATCATCTCCCTCCCCACCCTCTTCGAAATCATCAAAGTCATCACCGAAACCGCCGTCATCCTCCGCTTCGTCGTTTACGTTGGCATCGTCTCTTTGTTCGTCTTTATCAGCAGCAGAAGTATCTGAACCGGCTGCTTCTTCTGCGCCGTTCTCGGAGTTCAAGGGAGATCTGTTTATCGAGGTTGTTGGCGATCCTTGTTCCGTCAATGGTACGCAGGGAAGGACCAAAGAGAAATCCACCTCACGTACCTGTGATCTTTCTCTGCGGAGGTTCCGGTGCCTTCACAATCACATCGGGAAGGGCATCGGCAGCACGGACTTCATATGCATGTGTGCCAGGGACATCTCCATAGGCAGGTGTGTCTGGGTCTACCTTTTCCACAACGGTCTTGGGAATGGGCGTACCCCCCGGTGTGATTGGCCGGTCTCCATCAACTCTTGAGGTACTTCGGCTCCTCAATCCATCGGGAACTACCTCTACCTCATCGGGAACTGCATCTTGGGTCCTCTTTTCGTAGGCTTCTGTTCCTGGGACTTCGCCATAGGCAGGCTCGTCGTCCACTCGTTCGACACGGGTAATTGGAATGGGCGAAGTGCCACCAGATCTATCTGGGTGCCCCGCAGCAGTGTTGCGGCCTTCTGAGGCATCAGAGAAGTGCTCCTCGCTCTCTGAGGACTCTGTACGTGTGCATGATTAGCAGATGAGCAGCTCTATTAATAGGATAGACGAACCTAGCTCGTGAGCACCAGGATCTTGTAGCGCATGGTGCTGGTTCTTAGGAGGGGGAGCGAGTGCGTCGGTCATGACGGAGGAGCGTGTGGCAGTGCTGATAGATGCTGATATAGGCTTCAAGTAGGGCAAGAGTAGTGGAAAGTCGAGCGTAGCAATGTGGGGGAGGGTACAAGGAGCAGCGCGTACGGGATAGAAGAGAGAAGGGAGAAGAGAGAAGAGAGAAGACTCCGCACGTGAGCCGCAGTCGTCGTTGGGGTTCCAGGCACAGAACCGGCGGTCGCAGCGGGGGAGAAGGTCTGGACTGGAAAGCACACTAGTGCCTCTTTGGGCTTAGCCTGCCAGCGCTGGGTTGTGGTTTTGGTTTTGGGTTTGGTTTTGGTTTGGATGCAGCAACAACGCGCCTCGCGAAAGTGAACGTCGACGCCGCAACCTCAACCCGCGCACCACCATTGAACCAACCTCCTTGGCTGTCTACTCTGTGCTGCGCCAGAAAATAAATTCGCCCAATCCCTTTCCTTTCCTTTCTTTTCGCGACCGCCACGACACCGACTGGCGCACGAAATAGAGGCTTACCGCCAGGTAGCACCTCCAGCCAGCTACCGCCAGCTACCACCAACACCTGGACACACACACTGACTCTGTCCAAGTAGACTTCAACGCCCACACCCATCATGTCTGGATTCCAGTTTGGAAAACAGCCCGAGGGCAACAACCCTGCCAGCAAGACGCTCTTTGGCGCAACCACCACCGCCGGCGGAACAGGATCCTCTCTCTTCGGCAGCACGCCTGCGACCTCGGGGGCCAATGCACCGGGCGCCGGTTTATTCAGCTCGGGAGGAACTGGGGCCACGTCGAACCTGTTCGGGAATGCGTCTTCGACCCCCGCGGCGAGCAAGCCGGGCGGTCTATTTGGACAAGCAGCTCCCACTGCAGCTCCAGCGCCATCTTTTGGGGGTGCTTTTGGGGCACCCGGCGCAGGTGCTGCAAAGCCGTCTCTCTTCGGAGCTGTTGGTGCTGGAGCTGCTCCCACGAGCTCGGCTCCAGGCTTGTTCGGCAACGCAGGCGGTTTGTCTCTCCTCTGATCACTCCCCCAGTGCTATCCATGATGGACCCCAGCTAACTCCGGTCGCCCCAGCATCCACCCCCGCCCCGAACAAAACATCCTCCTTCCTCTCATCCACAACGCCAGCAGGCCCCCCACCAGGCACAAGCATCTTCAACCCGGGCGGCCAACCTGCGGCAGGCTCGTCTATTTTCTCAAAGCCAGGTGCCGCCTCCGGAAGCTCTACCCCGAACCCATTTGGTGGAATAGGAGCCGCAAGTTCGACGCCGGCAGCCAAACCGACAGGCAGTCTATTCAACATGGGTGGGAACAAAGATGCCTCGGCAGATGCAAACAAACCCGCTACGACGAACCCATTTGGTGGAATGAACCTAGGCGCGACTTCTGGCTCGCAAGCCATGTCAGCGGCGCCAAAGTCTTCCTTGTTCAATATGGGAAGCACAACCCCCTCAGCTACACCAGCAAGCAAACCTGCAGGCTTTAACTTTGCACCAACATCTGGAGCGCCAGCCTCAACTACACCTGTGACGGGTGGGTTCAGCCTTGGAGGCAACAAAGCTCCTGCATCTACCGGGGCACCCGCCCCCAGCCTGTTCCAAACGGGAGCTACCTCTGGAGCTGGCAGTGCAAGTACCACAGGGAGTGGTCTCAACTTCAACATGCCGAAACCGGCCGCATCAACTCCTGGGGCCACTCCCGGTACTGCCCCTACAACTAGTGCTGGTGGTGGATTCGGCTTCATGAAATTGTCCGCGCCTGCACCTGTATCATCAGCAACCCCAGGATCCGCGCCCGCCACAGCCAGCACAGGAGCCCCCCCGGCCTCTACAACAGCCCCCAGCTTTTTATCAAGTATGGGTTTGGGCGCAAAGACTGCACCGTCTAGCACCGGAGCTGCGTCTACAAGCACCCCAGCGCCTTCTCTCTTTCCAAGCTTGGGGGCAACCAAACCAGCGACGTCCACCGCCGCGCCTACTCCAGCCGCAGGTCTTGGTGCAACATTGGGGGGCGATGCGAGCAAGACCGCCGGACTCGGTAGCTCAACCGCCGGCCCTGCACCTTCCGCTCAATCCCGCCTAAAGAACAAGTCCATGGACGAAATCATTACGCGTTGGGCAGCTGACCTTTCCAAGTACCAGAAGGAATTCCAGTCACAAGCCGAGACAGTCGCAAGATGGGACAGGGCACTCGTCGAGAACTCGGACAAAGTGAAGACACTCTACTCCAAGACATGGCAAGCCGAGAAGGACGCCGCAGAAGTCGAGCGTCAGCTCACTTTGATGGAAGAGAACCAAGCCGAGCTCGACGACTACCTGAATAGGTACGAGAAGGAGATCGACAACATGATGAAAAACCATGGTGTTGGTGGACGATCGGAGGGGTTGAGGGGCCCGGATCAGGAACGCGAGAGGACGTATAAGTTAGCGGAGAAGTTGCAGGATAGGCTCAACGACCTCAACAAAGATCTCACGGAGATGATCGATGAGATCAACAACACGAGTCAAACACTCAGCAAGACTGGGAAGCCAGATGATCCTGTAAGTCACGCAGACTCCTTACGAGTGAAGAATGCACGACGCTAACAGATTGCAGTTAACTAAGGTCGTCCGCGTCCTCAACTCCCAGCTCTCTCAACTCCAGCTCATCGATTCTGGCGCTGCGCAGTTGCAAGAGAAGATTGCCAAGGCGCAGAAGGAGAGCCGAGGTGTTGGGTCGAATGGATGGAATGGCTTAGGCACGGATCCGAGCGATGACTTCTATCGAAGCTTTAGAGGCGGACGGAGTGAGAGGTTTGGCGGCGTCTCGTGAGCGCCTATCAAAACAGGCCATGGGTCTGGGGGGATGTGATAATTTGGAGGCAAAATGGCAACGGGTCTCAGTAATACCTTATAGTGTCTGGTGGAAGCATTCGTAGCAGTTGTCCAATTAGGCTTGATCTGGTAAACAGCGGCTTGGAACTGTACGATATATTGATCGATCAATGGAATGATATGCTCGAATGCAGTTCAATGCAGAAACGCGAAAGAACAGTTATGTGCTGTTAATGCTACCAGCAAATGGACATTGTGTACGTGATTTTCTGAGGGGCAGTCGGCAATGCAAGATACTCATTTTTTAGTTTAATGAAGCCTGACGCAGGTCAAAAGGTGTCGAGGTGTCGATGGCGCTGATGTCAGCGTCACAGTTTGAGGTCGAAGTTGCACATATACCAAGATGGCATTACAGGAGCACTCATAATTAGCTAGATGTCAAATAATACAATGTATGCTATGTGCACATGAGTAGTTGTTGGGATGTAAAATATGCCTAGACGTTTAAAGGCGTTGCTAGCATTCGGGTTAAATATGCGGCGCAAGCGCGGTTTGAGCAATATTAGTACTTCAGCAACGCATGACTTAGCAGGATAACAATATGAGCGAGACCGCGTACAATACCAGCGAGAGAGGGATAAGGTACATAAGTGGAGGATATGAAACTTTCGGGTATGGCGTGTAGCGAGAGCGCAAATACAGTGGAGCTCCATGGTCGTACAGAAGGTTGAGAATCGTTCAAGAGGGTGGGGCGCATGATGGTATAGTAGTAGATCGACACATCTGATTGAGGGGATAGGCTATAGGATGCAGATCGGATTTATTTTTTCAATTCTGTGTCTTTAGATTCGAGAGTCCGTGTTATGTCGTACAAAGCTTGACGCGTAGCAAAAACAATGCTTGTTGTATCCTTCTCCAATTTCGGCCATCATGGTTTCATTTCATGTTCGGTGGGCAATGCGCCTATTTCTGCTGATCGGGGTGCTCGCCCTGGCCACCGCCCTCCTTGGTAACCTCGTCGCTACATTAAGTTAGCCTTCTGCTCATAAAACTCATTGACATCGCTAAGCTTGAGAACTACAACGAATGCGGATGGGTGGGCGGGAGCATACATGTGCTTCTCGAGCTCGTTGATGTGCTGCCTCTGTTGCTCGAGCTTCTTCTTAATGGCTAGGAGCCTGAAATATGTGAGTGCTTGTCTGCAAGGTGTGGGTGATATCACTTACTTCTCCTTCTCTTCCTGTCGGATGTATAGCTCTTCTGCTGCAGCTTCACGCTTTGTAAACGCGTCCCTATAGTAAATCCGATTAGCTGGTGAAATGCTTCACATATGCCCAAGAAACTCACCCGCTACGGATGCCACCTGCCCTTGAGGCGCCAGATCCGGTGTCTCCACTAGCCATAACGCGAACGGACGATGAAAAGAAGCGGGGTGCGGTAATCGAGCGAGCGCTCTTGAGGAATGAAGTGCGAAGCATGATTGTGAGTTTAGTTTGGTTGCAATTGGGTGGGGTCGGAGGTTGTTTAAGTCGTACTTGTAGTGGGAGAGGTGAGGTGGAGTGATGAGCTTTCACGAGGTCGAGGTTCACGATGCTCCGTGCGTCATTGCAGCGGGACCGAAATGGGGCGCTGCACGTGATTATCACCCCATTGATCTACGGTTTGTGCAAAGGGCGCTCACGAATGTAGAATGAAGCGAGTTGGGCAACAGGTTAGATACGTTGGATTCCTGTGTAGGTTTGCATAACATGTAGTAGACATGGACATGGTACTCATCACCTGCAACGAGTACGTCGAGCATTGTTTTCGAGTTTCAAGTGAGACAAGCCCGCATAAAGCACTGGTAGGTGCTGCGGTTTCGAAAGGTAGCTGCAATGCTGCTTATCGAGCTACGTGGTGTACAATACATCATCGTCGGTTTTTGAAAGTTGTGTACACCGCCCGTGGTAATGGAAAGACATCTAGATGGAAAGAAGAGGGGTATATCAGACTTGGGTTTGGCAGTAGAGACGTTGAACTTGCCAGCCAGACGGCCAAACAACCAGGTCATTGCATGATGTGCTTGAATGAGCTTGCCGCATTCGTCTATTGTCGTTTAGCGCAACCAGAGTGAGGCAGAGAGTTATTATGAAAAGGCGGAAGGCTTGATCGGCCGCCAAGACCTAGCTGCGCGGGCGACCTCAACTCCAACCCTTTCCCTCTTCTTCCCACCCCACGACATCCATTTTCACTCGACAACCTCCTTTACAACCTTTCACCCGACCACCACCAGCATCTCGCTCGTCTACTGTAACAAGTACCTGCGTATTTTCTTGCAGAACCTCAAATTCCTTTGCCCCAACTCCTCTCCGTAAGTTTCCGCCCTCTCTTTCGTCATCTCCCCCAAGCCCGCGGATCGGGCTCCAATTTGCTTCCGATGCGAAGTCCACAATACGTTGTCCAGCACCTCGCTTGTCGGAATGACGTTCCCAGTACACCTTATCGTAGCGTCTTCGGTATGGAATACTGCAGGTCGTTCCTAGTGTCTTAAGACGGGCCCTTGAGAGTCACCTCTTCCTGCGCTCTCGCCGCGCTATTCTGCGCATACAAAGCCTGCGCGAGCGGACGATACAGCATCACACTTCATACGCACCAATTCCTGCCGCTGTCCGTTCAGCAATTCGAATTCAAGGCAATACCACACTATTCCACAACTAAAACAACGGCACACGCCGAATGTCCAGCCTATGACCAAGGGCTACACATGAGCATTGCTGCTCCCCGCAATTTCGCACAATAGCGCGCGACACTTGTCCGTTTATCCTGCTAATATTTGACTATTAGATCTATCATTCACAATGGGTTACGAAGACTCAGTCTACCTCGCCAAGTTGGCCGAGCAGGCCGAACGTTATGAGGGTAAGTGCATTGTGGCAGCCTGCGATTCAGATTCCTGATACTCTATCGCAGAAATGGTCGAGAACATGAAGGCCGTTGCCTCCGCAGACCAGGAGCTCTCCGTCGAGGAGCGAAATCTCCTGTCCGTCGCGTACAAGAATGTCATCGGTGCCCGCCGCGCCTCATGGAGAATCGTCACTTCCATCGAGCAGAAAGAGGAGTCCAAAGGCAATGAGACTCAGGTCACTCTTATCAAGGACTACCGCCAAAAGATCGAGGCTGAGCTTGCCAAAATCTGTGAAGATATCCTAGAGTGCCTTGACGGACACCTCATTCCCTCTGCTGAGAGCGGCGAGTCCAAGGTGTTCTATCACAAGATGTGAGTTTCCAGGGACCGCTATACTCGATTTTGGTGTCACATGCTAAATCATGCGGACTACAGGAAGGGTGACTACCACCGTTACTTGGCTGAGTTCGCCGTTGGCGACAAGCGCAAGACCTCCGCCGACAAGTCTCTTGAGGCCTACAAGGCTGCCACGGAAGTTGCTGCTAACAGCTTGGCTCCTACGCACCCCATCCGCCTTGGTCTCGCGTTGAACTTCTCGGTCTTCTACTACGAGATCCTGAATTCTCCCGACCAGGCCTGCCAGTTGGCCAAGCAGGCGTTTGATGATGCCATCGCCGGTTCGTACAGCAATCTCTTGGAGAGTTGAAGATAAGACTAACGTTGAAAACAGAGTTGGATACACTCTCTGAGGAAAGCTACAAGGACAGCACTCTCATCATGCAGCTTCTACGGGACAACTTGGTATGTCAATGGCGCCCAAACTAGAAGTACCCATACTAACCAGGTTCA
This sequence comes from Herpotrichia juniperi, assembly GCA_014905255.1. Lineage (NCBI taxonomy): Eukaryota > Fungi > Ascomycota > Dothideomycetes > Pleosporales > Melanommataceae > Herpotrichia > Herpotrichia juniperi. Next base: position 234,323 of record BLYF01000110.1, read on the forward strand.
GACTCTCTGGACTTCTTCTGAAGCCGAGCCTGCCTCAGAGCCTGCCACCGAAGCTGCACCCGAGGCTAAGGAGGCTGCCGAGGCCCCTGCCGCCGCTCCTGCCACCGAGGAGGCACCCAAGGCCTAAATACCTCAGATCATGGAGGCAAAAGCGGGGGGGGGTTTATGGTCCGGTGCATTTGGGATGGGGCAACGACGTCTGGTTCATTGTTCCCACGGCTAGGAGGGTTCTCTAGGTGCTAAGGGATGTGCTTCGTTAGACTCTTGAAATTCCCATCCTGTCAACATCTTATCATGTCGACATCATTTCTCCTACCCCTTCCTAATTTCCCCTTTCCCATATCTTCTTCAATCACCTCTGCTATGAGAATTGATGAAGGGCATAATTGGACTCCTCCTAGCTTGGCATGTCTGATGAATTTACGATTCAGGGATGGTCATTCCTATATCTTTCCTTTTCTTGTTGGTGTTCTTTCTGCGAAGATGGTGGAGCGGTGTTCTGTGTTACCTTGCTGGTTTTGTCTTCTTCCTGATACAGGTAGATAGTACTTGTGGCGGTACTTTGGAAAAGTGGGAGGTAAAGCATACAAAGTCTTGAACTTGATTTCAATCCTTGATACCAAACTTACAACAAGATCAGATAAGATGACGAGCTTACGAAAGCTAGATTTCCACACACACCCGAGTCTACCCTGCGATGCCGTGCTGCGACCTTATTGGTGAGGTGGTGCCGAGGTGTTATGGGTTGCTCTTTCCTTCCTACTTCCTGTCACACCTTAGCTCCGCTCTCAAATTCTCGTCGTCGTCTCATCTTCAAAAGCGCCCCCTCTCTTCACTCACTTTTCTTTTAGCACACCCAATCCCTCGCGTTTGTTGACTGCGCTCGTCACGAACGCGCCTCCTTCCTTGCTCACTCATCCCACAGAAGCCAACAAAACCTACTCAATAACACAACTAGCAATGGCGTGATCTCTGCTCATCCATGAGGTGAGATGGTTTAGTTGAATGCAGTCCCAATCATGCAACGCTGATGCTGGTTAGGTCCACAGCCTGGGGAAAGGAAGGACCTCACTGAGCGCACGGTCGCACGGATCAAGAGTGACCGCTTGCAGCTTACAGGCGTTCGCAGACCGTTGTGAGGTTTGGCGTTTTTGCGGGGTAAGTGGATTAGTCAATCAGTCTGGGTATGGACATAAGACTGATGGAGCGTAGACTAGTTCAGTTGTGTTCGTCTGCAGTGCAAAACACGTATCGGTCACCATACTACGAAAGAGAAATCGTACTACACATTCACGAAGATGGGCACCGCCATATCGAAAATACTACCCTCTTTTGGGACGGGGATATTACGTACGCATGCCTCTCGGCACTGCTCTTGCTGCTTTCGACAGCTTGAACAAGCCAACCTACCGCTTACGATATCACCCTTGGCAACCTCAGAACCATCGTCAGTCAGAGACGCAAAGTCCGACATTCAGCCGTTCCGGTTCCTCGACCTTCCAGCGGAACTTCGATGCATTGTTTATGAAGAATTAATCGTTGTTGGCAAAGTCTACTTCAAGGGTACGGAGAGAGAACACTGCAACAGTGTCCGCTACAACGACAGAGCATATTTCCAGAAACCTCACCTGAAGTTGCTTCTCGTATGCAAGTTAATACACAAAGAAGCCGAGCCAATGTATCTCTCGAAGAATCTGTTCATCTTACCACTTGGATGGCAAGAGATGGAGCCATTTCAAAGCGTTCGCCGCTATGATGCGTACAACTCCCAGGAGAAACACTTATTCTCTAGGAAAGGTGTAGTATATCTACGGAATCTGAGCTTCGCTTTAGACATGGATGAGCCTGGGCATTCGTTCCTGAAAATGGACTATCGCCGCTGGAAAAGTCAATGTATGGACTGGATTCATAGCGTCCCCGCGAATCAACGACTGGAAAATCTTCACAACTATATGATAGATTGCACGCTTAATGAGTATGCCAGTGCCTGGTACTACATGGCCAGTGTCTTTGGTCATCTGGTTCATAAAGCAGAGGAACACGGCTTGCCTGTCTTGAGTTATTTCGAGATTGACTACACAAATGCCTATTGCCCACTTGGCTGCTGCCGTCCGGTATGGGTAGTTGAGTATGGGTGGTTAGGCTGCATCGAGCCTGCTGCGGTGGTGGACATTATTGGCGTGGAATCGGGAGATGAGCAAGTCGAAATTGCAGAACTCCTGGAGAATGATGTTTGTACAAAGTACAATGCGCTCTGTGGCAAAGAGTGTCGGAAAGCGATGCGGTTCCGAAAACCTGAAGACCCAGATCGTTGGGCCCGTTGGCAGTGCGACGAAGTCCAGAGACATGTTCTAGACTCAGAACAATCATCGGGCTAAGGTTGATGACCTGACTTGTGCGGCGTAAGTTTTCAAAACATCACGGAAGGATCCTGGGGCCCTTCTTTCACAGGGCAGCTTTTCGGAATTGATCTTAACACGGTTAGTGTCTGGTACTGCGCCTTGCTTTTCGCAATAATAACTGAGCTCTTGTGCCTCTGTACATCTCATTGAATCCTTCTATCTTTTCAATTCGATCACATGAAGCTGTTAGTTGGGAAATCTTGCTCGAGGAAGTTTGAGGCCTGTCGTAGCTAATTACACAATCCTTTCATCTAGAAACTAGTGATCCAACTGCACCTCTAATTCTACTAGCACTTGTGCGAAGTTCTCGAATTTGTTATAGTCCCATGGCATACTACCTACTTGATCTCTGGGACTCTAGACAATGTACATCTAGCTCTTGACTAGTGGGCAGCTAGTTTTGTTGCTTCTCTCTCACTTACCTTTCTTATCTACAAACCTCTCTTACCTGAGTTGTTTGTGTAGGTCGTATACAAGTCTTGCTCGTGCCCATCCACGACTCTTCCTCAATCGAGCTTCAACTTTTCATCACAAATCCGAGGACTTTCGAACATTGTAAGTTCCTCTCCATTATACATGACGATCAACTTACACCATCAAACTAGAAAAATTTCAATCTCTGAGGAGCGTATCTCATAATGGGTGCCTCGCTTTCCCAACTTGCGGAGCCCATGAGGGCCACAAAACATATCGCTCAATCTGTACAAACCATCGAAACAACGCCGCCCTTTCGCTTCTTCGACTTGCCGGCAGAGATCAGAGTCATGATATACGACGAGGTGCTTGTTATTGGCAAGGTCTTTTACACGCCTAACAGGTACGACGTCTAAAACGGCAAGCGCTGCCGTGACCACAAGCTCTATCATAAGCCTTAGTTGCAGCTCTTTAGGTCTCCAAGCAGATTCAGGCTAAGGCTAAGCCAGTCTACCTGTCTAAGAATCTCTTTGTCCTGCCAATCAATTGGTATAAGTGTCATCCCTTCGTAGAGCCACAAGGCTTTCGTATACACGACACTTCTGCCGACGTACGACACCTCTTCTCAACTGCCGCATTCAACTACGTCAAAAATATCAGCCTTACCATCGATCAAAAGCTTTGCAAGCTACGGAGTAAGACCTTCGATGAGTGGAGGTACGATGAGCTAGTATACGGAGAGACCCCATTTGTACAGCTCACAGACCAGCAACGGTTTGAGAAAATCCACGACATTAATCTTGACGTATTCGCAACGTACTGGGTTTTGATGTTGGAACATGTGGACTGTTTCGAGAGCCGACTAGATTACATGGAGATGGACTTCACCAACACCTTCTGCGCTATCGGATGCTGTCGACCTATCTACGCCGCTGTGACCGGCTGGATCAACAAGACTCACCAGCTTGATGTCATCGGCCTTCAGACGCCAGATGAGGAGAGCGATTTCATTGACTGGGCAATGGATGAAACCCAACTTTCGTTCCGAAAACTCAAAAAACTGTGTGGGTTGCGGTTCCGAAAGGCTGGAGCATCCACGCCGTGGGACAAGTGGATGGTAGAGGGAGAGTTGGAAGATGAGAGCAAGCACTATGGATGGTGATCCATCTTGACCCTTGTTTGGAATCTTGATCTCCAAGAACAGTCTTCATCGATACACCTTCAAATCAGCAACGCGCACGATGCTGCTCAAACACTGCGCGTGATAGGGAACTTACAAAAACAAAATTACGGTTCAGATTCTTTCCATCGTTAAATAGTTGAATTCACTTCCAGCTCTTCATTGCATGTGGTCTATAGTGAGGGAGCTTGTTTCTCGCACTTCGATTTACTGTGCATGGAGAGACTTTGGGTGGACAATTGGCTAAATGGGGTATATTGTTCATTCTTTGGTTTCTTGGTTTCTTACTTTCTTACTGCATCTCATTGATACCAGAGACAATTCGGAGGAAACCCCACTCATCACTTTCGTAGCTTCATTCTAACTCTATAATCGAAGTCGAAGATGGGAAATTGGACTCTAATAATGAAAAGAGGACTTGTTAGTTCGTCTCCTTCTGTTTTTTTTTTTCATTTGACGTAGTATTTGTCAGATCACCACTGGCTTTCGGCGAGAGGTCGCTCCTTCCCTTTCCCTTTCACAGTACGAGACATCCAACCTTCTCTCACAACTATTCCACCCGCGCCATATTCTTCACACATCCCATTGCTACTCATTGTCCTTTATCGTATACTTGGACCCCACATCACTCGCTCTGCAAGATTGATCCGCCCGTTGCAGCGCCTCGCCGACCCTGGTCACAGCACTACGTTTTCCAAAAGTCATTTGTCGTACTCCGTCCTCATCAACTGATTCCACGCGCTCGCCTGTTTGGTATCAAGGCTTGTAATTTTCATAGTCACGAGGAGATTTTACCTCAACAAGCTGTGAGTGCTTCACTCCTCCGTTGCGTTTTGAGCTAATACTGAAGTTTCCAGAAGGTTTAAGCACTCGATTCCACAACTAGGCTTCACGCACGCATTCATCTTTCCAACAGTCTTCCACGAGGGGCGAACATGATGGGTACTTCCGATCCTCAAACCGGTAGCCCGATGCAAACCTTCAAAGTCAAATGCATTCTTCCGACAGTGAATGAAACGCGCCAACAGTGCCTTGTCACGTCAGATAGAGCGGAGTCTACCCCTCATATCTTCGGCCTCAACGACCCATCAATACCCATAATCGAAGTGGATCTTACGAGCGAAACGGAAGCACCAAAAGATCCCACACCTTCCACAACGACGCAACATCTCGATCGACCATTCCGATTCATGGATCTGCCCACAGAACTGCGCATCGAGGTATATAAAAAGGTCCTCGTCGTAGGGAGGATCTTTTACACGCCTGATCGCTATGACATCCGGAACGGAAGTCGATTCAACGACTATGAGAGCTACGAAATCCCATCCCTTAGTCTTCTTCGGGTATGCAAGCAGATTCACCATGAGGCAGAGTACGAGTATTTGAGTAAGAACCTGTTTGTTCTTCCCTCTTTTTTCGCCTCCATGAATCCGTTTTACAGCAATGATGTTGCTACGTTGAGGTCTAGGGGCCGATGGCTGTTTTCCAAAGCCGCTTTTCAACACTTAAAAAACGTCAGCGTCTCTTTCGACTCAAGAAGTGAGGCCCCTCTCGTTAAGGCCGCATCAGATTGGCACCGCGAAGCTAGCTTCAATCCGTTGTGGAAGTTTGATCGACTCTTCAAAAATCATAAAGAATCCATCCGAAGGGTTGGCGAGGAGTGGACAAACAGGCAAAACAAACTAAGGTGGATCAACACAAATCTCAGACATTTGGAAGTAGATTTCACAAACGCCTTCTGCCCCATGGGATGCTGCCGCAATCTCAAGATCGACACAGGCTTCATCTATGCATTGAAGCCAGCTATTATGAGCGTTCTTGGAGCCAGTTCCAGACGCGACAAGGAACAATTCCTGCGCTCTTTCAAGAAAACATCCAAAATCGTTATGGTAGACTAAAAGTTGGCCAATAACCAGTCGAGAAGGATTGAGTGAGGGAAGAGGATGAGGGTTTTCCGGGTCGGGTGGAAGAGAATCTGCGTATACTTGGTACATGAAATCAATGATTTGATAAATTCGGCTGAAAATTCAATCCTGTCATGTCTTACCAGATCAACAACCAAGGCCCTGCATCAACTCGTTGCTGATATCCTTTGGTCCTCCAAGTAATCCCAAGTAGCTGGTAGGAGGATCAAGTGTGCCTTGTCATATTCTGCTGCATCTATCAGAAAGAACTGTATGCTTTACGTGCCCTCGGAGCTGATGATAGGTAGTCTCTGCTGTACATGGCAGTAACGATTCCAGTTGCACTAACGTGCAGTTCACCCAAATTCAGCTTCCGACTCCTCAGTACTTTGAATATCGACATAGCATTTCTTATTGCCGTTCTACTAGAACAAATAATCCTCACATTGGCTATCACGACCCATCCAGTCTGCTTCCAACCTCAATCATGTTTGTATGTACTCCCTGGACTGAAACTTTGATGTGGTCCTAAGCATGCCAGATCCGCGTCACAGCCTCGGTAATGCCAACGTCATTGGTCTCAAATGAGTACAAAGCCACACCGAGAGTGACCGTTCCGATGCGGAGAGCCCACATAGCGACCGTCCGGGCTGTGGGAATACGCTTCACAGGGAAGTAGTCGACGATGCATGACCTACACCAATCAATTTAGCATGTGATGTGTTTGATTGACAAAGGGCGTGTGGAGTATGGACAACGTACTCAAAGCCAATGTGTGAGTGGATGACGAGCAGAGCACAGAGAATCGAGTCTGTGACTGGGTTCAGGGAGCCAGCGGCGAAGGGAGCGAGTGTGAGGGGAATGAGGCCTGCGGAGACAATTCTGGGAGGTGTTAGCTACATGTCCAATTGGCCGGCGACATTCGCAGTCTATGCATATTTATGTCATGTCGATCTGATTCTCCATATATACCAAGATGCATGTGCATACCTCTCAAAACTCCAATGATAGCTTCCATGCACATGTTCCGGCTCGGGCACGGGAGTGGGGTCGTTCGCGGTTCCCTCGATGACCTGGGGTAGAGGCGGCAGAATCTGGTTGCGCTGGGTGGCATGGAAGGCGGCGATTCGAGTGGATTTTGGGAGGGCGGTGCGCACGAAGGATGGCCGGAGGTGGTGGGTCAATGGCGAGGCCGGCTTGATGGTGTTGCGGGTGAGGGTGGACAGCATGCGCTGGGAGGCGGCGGGAGCCTGGCAGGCCTGCCTGAGGACCGAGGGGCGCATAAGTGAGGCCATTGTCGCTGTGTGACGCTGTGAGACTGTGCAATTGAGTGGAGAGGTGGTGTTGCAGTCGGCAAGCTGGTGGGATGAATGATGAGGCTCTCGCTCCGTTCCCGAGGTCGTTCCTCCCCGTTGCAGCCAATCACAGGCGCCGCGTGGTCAGCCGGGAAATCCCGTGACACGCATTTTGCTGCTGGGCTCGACATCACTCGGCCAAGCCAGCACCACGGCCAACCTCATTACTCCCATCCACCCGCCCTCCGCCATCCCCCATCGCCCCCCGCTTTCCGACCGCAAAGCGAGCTCCAGCAATGGCTTCCCGGCGGCTCGCACTGAACTTGCAGCAGCACCTGCGCTCCCGCGCCGCCATCAACGCCGTCAAGACGAAGAACTCGCCCTTGATCAGAGGCCTTGCGACCCCCGTCTCCTTCGGCTCCCAGACCGAGTCAACCACCCTCAGCAATGGCTTCACGGTATGCCCGGACCCGCAGGACATGTGAGAACACCAATTGACCCCTCTGCGCAGATTGCCACCGAGCACTCCCCGTGGGCCCAGACCTCGACTGTAGGCGTGTGGATCGATGCTGGAAGTCGGGCAGAGACGGATAAGACGAACGGCACGGCACACTTCCTGGAGCATCTTGCGTTCAAGGTACGACACATGGATTGTGGGCATGGAGTGGGAGAGGATGCTAAATTCGCCAACAGGGAACCCAGAAGCGAACCCAGCAGCAGTTGGAGCTCGAGATAGAAAACATGGGCGGACACCTGAACGCCTACACATCGGTATGTCTACGAACAAGCGTACAATGGTAGTAGGAGAACACGTACTGATGGATCTAACAGCGCGAAAACACCGTTTACTACGCCAAGTCCTTCAACGCCGACGTCCCCGCAGCCGTCGACATTCTCTCCGATATTTTGCAAAACTCCAAGCTCGAGCCCCAGGCCATCGAGCGCGAGCGCGACGTCATTCTCCGCGAACAGGAGGAGGTCGACAAGCAGCTCGAGGAAGTCGTCTTCGACCACCTTCATGCCACCGCCTTCCAGAACCAGCCCCTCGGCCGCACCATTCTCGGACCCAAGGAGAACATCCAGAGCATCCAGCGCTCCGACTTGGAGACATACATCAAGACCAACTACACCGCCGACCGCATGGTGCTCGTCGGAGCTGGCGGCATCCCCCACCAACAGCTCGTCGACCTCGCCGAGAAGCACTTCTCCGGCCTCCCCTCCGAACCCCCGAACTACTCCGCTAAAGCTGTCGCCGCCGAGCAGAAGCAGAAGCCCGAGTTCATTGGCTCTGAGGTCCGCATCCGTGATGACACCATGCAGACGGCCAACATCGCCATTGCTGTTGAGGGTGTCAGCTGGAAGGATGAGGACTACTTCACCGCCTTGGTCACCCAGGCCATCGTCGGTAACTGGGACCGTGCCATGGGCAACTCGCCGTACCTCGGCAGCAAGCTCAGCACTTTCGTCTCGCAGAACAACTTGGCGAACAGCTTCATGAGCTTCTCCACCAGCTACTCGGACACGGGGTAAGTTTGCACTCCAATTTTATGCCTTGGCACATACACTGACGTAGTATAGTCTTTGGGGAATCTACCTCGTTTCGTCCACCCCCACCCGCATTGACGACCTCGTGCATTTCACCCTCCGTGAATGGTCTCGCCTCTCCATTAACGTCAGTTCTGCCGAGACCGAGCGCGCCAAGTCCCAGCTCAAAGCCTCGATTCTGCTCTCGCTCGACGGCACCACGGCCGTCGCCGAGGACATTGGCCGCCAGATCATCACCACCGGCCGTCGTCTTGCTCCTGAGGAGGTTGAGCGCGTGGTCGGCGCCATCACAGAGAAGGATATCATGGATTTCGCGAAGAGGAAGCTTTGGGATCGCGACATTGCGATTTCAGCAGTGGGCCAGATCGAGGGTCTCTTGGACTACCAGCGAGTGAGGAACGATATGAGCCGTATGCTTTCGTAGGCGGCTTGTATGGAGACGGTGGGAGGGGTAGAAGGAAAAGAAGGAAGTATGGGGCGGACTGGGAACTCTGTATTTTGTGTACACTTAACCTAGCTGATACTTATACATTGAAGATTTATTATGCTGTGGCAGGTTCATGCGTCGATCTCGCGATGTGCAGAGTGTTGTTTTTGACATGTTGGTGTGTATGCTTTTCAAGTAATTGGAAGAGTGGTCGGGAGGTGGTGAAGTTGGAGGAATGTGTCTTGACCAGATAACATTCGAATCGATGGAGCGTGAACATCTTGGGGGGTGTCTCAGGAATCTGAAGACATGACTCTCTATTAGCGAAAAGTTGATTTCAAGCCAGTTCCCTTGCACGGGTTGACGATTCTTCAATGATTTTTTGGAAGTAATTCGTGAGACTGCGAAACAGTGAACTCGTAGAGTTTGTTCGTTCCCCCTGTCTGTTTCATATACGTAAACTGTTTATATACGTAGACTGCTCATATATGTAGACTGCTCATCTACGTAGACTGTATTTTTGCCAACATGTTTGAAAACGTCGATTCCTTACGTGTGTAGTGTGTCTATAAGAGCGTTTTCGATTGTGGTTCTCACTATCGCGCCAGGAAATTGATATGTATAGGGCATCAAGCCGGCCATCTAATATCGATGAAAAGCGCCGTGAATGGTTCAGGCCTTTCCGTTTCACAAGTACATCAACGAACGAACGAACGAACATGTACTATGCATCCATTTTGCAGCGCTTCCCGGCCCGCTCGTATCTGTACCAACCCTGCCCACGAGCAGCGCAAAGTTTGTACAAGTCTGGGATTTGCTAATTTACATCGGGACGGATACCGACCTATAGAGGAAATCAGATCATCTACAGACCAGTCGGGTAGCACCCCGCGCCTGCAACGTCGCGAAGGGTGTGGGTGCGTGCGAACGGGTATCGTTATGCCAGACGAACGTCGCGGCCACGGAGATGCGACGCAAGCGCACAGCAACGTCGGTCCATCGCATAGGACGACCGCCAGGACGACGAAGCGCGAAACCACCACACCCAGGACCTGTATTTAGAATATCGCCAACAACACATTTCCTGCTCTCTACAGACGGGGTCTCCTGATCTTGGACCCTCCCAGCTCAGCGCGCGCTCCGGCTCCCGCTCCGACCAGGTCGAGTGCCTTGATTCCTCACGTCAGAAGACTTCCCGAAATACACGTACACATTACCCGTTATCTCGCGCGGCGGGTCCCCCAAAAGCAGGAATGCCTTGGAAAAGGGAAAGTACAGCGAGGAAATGCGCCAAGGCTTCCGTAGGGTATGTCGAGCTTGTATACCTGCATACCTGTCGCGTGGACGGCTGCTCGCACGTGGAATCGTGGGGTCCAATGCGCATGTAAAGACGACCAATCTTCGTATTGGAGCATACCGTGTGTGCGAGGAGAAGCGAGCTGGATGATCTTCCCTCGTGCATTTGGACTTGGAGTGCTCGGTTCGGCACACTCACCCACCCACTCTCTGCAATATTTAAAATATCTTGCCTTTCGATAAAAGAACGAGTCGAGGAAAGCCAAAGCAGGTTGAAGGTTCATGGCATGCGTGCTACGTAGGTAGCACCGGCGGATCGGACACGGCAGGAATGTGTCTCAGGAATGAAAATGATATATCGGGTGCGACGTCGGTCTATTGGGCCGATGTTGAAGGTTTAAACTCATGCGCGACCGACCTCGAGGGTATGGCAACTATCCACACTGTTAATATCTCCACCGAGCCCAGCATGGCGACACGTCAGCTGGAAACTATAACTTGATGTGAATCCGCTTCGTTTAGAGGCTTAGGATATAATTGCTAAGTGCTAAAGTGCCGTTCCTGATCCTCCACACCAACAGCCGTACATAGTTGGAGGCATAAACGCATCATCCAATACTATAGGCTAGGCTTTTTGCACCAGAAGTGCGCCTCCTGTCTATCTCTGGATCTCGTCAAAGCGAGTGTAAAGGTGGCCTCCGTTAATTCGAAGCGTCGCAAAACAGCTTGGAATGGGGTAATAAAAATTCGGAACAAGATGATATCGCCATGCCCGCAATAAATCAAAAGGTACGCCAGAGTCACCAGACACCGTACTGTCGAAAAGGAAACGAGAACGCGGGAAAGCAAAGATGGACGCCCATGACCTCGTGAAGAAGATGCCGGTAAACGGACAGACAACGTCTGCCGTACAAGGGTGAACTGAACGTGTGCTGAATCGAAAAAAAGCGGGAGTAGACGAACGTAGTATCTAGTCTGGGTTGGAAATACAGGTAAAGGTGGTTGTTTCGAAGAGGATGTAAATGATGAACGCCAGTATGATGTGCCCGTATCGCTATGCAAGCGCTCGTGATTGGTAAGAGTATGTGTATGTGAAGTGTGTTGCTTTTGGTGAATGGGCAAGACGTGTGAGGCGATAGATGGTCATGATTAGGCCGTAGTGCAAATTAGTTGACCATGTCGTCTCAATGATGCGATAATGGGCGGGAGAAAGCCCGACATGATATGCCCCACAGCCTAGAGGAGCTTCGGCGAAGGGAGGGCCCTCGAATTGGGATGGGAGCGTTGGTTGTTATTTGATGGTGCGGCCGCGACCTTTGCCTTTGCCTCCTTTAGCGGCGCCGGCAGAGGTAATTTTACTTGTCTGCATGAGTTCGCCGATATATCTGTAACATGTCAGACGAGGTTCGATAGAACAAAAGCAGTACAGTGGTGACTCACGATTGCAAGAATTTATTGCCGCCTTCGAGCTTTTCGTGCTCCGACTTGACGACTTCGACACGGTCGACTATTTCCATGAGGCTGGCTTGTAGGACTTTCGCTTGTCTAGCGAATGTCAGTGTTGGGAAAAAGGGACTTGCACGGGGGGTAAGCGATGAGAACAAAGTATGACCAAGCAATCCCAAACAGGCATCTCGTGTCCTCGACTGATGTCATTGACGAGAGCGTGTTTCCATGCGACGACGAGGACTTGGGCGCGCGAAAGAGAGGGGATACTCACTCTATCAGTGACTCGCGGGCCTGCTGGCCCATCTTCTCGATGTCTTCGCTGCTTCGACGAGGGCTCATGGTCCTGGCATCGCCGTCGTCGTACTCTTCCTCCTCGAGCTCGACCTGCTCGCTCTCGCGCGGTATTATGATGGTGCCACTTGATTTGCGACTCCCAAGACGCGGACGTTCCAATTGCAGTCTCGTGGGGTCGCTCTGGGCCTGGTCGGGGTCGTTGATGGACATGGTGGACGAGGTGGAGCTCATGTCGTCGGGATAGGATGGGCGACGGATGGTATGTTCTGACACTGATGCGAAAGGTGCAGTCGTGGAATCGTGCAGTGACATGTTTGAGGGTGAAGGGAGAGTTTTGCGGCTCTGAGAGTGCTGGGTGGGAGAGAGAACCGGCAGGGAGACGGTTGGATAGGGTGGGTATTGGACGGGCGCCAAGCGGTGGAAGTGGGCACTGGCGGCGAGGGTTGAATCCGCGTGCACTAAGCACTTCCCGTCGTCAGGGTCCAGCTTAGCCTGGCAAAACAGGAAGTCGGAAAAGCCCCTGCGTTCGGATCTGCTGGCGGCAGGAAACTGGGAAGAATGCTGCGCGGATGCAGATGCGTACAACACACTAAAGGTGCTAAGGCAGGGAGAAGAATGGGTTCCAAAGCGGCCGCTACTGTGGTGGGCTGCAGGAGCGCTTCGCGATATAATGTACTTGTATGTGCAGTACGAGAATCGTGGCGTGAAGGAGGGTGGTGAGAGCCGATCTGTGCGGCGGCTCATGCTTGAGTGCTTGTCAAGCCGCTTTTGGTGACCAAACCCGTCGGCCGCCCACAGCCTGCCGCCGCGGATCTGCAGTGTCGCAGGAAGCAGCGATGACGTCGAGGGAGCCGCTGACCCTGCCTTTTGCATGCACTTTGCGTGGAGACTTCGCCAATCTGACATCCAAGTGGCTAGCGTCGTCCTCTGCAAACCCCACCGACTATGGCCGACAGCGCCGCAACACCATCCATGTCTCACCACGCCCACACCTGACGGCGCTTGACATCACGCCTAAGCCGCCTAGTCTGCCGACAACCAGCCCCCCAGTGAGCGATGTACACAGTACACAGTACACAGTCCACAGTCCACAGTCCACAGGAGCCTGCTGCCAGCACCTCGTCGGCCGGTCAAGGGGACAACTCAATGGTCGCTTGTACAGTACATGTACCGGTGTACACAGTACGCTTCACACCTCTCCGTGTGCCGCCTTGAGCGCTGCTCCCTTCCCTCGCCCTCGTCCGGTTGGACCCCCATCTATAACGGATCGCCATATCAATTGGACCCTGCTGCCCGTGCAACCCTTTGGTCAAAACCCTCGTTGGCTACAACCATAGTAATGGTGACGGTGCCAATTTTCCGACGCCCCTGCCGACCACTAACTCAAACAAAGCCAACCGCTCGCGACAAATCTCCGTAGACCTTTACAGATCTTCCATCGCCGAGTCCACTGGAGGAGGGTGCTCCTCCCGAATCCCCATGCACCCAGCTTAATATGTCGCAATCGACGGCCCACCTACCTTAATGGTCTGTTTCTTTTTCGTTTCGAAAACGACCATCTGCTCAGCAGTGACGTCCTGCCTCATGCGCCCTGCAGCCCTTCACTAGTGCCGTCAGCTTTGCAGCTGCTGTCGAAGGAAAGCTGTCACGTCACACTAAAGTATTAGCTCTCATATCCTTGTATCACCCAAATACTTTACAGTGCATCTCACAATTTCATATTCCATCTTCTCCTCTCAAATTGCCCTGCACTACCGTCTATCGCGACAATACTCCGCTTTACGACCATGGCAGTACCCTCGGATAAAGAGCAGCACAGGACATTCTGCATTCTGGAAATAGCTGCCTAAAGAATTTGGATAAGGCCCCAACAATTCACCGCTCTTCTGCCCGGCGACGATCTCTCGGAGCAAATTCAATCCGCAGTGCCAGGAGGACGAATCTCACCCCCTGGGGCCCCACGGTGCCAACTCTTGCTTCCAAGCACATTCAGAACTCAGGCCACGAGGCGGGGTCTGTTTCGAGTCCGCTCAGTCTCACATTGGACCGTCGCAGAACGAACATACCAGCTGTATAAACTCAATAGTGATGGAATGTTCTTCTGCTTGTATTAGGTGAAGATTATCACCCACTAGGATAATCCCATATCCTTTGTCTTTGTGTTGGATGATCTCTATCACACAGTGTTGGGATATACAACATCAATCTTTCAGCAAGGGATATCGCGCACCAGTAGAATGCCTTGAAATGAGGCACGATCTGCGAGGCGAGTATCATCTTCCTCTTCATAAACGGTGAGGGCGAGCGCCGGCAATGATTCCGAATGGCACGGTGACATAATGCGATAGCTCTATCCGTTTCGGATGCCGTGATATCTCTAATTGGGCCTACACATCGCCTTATGACTGACTGCAATCCATCATATGCATGGCCTAATAATAACTTGATCAGCATACGTCTCAACTCACTACGCATACCTATTCATATTTCTGAAGCACATCCCAGTCTTGTTTCTTCCTCCCCCACCTCTCATGTTTTGGACCGAAAGCCGGGCTTCAAATCAAGCACGCTACCTACAAATGCTAATCATCTCCAACCTTGCTCTGTCAATCAAATTTCAACCCCATGCAGCAACTAACCAACCACTCCTGCAGCATCAATTGGCGACTTTCTCTTAGAGTTTAACCCTACAACTCAAACCGCAACATCCAAGTTTTTTGAAGCCTCGCATTATCACATCGTGAACGCAATTTCCGATACCGAGGAACCACCCCTTCTGCGGATTTTCCAATTCATTTTGATAGTGCAGGTGCAGCTGCAGGGCTTACTAGCTCATCATGTGCGTGCCTGAACAAGCATGAAGCCTTTAGCAAGTGGGTCGTAGACGTTGACGTTGAGAGCGCCGAACGGGTTCCCCACATGTCACATGGTAGGCGTTCCGGTGTTCTCCGAAGAATTTGATTGGCGACTTGCTATTGCTTTTCGGGGTTTGGGGCACGGGGGTTACCTTGCGTGTACCTCTACCACATGTATGTTCAATTCTCGAATCATTTTGGAATCCCGATACCACGATGTTCCTGTTCTTTGCTTCACTTCCCTCCGTCCTGAGAGTAAATTGGCCCGCTAGGGATGCGAACACCCGATTCTGAATCGCGATCACGGTTGCTCGTCTCAATGTAGAGCCAGACAAACGAAGGGCTCTAACACGAGATTCGTTTCTCTGCATGTAGTTCAGGTCTTTCAAGTCAGTTCTCTGCCTTTTCTTTCCCATGTTAAGACTCTAGGATCCTGCTTTTTCACACATGCGTCTACTTTATGATCTACAAGCTCGAGTAGTGGGTACCTCTTGGTACTCTGATGTGATACCCCAAGCCATGCAAACTGGGTCACAATGTCGACTATATGAGTTAGCATCGCGTCACTTCCGGCACGCCCTAAAGATCTTCTTCGCCCCTTTGACACACGATATGGAAATGGAAATGGAAATCATGGTGCTCCACGCTGGATCAGGGATAGAACCGTGGGTAGCCTGACGCAGGCTCGTTAAGCAATCTCCAATTACGGCTTTGTAGAAGGAGATCTTTATTGCCGGGGGTGGTTGAAGAAAACAGGAGCATCAGTGACCCAGTCTGTGATTCACGGCAAAGCGGCATGTACCTTCACACGTAAGCTTGATCCGCTCGTGCTGCAATGTATCCTTCCCCTCTTTCTAGCATTGGTCTCCAAATATTATCTGTCTCTGGTATCTGACTTTGTTCTTTCAGGTGAAACAAGATCCTAGGACTTGAGGTTTGTTGTCGGATCTCTGCGCTTAATCCCCGCTGACGGCAGATATGTGTAAGCGTGTCACGGTGTTTGATGGACTACGAACGTGGGTACGAGTGAGCTGACGTAGACGAAATGCTCAAAGTGAGATCATCGTAGGATCCTTGAGTGGGAACTGGATAGATAAACCGTGAGGCTCATACCGATGAGATGGGGCCTCCTAGTATACGGCTCAGGGGGTTTGCTACCTGAGGTTTGATGTGATGGTTGTCGTGATCTAATGATTATCTATGCTGTTAGTGAAATGATAAAGGAGATGTGGTTCCACTGTGCTGGGAGGATGTCTCCTGTAGGTGAGAAGCGTGAGGGGGTTATTGAATACGGTAAATTCACATGTTGTTATGAAATGAACGAGACATGCTACGAAAGCAATCGATTACATATAGGTGAAACGGCGCAGAATATAAATGGAGTAGCTGTCCCTATTTTTATGTAGGTATATCGGGACTTCGGGGCGTATGGTTAGCATAGTAGGCTCATGATAGGTGTGGGGGCTCATTGGGAGTGTGTGCCACTTGCATAAGTATGGCATGATTTGGGCGTTATATGAATGACATGCAGACGGAAGTGTACGTGAGGAGAGAAGTGAGATGGCGCCGCCGTTGCTTCTGGGTGTCTGAACGAATCTGAACGTTGAGCTCACAGGGCATCTCTAGAATATTGAGAAAGAAAATCCGGGCTTCAAAGTCTTGGACAGTGAAAGCCACAGAGAGAGCGCCGGAGATCGTAGCTTCGAGGACATCGGATCTGCCCCCATCTTATCTTACACAGACAGTGTGGAAGGGGTAATACTCACCAACTATGCGTCTCTTCTTCTGCTCGTCTCAGTCGCGAAGAGACTTGACAGGCGGTACCGCTTGAAGGCGAAAGAGCACGACTTTGACCGCCCTTCCTCCACTTCCGGCCTTTGCCTTGCGTAAATACGAGAACTCCTGTAAATGCAAAACAACGCTAAAATGCAGCAATACGCCTGTAAATGCAGCAAAACGCTATGAAAATGCAGCAAGAACACCCATAAATGCAAAGAAACGCTAGAACGCAGCAGGAACACCTGGAAATGCAAAGAAACGCTAAAACGCAGCAAGAACACCTGTAAATGCGAAGCAAGGCCAAAAATGCAGCAAGAACACCCGTAAATGCTGGACAAGAAAGCAAGGACACCAAACACCGTGAAATGCTAGTCAAGAAAGCAAGGACGCCAAACACCTTAAAATGCCGAACAAGAAAGCAAGCACCCCTAAAACTCCCCAAGGAATCTCTCCCGTTCAGCGACCGCAGCCCAATATGACTGCCGTGGCCCACTAGACTGTCGCCCGCTTGACGCGGCGAATACCTGTACCTCGTCGACTGGCACTTCTTGCGAAGGCACAGCGACTTCCTGCCACGTGTCCGAAGCAAGGCTTTTCACCTTGATGGCACTGCAGATCTCTTGTCTGCACATCGGGCAAGACTTCTTCTGCTCGCCGAAGACCCACGGGAAGATGCATTTCACATGGAAAGCATGCCCGCAAGGCAGTTTTGCAACCACCTGTCCCAGCTCTTCTACGCAGATGGGGCATTCGTCTGCCGCGTTACTGAAGCCATTTGTCGACGGCATGATGACTTTTCTTTGTTTTGAAAGTCGGTGGGTGGGTTGTTGATGCTGTGAGAAGCGTCTGGTGATGAAATCGTGCGATTTGGAGCTGCTTTCAAAAGTGTGCTGTGCGTTGTCGAGCGATTTCTTTCGTTACTTTGAAAATCTATCTTCCGGGGGTCGACGTTTGTATATATGAAATTTTTGGCGCTAAGATTTTAGCTTGGGTTACATACCGTTGTTTCTTCTTGTTCAATCATGGTTAAGTTGTGTAGAAAAGGAAGTGGTAGACAAGGTTTTGTGTTCGAAAGGGAAAGATTAAGCGGTTAGGGAATCTTTGGCCGGCACAACCACAACTTCCTGTAATTAAAACCTGGAGACTTTAAGCGAATTACCGATCGAAACAGCTCACTGATTCTTCTCTAGCAGAAATTTTCTGTTCTATGCACTTCGCACACCATTGAAAGGATGCGCTCGCCAGCCACTGAGTCATATCTTCCTGTCTTCAACTTTGGTACGCAGAATGATTCCAGGGAACACTGCTTCTGTGGGCATCGAATACATCCTGATGCAATTTTCAGCTTATCTTTGAGTCATTTCTTCCTTCTCAACAACAGTTGAGGGGCTATGCACCCTCGGTACAGGAGGTGAGTTCAGGTAACACAACTTCTGGCTGCATCGAAGAGCTTCTAAAGTATGCAAAACTCTGCTCGTGAGTCATGTCTTGCTTAAAAGAGAGTTAATGCTCCTTCTCACCTCTGGTACCGAGTGTGACGTGATCTGAGGCAATTTTAAAGGGAGAAGAAGCGAAAATAATGGAGACAGCAAAACAAGAAGCAGAGTAATATATAAACCATGAGATAGAACAGAGATATTTGCAGAATGGATTAAGTAATAAGACTTGTGAACAAATGAAAAGGCCAGCAAAACAAGATAGAGGACATGAAACCTATGGATTGGCAGAGACACCAGCAATAAAGAGAAGTACTGGAACAGACCAAGTGATGCTCAAGATTATGTATGGGCGTACAATCCCCCGGTAGTGTTGGCCAGGAGAAAGGAGGAAAGCAGGAGTACTTATAGTTGAGGATCCGCGCTAAGAGGCGCAAGATCACACTTGCTGTGGACGCACCGTTAAATTTTCGGTACCAAGCGCGAATGTAGGCTAGATTTTTCTACACGCTACGCACACCTTCTAATGAGCACATTTTCTTATCTTAAAGTCATAAATTGTCCCCCGACACTGCCGCCCTACATCTAATAACTGGTGGAGGCGATAATGGGAGAGATGGAATAAAACCAACCAAGACATCAGAGCTGGAGAAAGAAACTGGGAGACGATAGAAACAAAACATTGAGATGAGATCCAAAATAGAGTGACTTGAGGCACATAATTATCGAGGATAAAAGAACAAGAGACGAACAAAAACCCCAAAAAGACAGCTGAAAAGAATCAAAAGAAGAACTATTTGTTTTCCCCAATTCTTTTGATGGTATCGACACCTCAGATTTCGGATTACGTTAAAACCGGTGATGTGAGGATGAAGTTGGCTGCGGATGACCAAAAAACTTCCGATTCTTTTGCCAGGAAAAAGGGATATATGGCATTAGAAATCCATGTTTAATAAATTTCAGTTGTCAGGGAACCCAAAGTCCAAAAAAGTGACCATGACAATAACATCTCCCAGAGCTTGGATACCATCCAGTAAAAGTCCAAAGGAAGAAGAAGTGGAGACCTGTCTTTAATCAGCATGGATATTGACCGCATCATGTTCGTCAAGTACCTCTGGTGCAAAGATATTTTCCCGGCACATTGGGCAAGAATCATTGCCTGGCTCGATCCAAAGTGCGATGCATGAATGGTGGAACTCGTGTCCACATTTGTGTAGCTTCACGGCTCCAGACATAGCACTCAGCTCTGAGTAGCAGATAGGGCATGGGTCCGTCGAGGAAGTAGGAGTGCAGGCGCGATCAAGCAACTGTAGCCGGGTTGGCAAGGAAGTGGGAGATAGAGACATCTTGAGTGTCGCTAGTGTGACTGTGCTGTGTAGTACAGCAGTTGTGTGCGAGATCGTGTATGGGAGGATGGCCAAGCGAGTATGTCTTTGTGTGGTTGTTCTCTTGGGCTTTCTCGTGAGATTGTGTAGTATGATGGTGTCGATCGTGTCTTTGCTTCCTTTATGGTTGTGAGCGAGCGTTGGTTGAGGTGCATTACTTGAACAAGAGGAACTGGAATATACTTATAAATGTACATTAAAATGAAGAAAACTTGATTAAATCTAATTCTATGTGTAAAGTTTACTTTACTGCAGCAATAGCTGAAATAGTAGACGTCAGAAACATAGTCGGTAGAGAAGAGAAGGTTGAACCGAAATATCATTCTGTGATAAGTCTTGAGGAATTAGGAAAAATTAGTTATTATCTGACAAAAAGAAATGAGCAGTTACCACCACTCAACTTATCCTTTTTTAAATCCCCTCCACATCTTCCATCCAACTAGACCTAGTAAATGTTCTTAGGTGTAATTGATGTCTTACATAACTATGTTCAAGAGTACAGATGTACTAGATCTTCTATTGTTATTATTCAACAGTCCGGATGCATGATTGACTGGTTATATCTTAACCTATTGGGACAAGTCAAAGTAAATTGATATTTGAGCTACAGGTGCTTAGTACCATAAAGATGTTGAGTGAACGACTTGGATCATAGCTGCTACTTTTGCAGAAATTTGCAACGATGTGCAAATTGAAGCGAAATTACAATATAAGTTTTGAAATGCAAGACGTAGTAAATCAGCTTTTTGAGATTACTCTGGGTTCTTGGGAAATGGTTGTTTGGATGATTGGACGCAATGTAGAAATCAGAGCTATGAAAATCCTCAGAGCTACTTCGCTGGCAGCTATAGTGGGACTGCTGAGATTTGATTGTGATTTACCATGTGCTAAGATTTGCCTCATCCCTTGACGGCAATTATGTGGAGCACGTATTCATAACCACGACAAAGTCGTTAGCTCAGAGTTATGCAGCACCATCTCCTCGCCGCAAAGTATTTACAGTATATGAGCATATTTCAATACCCTACTTCACCGGTCTCCCATCGGTAACATCCCCATACCGTCCCAAATCATACTCCCCAAAGCACGCGAAGTCAAAATCTGCAAGTTCAATCTGCTTCTTCTGTTCCGCCAAGAATATGCCCATCTCACACCATCCATCGTCCCTATCTCCACACACCTCTAGGCTCCTCCCTAACGGAATCGTCCTCTGATTTAAGATGAAATGCACATAGGTTGTTGGCAACCCCTCCAAATATACCTCCTTGCTCGTCCTATCTCCGTTGACAGGAGCAGGGGCCTGGATGACTTCAATGTCTAACCGGCCAGCGAAAGGCTCCAGATACGAAAGCATGAACTCCCGCTCCACTATATGTGTCGTGGGAAGGAGGGCGTTGAACTGGGTTAGGCCGAACGCGGTCAAGATGGAGATGATCTGCGCGTCGTGGCTGAAGTCGAGATTTAAGGTTTGATCAGTTGGGAAAGTGATAGTGTTGTTGTCGAGCGTCAGGTTTATGGTCGCTGAAGGTGAAGTGATGACGTGGTGTTGCATGCGAGCGAGAACTTCTTGAACGTATCCAATTCCGATAGCACGGCCGACAGGAGATTGGAAGCCCACACCGGCGGTGAAGCCAATGTCTAGACTGTACTCGAAGCCCTCCCATTCTTCGTAAGTAAAGAGGCCACACCAGTGCGAGAAGCCGAGTCCGACAGTCTCGTAGGCACAGAGCGCTTGAGCGTTGTCTATGGGGTGGTTAGTAAACCAACGATTAGAAAAATACCAGATGTCCTTACATGTGTCTTCCAGCGTCCAGTCGAGGTCCCCCGATAGATGATTTCTGAACCAACTGTGGGCATCTGCGAGGTACACATCCGCCCACTCGAACACAGCTATCTATCGTCAGCTCACTTTTTCCAAATCCTGTAATCATAAGGACAAACCATCATAAGCTACATCCCAGTTCGAGTTATTGCAATTTTTGTAACCTGCCAGGGTGTTGTTGAAGTGCGGCCACTCAATAACCCGTTCCAGCGTCACATTCTGAGACCAACCCAGGCCAAAGAATCCAGCTAGGAAGTACTCTGCCGATTCCGTCATGCGTCTTTGCGTCGTGCTCCTTGCAATGATTTTCGATCCATTGTTTGGGAAAAGATGCCCATACTGGTAGTAATGCAAGGTCCCCGAGTTGAATAGCTCTTGTTTCCCGATTGGAACAAGAATTTCAGCCCCGAGCAAGAACTCCCAAGTGTTCAGAAACGATAGTTTGCCGGTCGCAGTAAATTTGCCCATGGCATCCATAATCTTCTTCCCTAGCGTGCGTTCCGAGGCGCGTCCGGAAACTTCGGGATACCGACTTCCATGGCGGTGGACCATATTCAGCCATGTCACATTCGAGCCTGCTGGAATTGGATACTCGTTGACTCCGAAGCCGCGAGGATTGGGGAAGTAGGGGCTCAGGTTGGCAAGACGCTGGAAGATGTTACGATTTTCAGGGTTTCCTGGAATTGGTATCTGGGTTTCGAGAGGCGTGTTGGGGATGTAGGATACGCCTGCGAATGGAGCGGCATTCGTTTGTGCAAGCCATGGTGCTGCTCCGGTTTGAGTTGGGCCTTGAGGTTATGTTTGTGAGTTGATGAGAGCAGAACGTGAGAATTGATTTGAGCTCACCAGCATACCATCCTATCCTCGTGTCGAAGTATTCTGGGACATTTGAAGAGAACTGAGTTTGTGTAGCTGGTATATCGGTCAACTGAAATGACCATTGAGGAAGATATTTTGAAGTTTTGTGTTGAAAAATCATGGTATGCACTCACGCTTCACACAATCGTTCTGGCGATTTAAAGGTAAGAACAAACTCTGCTCTTCTCATGGTCAGCAAGGGAAAATCCAATTCCAGAATGTACTCTCTCTTCATTTTATCGCAATATCAACTACGTTATGGACATTACCTACCGTACCTAGCCGGATTCAAAACATTCAAAAGGTAGAGAAATAGATCAACAAGAACCCAAAGCATGGCTGCTTCTATATAAAGGCTTAGTCACAAATCGAAAACCACTGAGAAGTTTGCGGCGATAGCGATCTAGAGATCCAGGAAGCGTCTGATCGCGGAACCTCGTGTTTTGATGCGAAGTTCACGCGTAGGAGCTACGAGAGCTCTAGTTTGGGAGCTTGGGCCACCTTGATGTCGTCACTGGACGGAACAACACAGATTGAAAAGGCACAAGTATTATAATTTTCAATCAAAGATATCTAATCTTAAGCACATCAACCCAACCCTTCGGTCTCAACCGTCCCCCTTCCAGCCCCTCGCCCACAAATTTCTCCCCATGAAAGCCAAACTCAATCAACGCGTCCTCACTCCCCCATTCTCCGTGCCCCATAATTCCCACCGGAACTCGTCCCTTACCCTGAACACCCTCTACATACCCTACCGGAAATTGTAGACACGGCACACCCGTAAAATTCGCTAACCACACATACTCCATCGTCCTCACCTGTCTGTTCCCATCTGTGACGCCGTAGGCCAGCTCTCCGTCACCGATCGGCCAGCCTATGGTGGGTGTGGTAGGCGTCACAATGATGAGGCCGGGGTGGGACATGAAGAGAGATGCGAGGTGTTGCATGAGGAGATTCCTCAAGCGTTGAGCCAGCAAGAAGTCGCGGGCTGGTGTTTTCTGAGCTACGGTCAGTAGGACCTTGTTTGCGGGGCTGAGGCCTGTAGTTGTGGGCTGCGCAGCTGCAGCTTCGGAAAGAATGGTCATTGCGTGGGCTAGTTGGCCCTCGTATGTGAACGGGATGTCGATGTCGATGATGCGGTAGCCAAGCTCTGAAACTAGAAACTCTAGGGCTGAGTGACATGCTTCTTGGACAGCAGGCTCGGCGCGGTCGAACCAGGGTCTGCATAATCCTAGAAGTTTTGTGTGAGGAGTGGTCAACGGCCGGGGTGGGGAGAACTGGCGCGAGACAGGGTGAGAAGGGTCGGGTTGTGCGAGGACGCGGTAGGAGATCTCGAGGTCGGACATGTTACTTGCTAGAGGGCCTTGGACAACGGTGGTGTTTGCGGATTGAATGAGTGGAGCCGTGGAGACGCGGCCATGAGATGGCTTAAGACCATAGAGACCGCAGAAATTAGAGGGAATTCGAATAGAACCTCCACCATCTGAGCCAATGGCGAACGGGACAAGACCTGATGCTACAGCATATGCTGCGCCTCCTGACGATCCTCCGCAGTAGTACTCTGAGTTATATGGATTTAGAGGCGTGCCCCATGTGATGTTGTTGTTCGTGGTGTCTGTTCTGGATCAGCATGGCTCTTATTGAGGCTGAATATGTTGCCCTCGGGCTCATAGAGTCCTTACCTAACCCTAGCTCATGCATACTCAACTTCCCCACAAACACGGCACCCTCTTCAGCAATCTTCTCCGCACACCAACTTGACTGTGTCTCCCTCCCCTCCGTATAATCGTGACTTGTCCCACAATACCTCTTATACCCCTCAAAGTCCATCTCATCCTTGATCGCGAACGGCACTCCGTCCAGCACACCCAACGGCCTCCCCTCTTTCCATCTCCTCGTCGAAGCTTCCGCCGCGGCTCTCACAGCTTCCACGTTTGTATCCACAAACGCAGTAGAATGTGGAGATCTCGTCTGTACATCTCGGCGTATCAGGGGGAGAAGAGCTTCAACGACCTGCGTGGGTGTGAATTTCGCAGTTTGGTAGGCATCGTGGAAGTCTGCAATGGCGTAGAAGCGGCTGCCCGTTGCGACATTGGGTGAGGTGCGGAGGTTCGATGCGCTTGTGTAGCTTCCAGGAACTTTGTCCTTGGGATTGGCGATCGGTATTACGGCGGGATTGAAGCGTGCTTCTATGTTGTCGAGCTCTTTGAGGTTGCGGAGGGAGTTGAAGCCCGCATTGCTCCAGAGGATGGAGGGGATGAGGGGGGCAGATGTGACGCTGTTATTGTAAGCGGGGAACGAGGATAGCAAATCGAGCTGTGAGACTCACACATAGGAAAGATAATGTAGCACAAGGCCTTTGACGATAGGATTCTTGCCTGGTGGAGGTGCTTTGTACGGGATATCGTTGTGGGCAATGGGAGCGGGATAGTTGATGAACTCCGTCGGTGCCGACATCTTGGCTGGTCGTGCAACTGTGTAACCCGTGCAGATACTTTAGGTAAGCAGTGCAAAAGTCCTTCTGGCAGATACAGTATGGCTTCGTAGGGTTTCGTACGGATTAATTGGACCTGCTAGTCTTTGATCGAATTTGAGGAGCGGGCCAAAGGTCTCTTAAGTGTGAGCTTGTGGTCCGCCTCGGTTCAACATTCCATCAGATGTAAGGACAAAGGTTCGAACTCCATAACGTCAACTTTAGGCGGGCGATTCCTTGTAAACACCTTCTGGCAGATACAACAGGGCTTAGTAGAGCTTCGCTGGTCCTTTTGAACTTTAGCTACAATTGCCTACTCCTCTACGTAAGCGGTTGCGGGCCGCTCTCGGTAGGCTCGCGATACGCCTGTGGATGGGATGTCGCTGGCCGTCGCAAGCATGGGCAAGTTCGCAGCAAGCTTGCGCTCATCCTTTTACCCTCCTACTCGAATATAGAAAATCCCTGGGTGACTGCACCGGAATGGTAAAACACAACGTGCCAGATACAGCAGTGCATAGTCATGCTCAATTAATCCCATTGCTTGCTACTTGAAAGTCGCTACTTCGTCGCATGGCCATGTTTTGAACTCCCGATTACATAAATATACACCAACAGGCACCCATACTGTCCGTTGCTCTTCCAGTAACTCCCCATACAAGCTCAACGGATAGTCCGGAGAGTCTTTGGGAGTGTTTTAGTCTTGGCAGTAGCGCGCGGTGATGTACGGTCTTAGCCTTGTCAGCGCTGCTGCTTCGATCGGTGTTGATCTAGCCCCTGCTAGAAACTTCGTCACCCATACGGTTGTACTCCTTCTGCATGCTCTCTACCTGTTTCTTGAGAGTCTCCATATCACGATCCTTGGCAGCGAGCTGCTCCTTGAGAGAGCCGATTTCTCCTGGGTTGCCAGCATTCTTGATAGACTTGCCACCTTTGACAGCTGGGTCGCCCTTGAGTGTCTTGAGCTCCTCTTCGAGGCGGAGAACGTCGAGGATCATAACGTAGGTTCGGTTGAGGATGAGGGAGAGGAAGAGAGTAAAACCGCAGAGGTACATGTTGCGCTGCGAGTAGAACTTGCGAGCTTGCACCTCCATACGCTCAGATCCACCCATAACAACAGCTCTGTAAGATATCAGCTATGTGTAATGGACTCTGGGATTGTTCGTACATACCCGCCACGAGACTCGGATTTGGAGAATGCCGAGAGCTCAACCTGGACGCGATAGACACGGTTGATGCTATCGATGAAGAGGATCAGGATGAAGATAAACGTGATCTACGATATGTGAGATGGGCCGACGTGCATTGCCAGGCAGAACCCTTACCTTCATGCCATATTGTAGTTTCGCTATTATGGGGCTCTCCGAGATGAAGGTGAACAGCTTGCGGCGCCATGTAAATGGCAGAGGGACGATGAGTGCGAGGAAGATGACCATCTCCGCCATTAACATCGCAAAGACCTGGAGGAGAAGCAATAGTAAGCACGTGGGTAACATTTTGGGTCTTGGATTGATGCAGCAAAGCCTCGCTCCAATGCACCATCGAGACCTGCACAGAAGGCGGCACCTCACTTCAATCAGGATGGGAAGGAAGAACTTACAAGGCTGTAGTAGAGCGTCATGTTTGCTGGCTGGCTGTGGGTTGTTTACAAGTGGGGTGTGTTGGTATAGGTGGCAGTGGCCTTTGGGAACGGAGTGATTGCTTTGCGGTTGAGGTGAGAGTAGAAACACCGTGTCGATGGAGAGTAGGCGACGAAGTGGTGTGAGGAAGAAGGAAGGAAGGATGAAAGTTGGCAAAGTGTTCTGTCCTAACTCGTGAAGAGCAAATACGTCACCCGAACGCACCGTGGCGCACGGGCCTTGTGGCTAGGCTGGAACACTCAAAACCAGCTTGAATTGCAAACATCACGACCTTTATGTTCGAAAAATGGACGGTAAAACTCTCCCTGGTGGCTACAGTGGAAATTTACCTAGCACCATTGATTCTTTTGACCATTGTCAAAAATTGGGTGAGTGCACTGGCAAAGTTGTGGCATTCTGAGCACGCGCCACACCTATAAATCGCGGGAGTTAGGCGATCGTCTAGCCGCTTTGGTCGCTCAACCTCGCCCGCCTCAAACTTTTCACGAAAGACCGTCATCAATCAAGTTCGCTTAGGTTTCAAACTCTGAACTTGAGGAATACACACGGTCCTCGATAATGGTGGAGAACGTAAGTAACACCACCAGTGCGGCTCAGCCTGTCGGCAACGAGAACGCTACGCCGAAATTTGCGAGCCTTCCTGATGGCGGAGTATCAATCAAAGATGGGGATAGTAAGGACTCGCCATTGAGCCCCAGAAAGCGAGATAGAAATAACAGCGAAGCGCGCGAGTCCTCAGGTCCGGCCAAACGACAGAAGGGCGTTGCACCAATCAAATCAGAGTCAGCACCATCAACAACTTACCGTTTCAAATACTGATATGAACAGATATCTGCTTCATATCGCCGGTAGCAAAGCTACGAGAGTGGGCGCCGAGGTCGATGACGATGCCGAAGCTGCGGATGATAGATATCATAAAACCGACTCGCGGGATTCACGGGACAACCGCAAGGCCGGCAAGAAGTTCGACAAGAAGAACAAGAAAGGAGGCCAGAATACCAGTCGTTCCTTTGGCCATTCCAAAGACAAGCTTCCACTCTGCAACTCCCGCGTACTTAGTCCGGAGTTTTCGCCTAAGACCTGCTCCTTCGGGGACAAGTGCAGACTGGAGCATGACCTTCGCAAGTACCTAAGTGAAGGTCGACGCGAGGACCTACCAATCTGGGATGGAAAGTGCCCAAACTACGAGGCCGGCGGTTTCTGTGCTATGGGTTGGAGGTGCAGATTTCACGCCAGTCACTCCGAAGAACGAGAGACCGAGGATGGCAGGAAGGAGCTTGTGCTTCTTGAAGATCCTGGGCGTAAGATGAACGCTAGCGATGAGGGCGAAGTCGGCGTTGTTAATGTTGTGGACAAGCAAGAGAAAATCAACTTGTCGAGGAGGAGGACCGGAACACCAAGGTCCGACGCCTATCTTCAGTGGGTCAATGAGAACATGGATGCCGGCAGAAGCTTCTTCGACCACAAACCCAAAGCTGCCAATGTGGATAAAGCCGAGGAGGATGACTTCAAAATGGAGAATAAGAAAGAAGATGAGGCAGAATCAGACCTGACGGAAGAAGAGAGGGAGGACAATCGGGCTGGGTTCACTGAAGCTCCTTTCAAACCTTCCGAAAAGCGCCGTATCTATTATGGCCCTGAAACTCCCGTCCTGGCCCCTTTGACGACTCAGGGCAACCTCCCCTTCCGTCGTCTCTGCATCGAGCTGGGTGCTCAAGTCACTTGGTCCGAGATGGCTATGGGCCTTCCGCTGATTCAGGGCGAAAAGGCCGAGTGGGCTCTTATGAAGGCGCATGAGTCCGAGATTCGGGCTCCAAAATTTGAACATAAGAACACCGTCGTCCAGGGTTACGACAACACCAAAGACCTCAGATTCGGTGTTCAGGTTGCTGCCAATAAGCCATGGTTGGCCGCGAAGACGGTGGAGGTTCTAACCGCTCTTTGCCCACATCTTCGAGCTATTGACTTGAATTGCGGTTGTCCGATCAACCTAGTCTGCGAAAAGGGCTCTGGTTCAGCTCTTCTTGACGCCCCCAGCAAGCTAGAGAATATTTTACGGGCAATGAACTACGTCTCGAATGAGACGCCCATCACCGTCAAGATCCGCATGGGCACAAAGGACGCGCAGCCAACTGCCGACAGACTTATCAAACGACTCGTCCTAGGCGGCTACGAGGCCATTGAAGCAGACAAGGGCACGTCCGGTGTTGCGGCCATCACTCTCCACGGTCGAAGCAAGCAGCAGCGCTACACCAAAAGCGCGGACTGGAGCTACATCGCCGAATGCTCTGCCCTCATCAATCGACTGAAGCGCGAGAAGAGTAACCGAAGCGACACAATTCATGAAGCTGATCCCCGAGAACTCGCCAACGAAGGGCACGTCTACTTCGTCGGAAATGGAGATTGCTACTCACACGTCGATTACTACGACCACCTCGAGAACGCCAAAGTCGACTCCGTGATGGTAGCTCGTGGTGCGCTTATTAAGCCTTGGATCTTTGAGGAAATTGAGAAGGGCCAGTACCTCGACAAGACTGCAACCGAGCGTCTTGCCTACGTTGAGAAGTTTGCTAAGTACGGTCTTCAAACTTGGGGCTCTGATGAGATGGGTCTTGGGACGACTCGCCGCTTCTTGCTCGAGTGGCTCAGTTTCGCGCATCGCTATGTGCCAGTTGGGCTGCTAGATCATTTGCCGCCAAACATCCAGGATCGTGCGCCAGCGTTCAAGGGACGGGATGATTTGGAGACGTTGTTAAGCAGCGAGAACTACAAGGATTGGATCAAGATCAGGTATGTCATATCTCCTGACTAATTTTGAAGCATCTAGGCTAATGAAACGATAGTGAGATGTTCCTTGGTCCAGCCCATCCCAACTTCAAGTTCGAGCCGAAGCACAAGTCTAATGCTCACGATATGGAGGCTGAGGGTTGATTAGAAGGATCTCTGATGAGAGATAGCGAGAGTAGTGAGGGCGAGACTTAAAAACCCTACACCCAATTCCAACAGTCTAGTAAGGAAACCAAACTCAGCTTACAAACTACCACTGTATCTGGCACAAAAGACTTTATCTCAGTACTCAGGATGAATTGAATATCCTTGTGGCTGATATGCCCCTTTTACTTGCGAGGCGGAAGATGGAGCCTTCAATGTAGAGCATCTAGAAAAGCCCAGTTCTTATAAAGGGGCCTCACTTCACCTAACCAGTAGACAAAACATGCATGATAGTTGATAATCAGAACTATCGATTGAATACCATTTGATCTGATGGCAATCATTTCTGTACGTGCTCCCTAAGATTGCAACATTCGCGCAGAATCTTCAAGATACGCGTGGGTGTCCCTTCCTCCCCAAGATCCGCACTGCTCCTGCTCATTCCAATCCTCCAGCAACTGCATCTTGCTCTACAACTCCATGCTCACTGTACATAATCTTATTTATCCTTGAAAGCAACTCAGGAAAGTAGCTCACGGTTGTGCATATCTCATCATGGCAGGTCCAAGCTGAAGCTCATCCCCTTTCCTTTTCTTTTTGGCGAGAAATATGGTGTTCGATTATGTTATAGATTATACAGGTTTGCTCTTTGCATTTTGGGCTCGTTGGGTATTTCGTCTATGTGCTCTCCGCTTTCAGTTTTGGCATCTCTATTGCGCAGCAGCGACATCACTCACCATTTTCTTTTTGCTGTTCTCAAAAGAGATTGGGTTCAGGTCTCAAATAGCGCAGTCTTTTACTAATTATATTAAGGCGTGATATTGTGGTGGCAGTAGTTCCTTCCCTTCTTGTTAAATACTGTGCTCCTGTTTCTGCGTCACTGCATTAACCTGCCTCTATCCAAATTTTGCTCTCACTTTCACGGTTAAGCCAAAGCTATGCATTTCCAAGTTGTCTCTGCCAACCTCCAATCGCATATGCTCATTGAGCTACACATCGTCACTCTACTCGCAACTACATCTGCCTCGTCCCATTCTATTAACATCAAATTGAGCAGCTGCAAGCAAATACCACCTGCTTCACTAAACACATGTGAGTTCCCAGGCTGTCCAGTCGAGATGTATATAAACTCGCATAGCTTCCCCAGGCCACCCCACTTCGGATCTAGTGAGACGTGACCAAGGACTTGACCTGTGTGAGGGAGGCGGATACTGTAACCCTTTTGATCTTCGATGTCTGCGTCAATATAAAGCATTGCGCTGCTGGTCCAGAAGCGAAGGATATGGGAGAGTGGTGGCATCGTTTCTGGGTCGTGGACTAAGGGCGGGACGGGCCTCCTGGGAATATAGCTTGGTGTGCCTGGGTGGTCAGGGATATTCCATACTAGTCCTCTGTCCCATAAATTGGGGTCGAGATCGGCAAGGTTGCTTGAGCGTGATACTGTTTTCATCGGGGCAGGACTGTGAGTTGTTGTCGGATTGGGGGTTTGAGTGACCCAATCCTGGGCTCTTATCGCCCCAGGGGGATCAGACGCAGATGTTGCGTCAGTGGAAGCTGTTATCCTTATAGCATCAAGGACATGCTTAGGGGCTGGTGCTGAATTGACTTCGAGGAGAGAATTCCATGTTGTGGGATGAAAAGACTTATTGGTGACTAGCACAGAATTCTTTGATAGAAACTTGGCCGGTGACGTCCAGCCGAAGGGGGTTATCGGTATCTTGTCCGCTGCAGAGATCAGTTCAGATGATACTCTTCGTTCTGTTATGGGTGTATTGCTTTCGTGGTTTTCGATCAGTGAGTCACACGTGCGTGGAATATCTTGTAAGTGTACAGGTATCAATTCGTACTCTCCATTTTCAGCAAGGCGATAGTAGTGCCAATCAAGTGCCCACATGTCCCGTTCACCATCGTTTCTCAAAACGCCGTGGAAGTTCAGCACTGCACCAGTGTTTCCTTTCCAACCTGCCCATGTCCAGCTGGGAAACGCAAATCGACGTAGGTTCGTTTTGTGTTCAGAGAACGAAAACGTCAAGCCACGAGCGAATTCGGCTCGCGGAATGCCCCATATATGAGAACCTTTTTCAAGCTCGACGGATTTCAAGATGCCGCTGAAGGCGCGGATAGCATCACTATCGAAGGATAGCTGTTTTTGGCTATACAATCGAACTAGAGCCCAGAACTGATTTCCATATAACGGTTGGTGCGCGTCATATGCTGCGGATGTAGGCTTTCCCCATCTTACTATATTTAGCCTCCGAGCTTCAGAGAGATTAACTTGTGCACTCTCATCGCCTTCAAGGTCTAGGATAGTGTCTTCGGACCACGTACTACAAACACAATGGAAAAAGGCTTGGGATAGTGTGAATACAAGTAATCGTTTGGAGAATACCTTCTCCTGTAAGCACCATCCCCGACTTTCCCAGGGAGAGTTACTCATGGCATTCCCAAATGTCTGCTTCGAGCTTATGAAGCTTTGACTTCCATGCTGGAATGTAGCCTGTGGGAGTCCTCTGGAAATACTGACACCCGGTATCCCGCTATCGGCGTTCTCTGTATCACTGACGATCGTAAGAACTGCGCAGCTGTAGATTGAGTCCATCATGTTCATTTGTTGTACCAGCTGCTCTTCATTATCTTGCAGGACACATAGTGCATCAATCCAAAGGTACGGTATACCAAGTCGCTCGGCCACAAAGAGCGCGTCCCGGAAAGTGCACGGGAGTTCGTCACTGCTGTGAGATAAGGCCCCAGGCTTGGAAAGCTTCGCTAGATTCTCATTACAGAGAAGAAGTCGTTTAGCATTACCCCAGACGTAACTCAGAGCAGCATACAAGTCATTGGTGCTAGCTAGCACGACGCATCTTCTGTAAACATCTAGCAAACGGAAGTTGAGTATAAGAGGTTTGGTATCAGGACAGCAGCCATCACTTCCGTTGTTCGCTTGCTTATGAGTGGCGGTGATTTCGCTAAGCTTGGTAGGTTGTTTGGTATGTCTTGTCTTGCAAGTATTGAACCACTTTTGTACCAAGTCATAGCTGACTTCTGCATTTACGACACGTCCGTGGAAATTCTGCGACTGCATAACCCCGTTGTTCTCAGGCTTATCCAAAGGAAGGATGTAGGTAAAATCACTGGCGGTATACGTGCGGTCGCCATTGTTCCGGAAAAGTTGAAGTCGTAACCTTTTGTAACTCTCATGTTCGGAAGAACGCCGAGTGTGCCGTCTGAAGATCGAACCCACAAGTACGGGCTTTAATTGGAGGTAATCGTTATCTTGATATGGCAACCATGGGCAGGAATCAAGGGTCTCGACAATGAAACAGCAGCTTCGACAATGTTGAGCGCTACTTTTCAGAGCATAGCCCGTCTGCACCCATTGTCGTCCTATCTGGATTACGTTGATAAACTTTTCTTCGGGCACGGAATCACCCCACATGTTTAAGCGAAATCGGCCCTGGCTAGAGGTTTGTATAGTCGTTCGCTCATAGTTGGAGTACCACAGTGTGAAGACGATAGTGCATATCTCGCAGATGTTTTCGTAGTCTGAGGGTTCATATGGGAGCCCGGCAAGGAGCGATGATAAATTTCCGACTCCACGACTTGGGTGGCTAGCCGCCATTTAGCTGAGACTAACGAGTATTGGCCGTGGACGAGAAGGAGGAAGAAGTCATTATGATGGGCTAAGAGTCAGACTTTATTGCCTTGGGATCAAGCTGAGGTCTCACCTAGCTGTCCAGGGTGACTGTCTGAAGAAGACTAGCGGATGAAGCTTGGATCGCCATAGCTTTTAATTCCGGAGTTTAACCGCGTCAACGCGACCTTGAAGTCGAATACAATCACCATTGCTCTGCAATCTCCCTCTCAGCCACCTGTTCTCATCCTGCTCCCCCTTCTCACCTCACAAAAACCCCACGATGACGAGTATAGACGACATCTTCAAGCGGCCCGCAGCTCCAACAAAACGCAAATTTGAGAATCCATCACAACTCGACCCAACACAAGCCTGGAAATCAGTGAAGCTCGGCACTGACAGCGACGTCAAACGCTCGTCACAGGCATCCGTGGCTGACGACGATGACGACGACGAAGCCGGCCCCTCGCTTCCCCCAGACATAGACGAGGAACCTGGAGACGATGAGGAGGGCCGCTTCTTTGGTGGAGGGCTAGACGAAGACGCAAAGGATGCAATCGACTACCTAGACGGGCAAGATGGGGAGGAAGCAATTATGGACGAGAAATACGATGCGGCATGGCTCCGGAAACTATCTCTCAACTTCGAAAAGAAGATGAACAAGAATGCTGCGCTGCGCGCAAAACACGAGAACGACCCCACAAAGTTTATGGCTTCGGAAGCAGACCTGGATGAAAGCATCAAGGGCTTCAGCATACTCACAGAGCATACGGAGCTATACGAGGAGTTTGCGAACAGCAGTAGCGCCGCAAGCTTGGTTGCGCTTCTGGCACACGACAACACGGATATAGCCATTGTGGCCATCGAGATTATATCCGAGCTAACAGATGAGGATGTAGTATCTGAGCAGAGGCAGTGGGACGCGCTCGTAACCTCGTTCATGGAGGCAGATCTCCTCAGCCTGCTCATCTCCAATTTTGCACGGTTCAACGAAGCGGACGAGACAGATAGATCAGGTGTCTATCACTCGCTCAGTGTAATAGAGAATTTGCTGTCACAACCTACGAACACTGATCTAATAGGAAAAGAATCGACCCTCCTCGCATGGCTGCTCAAGCGCATTCAGAAACCAGAGAAGTCAACTACGCAAAACAAACAATACGCCTCCGAAATTCTATCTATCCTCACGCAGTCCTCTACGTCGAATCGACGGCGAGTTATTGAAGCAAACGGCGTTGAATTACTTCTCACAAACCTCGCACCATACCGACGGATAGACCCACAAAAGGAGAGCGAGGAGGAGGAATATATGGAGAATCTGTTTGGGTGCTTGACATCGCTAGTTGACGAGCCCGAGGGCAAGATTAGCTTCCTGGAGGCAGAGGGTGTCGAACTATGCCTACTCATGGTGCGGGACGCCAAGACCAGCAAAAGCAGGGCATTGAAAGTCATTGATCACGCATGTGGATACACTGAATCTGCCCCCCCTGCAGGCGCAAAAACAAATGGAAACACGAGTTCAGAGGACATGGGAAACAAGATTGTGGCAGAAGCTAGCCCTAACAGCGCCGCGGCAGTATGCGAGAAGTTTGTCGAATCTAGAGGTTTGAAACCACTCTTCAGTACATTTATGAAGACCAAGAAACACGACCCTGAGACCACGGAGCACATACTGGGCATCTTCGCCTCGCTTCTACGGTCATTACCCGGGAACTCAGATCAACGATTTCGTGTCCTTGCCAAGTTTCTGGAGAAGGACTTCGAGAAGATTGCCAAATTGGTGTCGCTGAGGAGGGAGTATGCAAGTCGCGTAGCTGCGTTTGACGCGAAGCTCAATGATCAGAAGAAGGGTCTGTCGAAAGAGGAGCAGACGGAGCTCGATTTAGAGAATATACCCGCGAGACTGGACGAAGGACTATTCTCGCTTCAGCGCGTGGATGCGATATTAGCATGGCTGATTGCCGAAGACAATGGAGCGAAGAAGGCAACTATCAGGGCGCTAGCTGAGAGGGATGAGAGTCTGGGGGATCTAAAGAAGACGTTACAAGCGCAGCTAGATGGCGTGCTGGAGGTGGAGGCCGCTGAACGCGAAATGCTCGAAATTTTGATTGGCTTCTTGAGCTGATCAGAACAGAATCATAGGGTATGATTATGGGGTATGGGGCCCTGGATTATTTGGTGTATATTGGTCCATCGTCTACCTTACAGGCCTTTGTGAGTTCTACTGTACCATAGTTCGTCTTCCTCACATAAATTATTCACCATTAGCTAGCACACAATTCAAAGCTCTGCAAAGCAGCATATCCCCAAGAGGTTTCGTGCCGGATTGATACTCTTGTGTGGTCACAGCGCAGCTCATTCGGCTATTCATGACTTGCCCTCTACAACAGGTAATCCACAGCTCTTTGACAGGTATCACCACACTATCACTCCAGTTTAATATACCGTGTTAGGCAATGGCCAGTGTTCTATCGATCACCGCGAGACTGATGTGCGCTAGAGGACGCTTCACGTGAGAGATATTCTTTCAACTTATTTCCAACCACATATCAACATCAGTTTATTCATATTTTCTTTGCCATCAGGTTCATCCCCGCCCCATCATTATTTTCGAAGCTGATTAAAAAAGCAGTTATTTGATTCTCAAAGCTTACTTGATTGAAAGGTCAAATCGCCTTCGCACGTAACATTGTCTAGCAGATTCGCTAGTGCCCCCTTTATAGTCCACAGCTAAGTCGCGTAAAGGAGTCCTCCTTCGTCCTCAAAATTCACCAACATACACCGGCCTACTCGGCACGCACCGTCCCGGATGCCACACGATCAACACCCAAACCGCAACAACAACTGGCGCGAATTCCAAGCACCCAAAGTACACCTCGTGTGTGTTTAATGTGCTATACAAGCCCTCCGCTGTCTCGGCGAGACGGAAACATACACGTAGATATACCAGTACTACGGCGACGGAAAAGGCGATGTAGAATCCCGGACGCACGATTTTGAACGCTGCCCTTCTTGCTCGATAGACAAAGAGCGCGAAAAGCACAATGAAAACGAGGAAAGAGAAAGCCTGGAAAGCAAGACCAGCGAGCAGGATGTTGTTAGGCGTCGTCGGGTCTTTCCTATTACTCTCCGCCACTCCAATCAAGGCCGCTCCGGCGATTTGAATTACTGTAGCGATGACATCGCAAGTGATAAATATCCAAAGTATGACTTTTGGCGGTAAGGGTGCGTGCTCACCGCCGGTAACTGTAATGAGGATCGAGAGAACTGTGTAAAGTGCTGCGGAGAAGAAGACAGGCGCCACGACGATGAAGAAGTACTGTACCACGAAGAATACGACGCGGTAGGGGTCGACTTTGGAGGAGAGGATGCGGAACGCATATCCCACAATCTCCTGAATGTTGATTAGCATCTCTTAGACTCCAACACTATTAAGAGGTTGTCTGTAGATAGAACAAGACCTACAAAAGCTATTCCGATAATTACGGTACTGAAATACCAAGTCCTGTGCTTGAATAGCTGCCAAGTGTGCAGAAGACCGCCGAGGAGGAAAAGGGCTACACCGAGGATTCCAACGACGAGTGAAGGCGTGTAGCCGTAAATTATTATTGTTGCGTCGCCTGGGCCCATGGGATTGGGAAAGTTAGGGTCAATGTAGCCTCGGGGCGGTGGGGTGGCCATTCTGGAGAGCTGTAGAAGGAACAGAAGAGCGTCGAGTAGGTTGGGAATAAGATCGAAAATGCTCGTACGATTTAGGGAAGTCGAGGTGTTTGTAAAGACACAATAAGTAATGTACCTGGTGGAATCTTCAACACAATGCGTAACCAAACTCAGAAGACTATCAAAAGTCGACAGTGCATCAATTACACCATTGCTTGCAGATATATAATAATCTTAAAAACCTATATATTGGAACTATTCAATTATCTTGTTTTCATATTGCTTGCTTCGCGTTCAAGTTCGCGATCAACGTTCACTGTCAACGCAAATCTTTGCCGTTTATGGACTGTCAAAGGGTCATTGGGCTTGGCTGCATAAACTATCGCTTATTCGTGTGTATGATTGGATGGAAAAGAAGTTCATCATGACCAAGGTGGATACATGTATGCGTTCACCCAGATTATCTTTGATAATCATGTAGCGGGCAAATCATTCCATATCGATATTTTCTGTACATCTCTTGAACAAATGCGCACATGTTATAGAATGTAAATTAACTTTCAAGAAGTAGACAGCAGCTAGACAGATAAAGTAAGAGAATTGATTACTAGCAGGACCCATTGTAGAGAGCCTCTCCTACGGTGGATATACTTACAACGTACAATACAATACATTACTGACGCTCTTTTACAGTATACGCCCCTTAGCAGTATTGTCTTCGTTGCTCTGCTTTAAAGAAAGGTAGTATTTTTGCAGTCACTAGCGGTCATACTCCAAAAAATCGGTTTACATATAATTTATTAAGTAGGATGCTGAGATGTCATCTAAAGGAAGCCACGATGGGCATGACAACGTGTACTTTTTATTATTAAAAGAATTGGTATTATGCTCTATGAGCATTCGAAGATATGTAGTAGATCAAAATATATTTCTCAGAAATAACCAGCCATTACCCAAGTACTGTATCTCAGACTTGAAATCATGGAATACGTCATGCTTAAACAAATGAAATAGTATAGTGAGTCTTCGACTCAGGTATAATGCGCAAATCCTCCGTAAGTTTCCAAAGCTGTATCCCAAGAAAAGACGGGAGGTCGTGTGTGTGCATGAAGAGACAGAAGAAAAGTATGTCGAGATCGACTAGAACCGGTATGTGTATCGACAAATAGAAAAGGGTCTTTTGGCTTGAAGAACCTCGACCAAATAGTAGGGTATACGTCTTAAAAGAAAGAAAAGGAAAATATTAAAGATCATCGCTGCTCAAGCAATTGGCTCATAGCCAACCAACCTGTAAAATCCTCCTTACTCTCCCTCGCTCCCATCTCATCCCCGCATGCCTTCTTGCTCCCATCTAGCGCTGACAATGCCTTCTCCTCTTCAATCTTCTTAGTATAACGAACTCCACTGTCGACCCTCGGGAGCGGTTTGTCGATGGTCAGGGTTGAGCTTGATGGCAACTCTGGGCTCCCAGTAGCGGTCTTTGGGAAGCTGGTTTGCGTCGGCTTGGGCGAAGGAGGCGTGTATATTACACTCGCTGTGCGGGGTGACATCGGCATTCTGGTAGCGGTCTTGGGCTCTTGAACGATGGAGGAAACGGAGTTGCGGCTCACTGCAATGGGTGCGATGGGTGCCATGGAGATGCGTGGCGGGGTCAATGACTTTCTGCTCGCCCTGGAGTATGCACTTGAACTCGCAGTAGGGAGGCTGGGTCTCTTCTCAGGAGTGACCGGGTTCTGCGAGGGTTGATTCAGGACCTCGTTGCGCTTCTCCTGCTCCTCTGCGTTCTTTAACATAGCTGTGATCTTGCTCTTGTGCTTTTCTGCAAGATCTTCTGAGATGCAGGATAGTGGCGTCAGGTCTTTCTTGTTCTTGACACCCGCTTTCGCGCCCTTCCGCTGCAAGGCAAGGACAATCCTCGGGCTACCTCCTACTGCAGCACGGTGTAATGGCGTGTTCCCATCAGCGTCATGCACATCAACCTTAGCTCCGTGCTTCAAAAGTAGTTCTGCGATCTCCCAGAACCCTTTCTCTACCGCAAGGAAAATTGGAGTGCGAAGTTGCGAATCGGTTACATTCGGGTCCGCTTTACGGATAAGGAACTCATCTACAAGATCGGCTCGGTTTGATCGAACAGCAGAATGGAGTGGGTAGCTGCCAGAGTAGAACGGCGATGCGGAAGCGATGCTTGCACCATGTTTGATAAAGAGAATGATGAGATCGATATCAACGGTTGGGTATTGTTCGAGGAGGAAGGATATGGGATAAACTGTCAGACGCTCTTTTGAGTCGGGAGTCAAAGTTTTTTTCATTGTTGCATTTGCATCTGCGCTGGATGAGAGTGTAAGTTCGATAATGTCGTAGATATATTGGGGTGGGAGCGAGGACTGGATTGCGACGTTATTCAGGATCGTCCAGAGCAATAGACTTCTAAACTGGGATTTCGGGACAGGTAGCGAGTTGGGATCGAGGCCCATAGCGAGCAAGTCAGTAAGAACCGGAACTGGCAAGATTTTGGGGAGAACTGCGACCGTTTCCTCGTCGGGGACACCTCCGGATTGCCTCCTTAGCATGATCATACGTCGCAGCCATTCATGCTCTGCTAAAAGCTTCAGTGTCTGCTTATCAGTTTCCGTAGTCGATTTCAGAGGTCCTTTCGTCACCGTCCATTCCTTCAGTACGAAAGTAGCACCATTCTTCAGCAGCGCCTGTACGAACACCGGTTTGCCCAAAGTCGCGGCAAAGTACAGCGCACTCCTTTGCTTGTGATCTTCGTGCTCAACGCAGTTGACCCTTCCCAATCCTGATAACAATGTCTCGATGACTAGTATCCCCTCTTCTGGAAGCGTTTTCACAGCCTGGATAAGCGGCGTTGCGCCAGATTTGTCGCGAATACTTCTGCTTACGCCCTTCTCGCAAAATTTCCCAACTGCAAATGCAATGTCCTTCCATGTAGCCGGTGGTTGTGGAATGCTAGTAGCTGCGCGATGAAGGGCAGTTGAGCCAGCCTCGTCCCAGGTGTTGATGCCGGGCTGGGTAGCTAGAAGGGGCACAACATTCCATTGTTGGCTATGGACTGCGAGGAGAAGTGCCGTCCTCTTTCTGGCATCAAGCACTGTCGTTTCGGCGCGATACTTGAGTAGCGATCGGACCGTTCGCTCCAGCCCATTTTGTGCGGCAAGGTGTAGTGCAGTCATTCCGCTTTGGTCGAGTGCGCGGAGGTCTGACACTCTAATTAGGGATTCGAGGTCCGGTTCTGTATCCTTAGTGGCAGACGTCGCAAGAGATAGCAGAGGTGTGAGCTCGTGGTTGTCAAGTAGAGTTGCATCTGCGCCGTTCTTGAGGAGGATCTCGATGCATGGTCTGGTGGTTGCAAGGTGTAGTGCTGTATTACCTGAGTTATCTGTTTTGTTGACACCAACACCGTGTTGAAGAAGCCGCTGGGCTACTCTCGCAAGACCAAGACTGGGGCTAACTGCGTGGTGAAGCAGTGTCTTTCCATCTGGGTAGGTGGTTTTTGAATCGGCACCGCTAGAGAGCAATGCAACACATATCCCCGTTATGGCTTCTTTCTCGTGAGCCAAGGGACTATCAAAGGCGGCTTGGAAAACAGTAAGACCTTCCGAATCGCGTACCGTGACATCGACGCCGTATTTGATGAGTGAATGAACAATTGCTGCCCCAGAGCAATTTAGTGCTGCGAAGATCGGTAATAGCCCAGTGGCTGTAGGGCGATTTGGATCAGCGTCTTTGCCAAGGAACATTTCTACCAAGCTGGCATCGTTCTTTTTGATTGCTTCGACTAGTACAGTGGAATCTGGGTCGCAGCTTGCACTGAAGATATCCGATATCAGCTCATTATTCATCGAGAACCGGTTTTGAGTCTTCTCGACATGCTTTAGGAGCATTTCCTTCTCTTTCGCCAACCTGCTTCGCTTCCCTCGTGCAGCGTTGATAATGGCGACTGCGGCATGGATATTATTCGCCTGTAATGCGGTCTCGGCGGGACTACGACCCTTCACATCAAGAACATCGTAGTTCGCTCCGCGTTTGAGTAAAGTAACCACAGTGGCTAAGCATCCAGGTTTCGCAGCGGCATAATGTAGTGGTGTTTCGCCAGTATTTGCGGTTTGTGCTCCCAAATCTGTTGCGTGGTTAAGCAGAAGATCGATCAGGTCGGTACGTCCAGCTTTAATAGCGATGTGAAGTGCAGTCTCGCCGTTGTCGCTCATTGTAGCCTTGGTATCCGCACCAGCTTCGCAGAGAATTCTTGCAGCCTCTATTTGCCCTGCTTCCACTGCAATACATATTGGCGGTTGTCCAGTTCCTGTGACATCGTCTGGTGATTGTCCTGCGCGTAGGAAATGTAGGAGAGCAGATTCGCGGTTGTGAAATACGGCGTAGTAGATTGGGGTCCATTGTTTTGATGGCGCAAGTCCTGTATTCAGTGCCGCACGTCCTGGTTTCGCCAATTCGCATCTTAACACCTCAATTAAGGTATGCATCTTTGGGCCTTTCTGTCCCAGGGTTGCGGTCCTGGTATCATCCTTGTGCGTATCAATTGAGTTGTCGAGCCGGAATGTCGGAGGTAACTGGACAGAGTCGCGTTGACTTGACATGCAAGAGAGGGACTTCATCTTGATGCGGAATTATGATTATTGCAGCAAAGAAAGAGAGAGGGCAGCATGAGGCGATCTCAATATAATAGAGAACGAGAAAAAATATGTATCCGCACTATCAGCCCCGACCAGCAGCTGGTGGAGATTGACGAAGATACACCACATTGCTCACGGACAATCGGTCGTGCACGCAAACCGAATCCACTGCACCCGCCGCGCCATCTTGTCCAGCAAACACGGGCTATTCCTCGTTCTGACTCGATTTTCGTGCCTAGGCCATTTTTGCAAAGCACGTTGGCCATAAACGAACTCTGTTGCCGCCATAGCGCGCGCGCCGGACCTAAAAGGACCATACCAGACGAAAGTCACGCAGAGCGCTGACTCTTGCCACAAGCCATCGTGATTGGGCCCAATCAATCGATAGATCGAAAATTCTTGGCGCGGCAATCGACAGCTGTCGTGGCGCCTTCGAGTCGTTCAGGACATGATTGACGAACAGAAGTTGGAAAGTTGGACATCGGGAAGGGAGTCGCCGGGTGGCGTTCATTGAGGATCGGATTAGCGCCAGGTTCCCGTGGGGGCGTCGCCAAAGCTTCACTAGTTACAACCGAAGTATATCGCCCCTGAGCGGTTCGACATAAAGACTAGGTTTACGAGGAGTGCATTGGGCAGAAGAAAGCAGGGTTGTTGTTTCAACAAGCCTGTTAAAATTGGTTGTCAACTGTAAATAGAGTCCCATCAATCAATATCACATCTTCCAAACTACACTGGTCCAAGCAACTATCTGTTGCACGCTTGCGTCATTAAGTGCGATTGATAGGTGCTTGGTTAGACTCAGTTCAAGCCACAACGACACTTGATGCATTTAATCCTTACCAGAAGCACGCCGAACCCATCTTGTGAAGAAGACATTGGTCCACTATTGATAGGATGTCTTCAGCCAAAAGAGATTGATTGCAAACTGTTCTAACGACAAAAGACCGACTCCAGACTACCCCGACTGTATCAACCAAGACTACACTTTACACCAGACTTCTACAAACCACAAAACCTTCAGCCAATCATCCGTCCGTTCCGCGTTCTATTCTCCCATGCACCCTCGCTTTCGTAACACAATAAAAAAGACTAACTCTAGACACACTACCGACCCAACCACTCGAGGCGCGGGTCTAAGCGTTGAGAACCAATAGAGAAGGACAAAGTATAGCCAATCTCAACAAAGTGTTAACTCTACCACTCCTAAAACCGGGAGTCAAAGCAGACTGAAGATAGAGACAGCGGCCTTCTCACCAGCAATGCCAAATCAACCACTCCTAGAGCGCGAGTCTAAGCACCAGTGATAGGAAGACAAAAGGGAGAGGGATGTAGAATATGCGGGAGGCTTGTCGGAAACGGGGTGTGCGTAAAGCAAGAGGAAAATATCGGTGCACACCACAACGTCCTACGTCAGCACATCCACGTTGCACACCTAAAACTTCACCGCCAGTTCGAAGCCTACACGATTGGCTCTACTCGCGATAAAACATCCAAGACTAGCAACGTAGCACAACCCAGTCCACACCACAACACTATAGTAGTGACCGCCAGTAGCTTGAATCAACGCTCCCGCAATCGGAATCCCAGTCAGTGTTCCGAAAGACACGATGGTATAGCAAGTAGCATAGTACCTGCCATACTCGTTCGTGTCACATAGCTGTCCGACGCAGACAGGTGTGAGTGAGATGTTGGAACCAGACGCGAAGCCAAAAATGAGGGTGTACACGATAGTTAGTGCTTTGATAGTGGT
Source organism: Herpotrichia juniperi (assembly GCA_014905255.1). NCBI lineage: Eukaryota > Fungi > Ascomycota > Dothideomycetes > Pleosporales > Melanommataceae > Herpotrichia > Herpotrichia juniperi. The sequence goes on from BLYF01000110.1 coordinate 277,398, forward strand.
TGCTTCCGCGGGGGTAGATGGCGTGAGGACGGATGCGGGGAGCCAGAGGGTGAAGGTTGTTGCGGTGCACAAAGCCAAAGCGGCGATCATGCTGTTGAAGCGTCCGAATTGATCTGCAACGTAGCCAGGTAGCCAACGGCCAATGCAGGATCCGGCATTCATAATCGCGATGAGCTGGTACGAGAACGCTGCATCGATGGCACCTGTGGACGTCGCGAAAGACGTGAGATATGTGATCGGGACGAACAGACCCCACTCCATGAAGTAGATTCCAAGCGTCAATAAGAGGTACGAGCGGTCTCTGAAGATACCAAAATCGGGCATGACCGATTGTCCCGGTTTCGGAGGAAGCCGAGACCGAATTAGAGTAATGGCGCCGATGCAGCAAACGACGAAGATAAATCCCATGATACGGGTAGCCCATGCGAAGCCGACCATAGGGAAGAGCTTTTGCAGCATCAAGGGGAAGATGATGCCGCCTAGAGAGCCACCTGCAGCTGCGATACCGGTTGCGTTGCCGCGCTTGACGAAGAAGAAGTGGCTGACGGCTCCAAAGGCTGGCGTGAAGAGGAGGGAGGTTCCAAGGCCTCCGAGCACACCGAAGCAAAGCATAAAATGCCAATATTCTGATTATAGGTCAGTCTTAGGCTCGGTTAGATAGAATCGTGAGGAACGAGAACTTACGAGTACAGAGGCCAAGAAGAAGCATGCTAGCAGATATCAAGATACTACCCGCTATGATCAACAGCCGGGGTCCATGGGCATCAAATATGGGACCAATTTGAATGCCGCAAAAGAACGAAAGGAAGACATATACGCCAAAGATCCACCCAATGGTGCTCTCGCTATAGTCTTTCAGTTGGTGCTCGCTAATGTAATTGTGGAAGATACCAACTGTGTTCCTGCAGCCCGTTAGCAACCCCACATTAGAATGATTGTGTGAGTACCACTTACATCATGCCAAAAGATACAATAGTTCCAAAAAACGAACCCAAAACAACAAGCCATGCTGCAAGTCCTCCCTCCGGGTAAGACTCATCTCCATTAGTGGAGGAAGCATCAGATTGAGCTTCTTCGTCGCCAGGCACAGAACGCTTTTCATTCGTATCCGGATTTTCTACCGGGGAGCCTGAGCTTCGAGGTTGGTGTGAACTGCATTTCGAAATATTACGAGCTGGATGATCCGATGGGGGAATTGAAAACTCGACAGATGGGAAGGTGTTCACTCTCGAAAGGTGTGAGTCGTTGTGAATTAGTCCTGGCTTGCTGCCGTTATGTTCGTGTTGCATGCGAGGCCGAAGAAAAGATATTAGTGGCTGGGTATAGAAACAGGTGATTGGGTTGTAGGGGTCGAAAATTCTTTGCAAGACGATGTACAGATGCAGATGCCGATGCCGTGTAACCAAAAAGTTCTAACGCGATTTCCAACGCGTGCTCGAGATTACACAAGCTTAAGTCTCTTCCATGTGTCGATGACGGGAAGAAGTCGCAAAATTTGAGGAGAACAGAGCGGGGTTTAAATATTTTCCCACATGTCATGAGTCTGCCGCGTGCCGAAAGCCGAATGCCGTCATATCGGCTGCTCCCGACGGAAAAGAAAACAACTTGGCGTCGAAAGGCTTTTCCGACACCTGATCAAAGTCACAAATCCAGAATAGCCAATTGCAGTTGTTGTAGAAATACATGGCGATGATGAAAAATTGGAATGAAGGCCGCCTAGAAGAGATCTTCATATTCGGGGAAGAGGAACGGAAGAAGCTTATTGCGCAGGACGTTTTTCTCATCGGTAGGGACCATCTGGGCAGGATTCCCAATCCGGATCAAAAGTTTGTCGACATCCATCTCGGGCTCTACGAGGCGCAGAAGGTGTTCAATGACTTTTTGTGTCATGGATCGTTCGGTAAATGCCACCATGAGGGCATACCAGAGGTCCAATGGAGAGGGAATAACTGCCGCCGTAATTTGTTCCTCGATTTGCTTTGCTTGCTCTTCCTCAGTCAAAAGTGAGTCGATCCGCAGATGCACGCTGCTCAGCCGCTTGTGATTGAGTTCTCCGGGTATCTTGCTGACCTTGACCCGATAGCGAGCAAGGTTTGACAGGATCGACTTAAGCTTGATCACATTCACTTCCTCTACACAATTATGTTAGCGACAATTAATGAGTATATGAATATACACATACCCGAAAGTGCGAGCTTGAAAGCGACCTCGTCGAAGCACTCCTGGCCCTTGTTCAGATCGACGTATATGGGGTTAGAGGGACAGTTCTCAAGAAGTAGACGAAGGAGGACAAAAAGTCCGCGCGTCCTAAACCGCTCTTCGTGTGTAATATATTCCTTTGCATGCTCTTCGTCCTTGGGTCGGTCTTTCCAGAAATTGTCCAAACAAGCTGTCAGGATCTTGTAGACGGTTTTCTCTTCTTCGTCGGTCTCGCCATTCCCGTCAAAATAAACTCCATCAAAATCCGCCCACAGGTCGGGAAACATTCTACCGACAAAGTTAAAGTCGAGTCCGTTCGAAGTCGCCTGCGTTGTAGGGTTCTTAGGCGTTGGAGAAAGTGCGCCGCCATTCTGTCGCATGCATATCCTACGGTTGTGCTCTTCCAGCTTCTCATGTTGAGTACGATGGGGAGAGTCTTGCATGTCGTCATCTCGAGAGCTAGAGGAAGCCCGAATAGTGAACTTGTCGAAATTGTAGAAAGCCTCAGTGCTGTTTTCGGAGGCTGGCTTCGAATTTCCCCAGAGTTTGTTGAACTTGGCTTTTACGTTTGCCTTGATCTTGTCCTTGAGGTCTTTGATGTCGCGCTTGATGAGGTGGCCGGTCCACGGGACGTTGTAGGGCGTGGGAATTTTCTGCGTGGGGAGTGGGTCCTTTTGGTGGAGTGACGGTATAGTTGCGTCTAACGGGCGAGGAATTGGTCGATGGATTGCGTCGATACGCTTTGTTTTGCAGTTGGTACGCATAGTTAATGCAAAGTGTGGGTGTCGAAGCAGTGGTAGATAATAACAATTTACACTCTTGGGTTGAAGATTATGTTCTCAAACTGTGCGATATGGCACGTGGACGTCTGCTCTGTAAGATGAAGAGTGTATGTAGGTGAGCTGCGCCTGGAGTGAAGCAGTTAGAGCGTTAAAGAGACAAGAATGGGATTTCCAGAATTCGTCGTGACGAGAGAGACCGTTGAAGCTAGGCGGGTGGTGAAGAGGTGATAGCTTATGTGTGTTTTAGCTGCGCGGAGCGTGTTATTTGGAGCAGCGAAGTGGTAGAGTGGATGTATTCGGAAAGAGGGCGGACGACAGTGATTGTCGGAGACGAGCTGGGCGACAAGCGGGCGAAAGTTGGTGAGAGTGAATGTAAATTAGCTAAGGTGGGGCTTGCAACTCGAGCGGCGAAGAGGTGAGCTTGAAGTAAACAACTGATGCCGGCGAAAAGAATCCCTGAAGCTGCGCTAGACGGCAAGCAGGCAGTCAGTCGGTATGAGTTGAAAGCTGTCTGCTGGTGAGCTGCAGAGGCGTACACCTTGAGGCGTCTAGGAGGCAGGATTTGGGTTGATTTGAAAAGAGATATGACAAAAAGTTCTACCAAAGGGTTGTGCACAGAGGGTGACAAGTGATGGAGTTACTCGAGCAGTGGGTTGGGGGTGGTATGTGGATTGACGAAAATGAGAAGAGCGACGAGGATAGACGACAACAATAATAAAAGCTACTTGTTAGCGCGTGGGATTTTAGGGCGGTGGTAGCGACGAGAGACGTGATGAGTGAAAGGGTAAAAAGCTAGTTGTAGCTACGAGAACAGATAGGCGCAAGAGACGGAGTTTGGCTCTTTCACTATTCACCATCACTACTCTCCTCTCACCAAGCTTCAAATGTCACCTTAGAGTTTCCACTCCGACGGCTCAGGAATACCCAACTCTGTATCCTCCATCCAAGCCCCTACGCTCCATGGCCTCACACTTTGAGGCCAGTATTTGCTTGCCTCCTCCTCTGCCTCTTTCCCCGGTTCATGGATAGTGACCCAGCACCCTCTCGCCCTTGGAGAGTACGATGTGATAGGGAACAAGGACCAGCGGTCCGTCCCAGCCATTAATGCCTGTTCATTCTCGGGGCTGATATCATACGGATCGACTTTTTTTCCATTAACTTCCTCTTCCGCGGCGCTTTTGAACTTTGGACCTTCCGGTAGGGGAGGCTGAGCATGCACAGTACTTAATGGTAAATACTTTGAGCTCACTTGCACACTTGGAATCCAGGTAAACGGCTTCAATGTACATGCGAAGAATGGACTGGTACCATCGCCATCTGTACTTCCGGGAGGGAAGATTTTGACAGTCAGAGACTCAGGAGGCGAGCTACCGGCTGGTGTTGGAGGAGCCGAGAAAGAGAAGCGAGCGAGATGTTTTGGAATGTTCCAATTTACGCGGCCGTTATATGTGGTAGTGCGTTGGGAGACATATATGCGGCATATGCGGAGGGCTTTCTTCGGGATTTTGAAGGGTGTGGTGGATGAAGGTTTTGGGACGGTGAAGTTGCCGGGTATGAGGATGAGCTCGTCATATGAGCCTAAAGGGCTGTTAGTGATAGGCCGTTGTTTGCAAACAGGTGAGCTTGGTAAGAGACGATTACGAGCGATAGTCAAGCACGTTCGAGGTACGGGCTGCAAGATCGAGAATGCAGGGACGTAGAGAAATGAATATCGAGTATATGTATATACCGGAACAAAGGCAGTTGTTTGATCTCAGACTCATGATGGCTGCGGTCTCGTCGCTGCCTAGTATTTTTATTTGTCGAACGATATCAAATCTGGGATCCATGATGAGGCAATGCAGAGTTTGATAATTGAACATCAAACAGGGCCCCATAGACAGGGCCATAGGCCGATGATGAGATGATGCACATGAGTCGAGGATTATGAAGTAGGTGGTCTAGAAAGATTGGCAGAAATCAAGAGAAAGCACATAAACTCACCAACCGGCGTATCCGCATACCGAACAATCATTACAACCCCCAAACCCCCCTTGAACTCGCCCACCTTCTCCTTCTCTTCAGAAAGCTTCCCATCACCAAATCTTCCCTCTTCTAACGGATCATAAAGGCCAACCGGCAAGTCTTTCAGATATAGGAATAGCCAGTAGCATTCAGCTTTTGTCGTCCAGGGTGACGGGGCGTGTGGAACAGGGTGTACCGACGCCATTGTCTTAGTTGGGAGAGAAGAGATAGTAAAGAGTCACGATATGGGTAATAGAGTTGGGAGCGCGTGTAAAGATGATGTGGTAACTGCGAAGATAGTATGAGATTGTGAGGGTGAGGTTTATGGTAGACTTTGTCGAGGTTGAGGTACGTGGCGGTGCGCGTGGCGTCGGAACTTCTGATCGCGTTTAGGAAGTCACGACGTGAGATTAAGAATGAGTAAGAGACTTGGTGCGAGATGATAGACTGGAAATGTAGGGTAGATAGAGAGATACGTGATGGCGAAGAATGGTCATGAAGATGCTGGGTGTGTAAATGGATTTCATGCAATGTATCTAATCAACATTCGTGCCTCGGGTGCATGTGCCTGTTTCAAGGCACAAAAGAGTCTACGACAAGTCTCGGAGCTTCGATGAGCGTATAGACATTCCATTGAAATTCTGATGAGCTTCAAGATAGCTTGAAAGCACATTTGAAAGTCGCAGATGTAAAAGAGAGATGAAGCGCAAGAGTATTGAGATCACATGCAGAGACAGCCCACTGTTCGCTCTCAACCAACCACAACTACGCAACAATGGTCAACGTTCAAACTCCACCTGAACCGTACCTCCGGTTCAAGTCCAGAACATCCAGTTGGTAATACTCTTTGTACTTACCGCATTCGTAGCCCTCATACCCACATCTTACATAACGCTCACCCAACATTTCCGCTCCCCCAACCACTTTACCACCTAATTGGCTCATCCATAAACCCGCACGCCCGAATCCACTCCGAGCCTTCTCCACCAATACATCCGACATCCACGCCTCATCGCAACCTCATCGCAACCTCCGATATTGCCAAGCATCCACACCCACCATCGCCAAACACAACAATTAGCTCGTCCAGTCTCTACACCGCCGGCGCCGAACGGCGCAGTACATGAACCATCACTATCGCACCTCCACTCGCTTCCACAAGTGATCCGCCCCAACGGAGACTAAAGACGCGACACGCGACCATCACCATGCTACCATTTCCGGCTAGCCTAGGCTTAAGATTCGCGTCCATGGTGACTGTGATGCCGAGCCACATCCACGTGCCCAACTACAACCACAACTCCCTCACCATGTCCTTACATGTGACTAGGTTGGGCTATCACCTGTGATGCCTAGCCACATCGCATTCCCACATACAGCTAGATCGAGCCTGCGATCGTCAGCGCTGCAGTGGAGATAATAGGTAGCCGTGGACTAAGGGATCTGGCGCCCAAACCTAAGTCCTTGTTGTGAGTTTGGCGTCAACCTGAAACGCGGTACAGTGGCGCGGTGCATACAAAAAAACCGTGGCTTTGAGCAACATTCGTAGTTGGGGTCGGGAAAGCTGTTAGTATGGAAGTTAGGTTCTTTTTGATCCAGAGATGGCATATATCGCGACCGAGCTAAGGGTGATCATCATCAAAATCATCGCCAACTACAGGCGGCTAGGTAACAGCACCGATGAGCGTACAACAATTAGGACGAAGTACGAGGCACAGGACAGGAAGGTGCTGGATATTAGTAGCTCCTTCCCTACTCCTAAAATGTAGAGATGAGGAGATTAGGAGTGTGAGAGAGGGATATCATCTACGGTGATGCGGAGGAATTATTCCCGGAGAATGAACGTGACAGTGATATTTGAAACAGCATGTAGATTGGACGAGGTAGATCGTGGGTGGATCGTCGAGTATAATTGGGTCCGACAAGTATAGACTAGTGCGAGGCCGGAGGGAAATATCACTGAAGTTTAAGGCAGCGTTTAAGGGCACCAACATGAAGATACAGCAACAATGCTTTCGAACAGACTAATAGAGTAGAGGAGTGAATTTTCGTATTAGTTGTACGCACTATTGAGATGCTCAAAGAGCGAAAGCGTGCTGGTATATAAACAAAGCGCAACCGTCATCTTTTGATCTTGTAAAGCCCAAAAACACAAATATCTAGGTGGTATAATCAGCCGTCGCAGAAAACCAGGCTTGGGAACCCCAAAACAATCAGAGTGAACGGTGGTATAACCCCAAGTCAAGGTCGAGAGAGCCTATAAGTCCCCTTGTGATACGGCACTTTTCAGTCCCTATTGAACGCCGTGCCCAAATCCCATATCTACTCATCGAGTGCAACTGCAACCATCGATACCAAAACGACAGGCAGCGAAAGGAGGCCACCATTTTGAAAAGCCCAAAAAAAAAAAAAAAAACCAGGAGACCCGTTCCAACACCTCTTTAATGCATATCAAGTCGTCATACCAGCCATAAAGCTGCTCAGAAAAAGAATGCAAGTAAAGCGATGTACATGAACGGTATGCAAACAGCCCATATCCGAGAATCCAGGACGATGCTGGGCTTGGTATATAGCGAGAGTCGTGAACACCAAGAAGCGCCGAAACTGGATGTGGGATACGATGCCAATA
>BLYF01000110.1:285056-312042 GCA_014905255.1 Herpotrichia juniperi
CTTTTGTTGTGTATAAACAAGCCATTACGCCGTGGGGAATCTCAGCCAGGTAAGCCTTGGACCATGTATAGTTCGTGGAAACGCCGTGAAACAGTAAGGTAGTCGATTTTGAGATATTAAGTGGGATGCTGGTGAGCGAATGCAGAGGACAATGCAGATGGTGACGATTGTGTCAACCTGCATCTCAGAACATCGAAGTGTCCATGGTCATGCCAGCGCCTGCGACGTTTGCTGCTACGTTTATGCCTTGGAGGTTGTTAGTTAGGCCAAATTGATTGAGTTTAAGTTCTGGGTTACAATGCGGGGCGTGGGCACGGTGGTACTTGAGCCCGTTAAGGTTCTTGTAACGCTTGCCGCAAACCTCACAGCGATAGGGCTTCTCCTTCTCCATTCCAATAGTTCCAGGGTAGGGGATGGATGTCAGAGGATCGACTATCGAGAAGGTGCCGTCGTCATTCTCCTTCAGCTGTTGATTCTGGTGGCCGTGCTGTTGCAGTGTTAGCTTCATGTTCTACATAGTTCGGTATATATACGCACCTGTTTGTGGTACTTGAGGCCGTTCTGATTCTTGTACGCCTTTTCGCAACCAATGACAGGGCATCTGAATGGCTTGACTTCCTCGGGGAATGGCATCTGAGGGATGTTGGCACCAGACATGATCTGCTGCTCCCGTAGTCGTTTCGCGAGCTCGCTCTGGTCATTTCCACCTAGTTGATAGTTCTTGAAGGCTGACTGAAGTTGCTGCTGAGTAACGGCGGCGCCCTGCTTACTGAAAAGACGCTTTCCAGGCTGATCAATTGTGCCATCGAAACCAGGCATGCCTGTCTGGAAATTCATGTTGCCGAAATCCATACCCATTCCCATACCCTGCATGCCCATACCCATGCCCATCATAGACTGGTTGAAGTTATTCGAAAAGTCCATGTCAAGCTCTGCTGGAGTGCCCGGGTGCGAAGAGTCGGGAGAGCTTCTGCTCTGGATGCCGTGCAATGGCATAGTTCCTAGAGTCGGTGTGTTTACGGATGAGACAGTGGGGTTGTTCTGTAGATTAAATTGTTGTGATGCGGATGGGGTTGTAGGTGTTGATGTTCGCAGTCCCTGGTGTTGCATTGTGTTTGCGAGGTTGATGTTCAAGGACGGTAGCTGGCTCTGATTCTGGTTGAACTGAGATTGTTGCGAGGGATATGGCGAAGGTGCTTCTTCGATTGGCGGCAGATCGGGCCCAATGTCGTCCATGTCCATGTCCTCGAGTGTGTCCATGTCCTGCACGGTCGATAGGTTCGTCCGGCTGAAGCCATCAGAGCCGACTCGCTGTCCACGGATGCCTCCTGTGGAACCTGACCGAGGGTGGAAGCCATGTTGTGTGTTCGTAGCGGGTTCACCATAGGCACTGGTCTGGGTTTGCGTCTGGCCAGGTGCGACAGCAGGGGCAGTGGGACCTGCTTGCGGGGGTGGCAGACCACCTTGTGCGGACTGTGAGGGGCGGGGCGCGGGAGCGTTGGCGTGTGTCTCTTCAAAGTGTTGTAACAGGTCGTGAAGAGAGGCGAGCGTGAGACCACAGCATGTGAAGTCCTTCATAAAGGCGGCCTCCATTTTGGGCAGGTATGATGAAGAGTGGAAAGAAGGCGAGCCATTGCCAAAGGCAGCGGGAGACGTGCCCGTCATGCATCTGTTGCGACAAATGTTAGCGTCTGCTCGTCTGTAAGTGCTGACAAAATGCAGCTGCTCAACATAGGCATTGGTGGTACTCACTCATCGCGGATCCAGGATCCTACCGAAACTCCACCCCAGCTCATGCCACCTGCGAAGCTGCCCATGGTGTTGCTCTCTCGCCGCGGGTGGTCCTTCATGGAAATGGGGCGCGCGCCGCTGCCGTAGAACGAGGAGCCGAGGCCGTGGCCGGTCGAGTCGTGGCGACCGCCAATGCTGGGGCGACCATCGCGAGACTCGGAGCTGGTGATGTTCTGGCCTGGTGTAAAACTAAGGTCGCGGGTGGCGCCTGCCTCGCGCAGTGCAAATGTGAGGTTCGAGGCCTGATTTTGCGGGGAAGTTGAGTTGAAGCGCGGGGGCGCTGTGATGTCGATAGGCGAGGCTATCTGTGCCATGTCTGGCAGAGAGCGCTGCTGCGGCGGGGAATCAGGAAAGAGCGGAAAGCTGCAGTCGCCCGCGTCTTCGAAGAGCACGTCCGAGTCTACCAAAAAGTTGCGGGACGATGCTCCAAGCTCGTGCGGTTTACGATGCCACGAGAAGTAGAGCTGCGAGTCTTTCTTCTGGCGTCCAAACGGGGGCGACGAGGCTGTGGGCTCGACGGGCGTGCTTATAGGTGTGATCTCTGCTGTCGATTCACGCCCTCGGTCGCTAGTTATGGGGGAGTGACACAGAGAGGGAGGCGAGGTCTCGTAGGAATCCAGCTTCACGGTTGTTGGTGTGTTGGTGGGCGGGGAGCAGGTGTGGTGAGTAGTGGGCGTCGGGAGCGGGTCCGGATCTTAAGCGGCTGGTGTCGGGGCAGGCGAGGGAAGGTGAAGGTGAATGCTAGATGGTGCTGTGGCGGCGTTTGTAAGAATGAAGTGGGAGAGCTCGAGAGGCTGCAGGAGGCGGCTGTTGTTCAAGAGGCTTCAGAGGGAACAATTGACTTTCTTTACTGCCAGGCCTCGGGCGCGACGGCGGGATAATATGTCTTCCTCGCAACCAGCGGTGACGGAGTGGACGCTGGACGAGCGGACTGGGCTCTAGGATGCTGGGCGCGATGCTCGATCCCTGACAGCGTGTGCCGAATCAGCGCTGGGGGCGTTGGGTCGCGCTACTTGCGGTTGGCGTACCCTCGACGCAACTTTGACGACGCCGGCGATCAGCAAGGGCGGCCGACGATAAGTTAGTCCAGTGCGAACGGGTCGGCGAGACTGAGAGCGGGCGAAGCTGAGTTGGAATGCTGGGTAGTCTGACTGATATGTGTGATGATGGATGATGGCGAGGGCACGTCTTGCAGCCGTCAGGCAGGCCGGCATGTCCAAGAGAGCCAGCGCTCGCTGTTATGACTGTGCGGTAGGCTTCGGTTTTCTGCATCGTGCATCGTGGCCGCTGCACTCATTGCTGCACGCGTCCTCGATGGGTGCTTGCCCCGTCCTCGAGCAGCATTTCGCGCCCGCCGCAGCCTGAAACAAACAGCAGCAACGGTAGCGTACCGAGTACTCGTCCAGTTCATACCGGCAAGTCTTACACATTCAATTAGTATGTCATGCCCGGTTCCCTAGAGGACCATGCGCCGCGCCGGTTCCCACCACACATGCTACCATGCTACCATGCTACCGTGCTACGTACCAACCATCCTTCTCCGATTCCTTCTAGAAGGCGATCCGCTACTTGTTCGCGTGGTACTCCAAATGCCTCACCTCTGGGACTGCCCTGCCACCCGACAAGAGCCCGCATTTGGCCACGGCAAACCACGCCGAAGACCTGGGCGTTACAAGCCTGCCTCCTCTCCCTCAGCGCAGCACTTGCCATGTCCCCCCAAAAGAAACTCGCGTCCGCTGCGACTGCGAGAGCGCCAGGATCCACCCTCCGCCTTTCGGTGATTGGAGTGCGTAATAACTTTCTGGCGCCCGGCATTCACCCCACCATCACTCTTTTCACCCTGGCCTCGTCTTGGATACTCGCCCGCCCCCATCGTCAACCAGTCCCCTACTCGCTTGGCACCAAACATCAACAACAATAACAACAACAACATGGCCGTCCCCCTGCTCTCCCGCTGCTGCTCAGCAATTGGGATTGGCACAGAGCATCGTCTCGAGACGTTGTCACGTTGACGTCGTGTCCTCGGCAGACTCGGCACATTGCATCGCGTGCACCTTCGCCGTCTCCTTCCCGGATTCTCCCTCGGTTGTTTGGCCCTATCCAGGCAAACTGGGACCGGGTTGTCTTCTTACGGACGTCGACCCCAGTAACGTCTATTAGCCTGCGGTACGTACAGTAGACTACATGTTCACATGTCCACCATGGCAACAGCCTTCAGGTTGAAAGCCAGCAGCAGCTATCTACTGGACGGACCTTGATCTATATGTGATAGAACAAATATATCAGAAATTAGCAGATAATAGTATGAAGTGCTGTACCGATCCACCTCAGAACTGACGTCTTCAGAAGATGGGGGTCACCATGTGCCCCGCAAAACATGCTGACTGACTACATAGCGAGATGAGGCGGCAAGCTGACTGCATGTCAGTCAAGGATTTCCGGTGGCATGTTCAATTATCGTCGAGACCTCCCTGAATCTGGAAATGCATGAACTTCAAGGTTCATGTCGAAGCAAAACCGCCCGTACCGCAGCATCCGTGCTCCGAGTACCTACCCCACGGATCCCCATTCCTTCCACCGCATTTTGAACTTCGAGGTTTCAATTATATCTAGATTGCTCTAGTCCTTCCCAAAGCAGCTTTCGATGCCCTCGTGACGTGCCACCGAAGACCGGACGTCGAACAGCCAGATTACCTGGCCAATCAGGAAAATGCATCCCTTGCAATTAACCAGTAGCAGTCGCTTGGAGCTTTAAGAATTTCGGGACCCTGCATATGCCGCACACTTTTCTTTTCTCTTGTTCCCACTCCGCAAATAACACCCCGTCTAGAATTGCTCCATACTCTGCGATCGAAGTTCTCACGACCTTCAACCTTCCTACACCGGAAGATAGCCTTTGCATTTTCAAGATACTGTAGCCATTAAGTTACATCGATGCGCTCAACCGAAGCAAGCACAGTTTCAGTGCTTCACGACATACCCGAGCTTAGTCACGGCAATGTCGCTGCTGAACACCTGCTCAGCTTGGATGTTCGAAACGCTCGAGCCTCGCCAAGGCCAATCTAGGTATTCGCCTGCTCGGAGGATTTACTGAGGCCAGATCACGCACCAGTCGCCGCTTAGCAATATCACCTAAAGGTTCGTACGAGAGCTTCATACTCAACCTCAGCCGCGTCTTTGTTGGAGGCAACAACGGAGAAGGCGAGTGCCACAACGGCAGCTGTTTGTAAGAACATCTGGAAGTAGGTGGCGCTTCGTTTGATTTGTCGGTGTGTCAATCCACTGGTGCCGGGGTCTCGAATCTGCCCAACGAGGTACATCCCAGACATTCTGTTGGTAACGCTATGTGGCAGGTCAGGCGAACACCAGCAGCTCCTGTGTCCATGATCCAAATTCCAGGGACAGTTCAGGGACGGTTATGCCATTTCTAGTTAGCGCGACTGACTTTGACATTAAATGTAGGTAATAGCGACTATATGTCACCCATAATAGCGTAGTGCGTGGAGGTGAGCATAAAGTTCTCACTGCAGCGACTCCACTCACTCTCCGATCGCATTGGTTTTCTCTCGCCTGTTCCTGAAGCTCACCGTTTGTCATGAGGAACGGAACAGTTAGGCCGAGACTTGAGCATGCTATTGGATGTTGGCGGAAAATTGGCGGTGTAGGGTGAACGTTAACCCGTGATCTGAGAATATTCAGGGATTCATCAAGGCTCGGAGCACATGCCGGCGGGTCATCAAATTGATGCGGCTCTGCATCGTGTAGGATTTTCCTAACCCATGAGGATCATGATGCCCAACTTAGGTTTAGCACCGCTCTCCAAACTATCCCAACTTTCCAGCTCAGAGTCTAGTATTGAGGGCCCCTGCATCTAGACATGGCCACCTATGCAGGAACTTTAACCATCACTTGCTCCAAGAAATTTCAAAAGGGGACACAACAGTCGCACCCCTTACTTATTCGCTGTTCAAAATGCACTGCTGCCCATCGTCTGAGTCTGGAAGATTACCATGTGGGAGACTGCTTTCCCGCACGATTTTCATATCCACTTTCTTCTAGAGGATATTTAGATCAGCGGCCTGTCCACGAGTCCGCATCAATCCTAACTACGAGGCTGAACTTTGTCACCTCATGTCGCCCTTTCTCCACTCCGATCTTTAATTCAAGATTCTCTAATGCGGAACGCGACGCCCCAAACGCCGGAAACGCTGCGACTGTGACAAGCACACGCTCACAAGTTGTAATCAACGATTACTTGCAGGACTATTGTGCTCACAGGCGTAGGTAGCCGATCAAACGCGTTTACAGCGTTACCCCCACGTTGACTGCCTACGTCTTAGAGCACGGTATCACACCGATCGGAAGAATGTCGGTTATGCATTCATGCGCTCCTCTCCAATAACAGAGTACCGCTGACGCAACTCTTTCGGTCCGATATGCGCGTTCGGCATCCACCCAGTCACACGCAACGACCAAAGTCACGTAATCGGGCCGGCCATGCATTTGCACACTGAGCGGTTCTGTCACCCGTCACCACGGGAGCTTCCGAAGAACGTTCGCTCACCACGCGTTTACCGACGCACCTGCAAACGAGGCGCAGGTCTGATGCTCGTTGAACCCCTTGCTACTGTGTGGCATCGGGCCTTCCGAATGCTCCAATTGAGGCTGAGAGATTGGGCGCAGGGCAAATGGTGACGTCAAAGCGCTTTGTTGAGATGCAACCAGCTGGAATTGGGATAGTGAAGAGAGGGATTGAATGGTAGGGAGGTTAAAGGAATTGTGATACTCGCCACTACGTGCTCTGGGTTGTTCATATTCAAAGGTGGGGTAGTATCGATTGTCCTTGAATATGCATTTTTCCAAGATTCGATAAAGCACTTCACAACATATCACGGCCCAGTGGTATTCGCGGTGAGTTTTGTACATGCACTGAACAGGGTTGGAGGCCTGTCGAAATGCTTGATCCTTCTTCAATTGCATTGGTTGTCGATGCAACAGTTCCGATTCAAGGACGCTCCAGATGATGGCTCCTATCCACATACAGCAAGTGTATGCGCACGTGTATGCAGCTGTGCTACAGATCAGGTTACCCAATTCAGAACTTGGTTAACCATTGTCGTGAACAGGGCACTACATCTTCCGACATTCAGCCTCGACCTTACCCGACTTCCAATAAGCAGGCCGTTGAGACGCACAATCAGCTCCAGGAAAACCACACCAGCACAAGTTGGGAAGTAATGTCAGACTTCAAGTTCCACCCACGCTATACCAAAGCCCAGAACACGGCGTCAGCATCCACGGCATTCATCGATCGAGACATAGCATCGCGACACGAACCGCAGCATCTCGATCCTTCTATTTTTCACATCGAGTCGCACATCCTGACAACCATTATCAGCGCTTCATATGCGAGAACAACGTCAGTCTGGGTAGGTAGTAGATCGAACGATAAAAATATAACGCCCCGGCCCTATTCCATCCATTTCCATTCTCGGGCTTTGAGATTCGGCAACTCAGGGAAAGAAAGACCTGTCGGTGTCTGCTTCTGCGCCAGGCGTCCTAAGCGAGCATCGAATATTGAATATGCCCATTGCTGATCCCTCCCTTCATCTAGCCATGGATTCATACACATCCAGATTACTCGGCACTACTTACCCCACAGTTACACCTATCTCTCGAAATATCGTTCCGCACGTTGCGCTAGAAGCTTTCGGTGTGAATAGGCCCGCCGGTAGAAGTCTCCGAACCACTAACTAGATTCTGGGCCATGCGAGACAGTCAAGGGTTTCCTTACGACATCCGGAGAGTCTTCCATATGCTACTACGTTTCCTGGGCGCTGTCCACGCGAAACCTTATAACCTTATCCGCACGCACTGCCATGCTTGGGGTAGGTCATCGATCCAACGACGACGTCAGAGTATGATAATCTTACTATGTTGATTTCTACTGCTATCGGATACTCGACGCGACATCTTCTCGGCTTACCTTGGCGACTGTAGTGAGAGTAAGTAATCGATCTCGATCATGTATCCTACGTCAGTTTGAACTGAAGGTGTTGTGTGTAAGCCTCCCCCTTCAGTATTATCAGAACACTGGCAAATGTGTTTGTAGTAAACCTCCCTATATATATCACGTCGTCGCTTCCATTTTGGTCTCTCCTCCTTCAAACGAAATCTCTTGGCAATACTCTTACTACATACAATCCTTCTTCGCTTCGTTGTCGTCTTCATGGTTATCATGCCACTTTCTATCTGTCTCGTCATTGTCTTGTCATGATTCGTTCACATCTCCTTAATAGTACTTCTTGTTGAGTGGCGTTTTTCATTGGTAAGTACTAGCTAACGGCTCGCGCGCATCATCCTTTGCTGCGGAGATAATGTCTCGTCATTATTTCCACATATATAGGTAGTACCTCGCCATATCTCTCTACATGAAATAGTCAGCTGGAAGCCTGCGCAGGACATGATTCAGAAGAAGCTGCAATTTTTTTATCATAGTCACTAGTCAGGATTTTCATGGACAAAAATACCTGTTCCCTCTCTTCGACTGCCGTTGATTCGATAGAGATACCAAATTTCGATATACGATGCCGTGGGCGCTACAGGATCAATACTACTCTCTATCTACCAAGACACAGGGAAAGAATGCGTAAAATGTAGACTTTTGATACTGGTATCGTATTGTGGATGCGCTGATCTCGTGTTACCTAGGGTTATAGGCTATGATGTGTTGTTTTCTTGGAAAGCTTTCATGTTCCGTGGTTTACTCGCATAATGAGAATGTATTGATGGGGGGTTTGGAGCGTGGAGAGATTGGGAGTATTGGAGATAGGTCTGTGGCACTAGGGTCAGATGACGAAGGAAAGGGAGGATGAAACTGAACACGAGATTCTGAAATTATTGTACTGAAGGATGCGCATTCTGCGATTAACGATGTACAGAGTCGAAAATTTGCAGTAGAGATTCGAAGCAATCTGAGAGGATTATCCTTTCATAAAATCGGCGCGTTGTCGACAGTATACATGAGTCTGTTATGTGAATTTGATGCCGAAATCCACCTGTTAAGTGTTCAAACTAATTCTCTTTTGAACTAATATGGACTTCTAAATCGCACGCTCTATTTTTGATCAATATTTTTGTATTTGTTTCAAATTTAAATTCTCAAAATTTTCAAAGTGTCAAGATGTCAGAGTTCCCGATCCACAGACAAAAGGTCACGTTATATCACATATCACCCTTTAGCTTCACATTCACATTCACATTTAAGTTTGCACTCACATCTCATACAAATCAAGATCAATCATCTTCAAATGCAAAAGCCGTTCCATTGCTACTCTAATCGTAAATCCTCCCATCACCAAAGATATTAGACTATATTCATTTATCGCTAGCCTCAACATTCAAATTTTCCAGAACACACCAGTCACTGGATATCACAAGTTCCTATTACCCGGGAGCTCTGCATGGTTGCTGCTTCGTCAGGAGGGGGCTTGTTGGGCACAGAAGGCGAACATGAGAGTACTTAAGCCTTCTTGCTTCTGAAACGAGATTAGATGTGAATATACGTGTAGTGGAGAGTGCTGAAGGGGCAGCACTGGATAAAGCAGGGGGTTATCGTTGGTTAGGAAGGGGTGGTATCAATTGCTGAAGGGTCGTCATGTAGAAGCTATTAGGGGGATCGCTGGGCGCAGTAAAAACGGAGGTGCCGTTGTTCATAAATCAGAAATTGTTTGTCGTAAGGGGGCGTTATTGGGGTGTTGCTGATCGTAAACCCGCTGCGGAAGAAATTGTCCAAGCCTTCGAGAAAGTGGATTATAGCGTAGGCGAGGGAAGAACCGACTGAGCGATAACAAGCAAATCGTAGTGGAAGACGCGCAACTCAGTTAGGCTTCCATGGTACTTACAACACATCTATGGGGTTGATGTGAATGACAAATTTTATACTGATGGCATGTATATACTTTTGGGTTGAAATTGTAGCGACCATGTCCGGGTTCTAAAGTGTGAAGACGCTCAGGGTCCAGTGCGTATGGGTTATTCCAGCGGCCGACGGCGATGTTTGCGATGACTGGTGTCCGCAGTCATTTACGGCCACGCTTCTTAGCCCTCTCGCGAGGAAGGCGCTTCTCCTTGTATAGGGGTTCTCTCGGGACGGTTTTAGTCAGTGTCGTGAGGTCGACTGCGAAGGCGCTCAGCCTCAGCCTCAGCAGCTGCCGTCTCTTGCAGGCGAAGGTACTCCTAGGTTTCTAACTCCTCTTCAGACTTGAATTCGGGATTGAGGCGGCGACGCTCCTGGCGAACACGCTGGTTAGCACCCGTGTGGTAAGGGTGCTTGCCATAGCCGCCGCGGGCCTTGACATTGAAGCGCACATTGTATGTTCCAGAAAGGTTGTTATTGACTGGGATATAGCAATTGGATGTTGCTGCTGTTTTGCACTCGATGCAGTGATGGGACTTCTTATTCATCTTGCCAGTTGCAAGGTTCGAACACATGACAGTTGCAAGGTTCGAACACATGACAGTTGAACGACCACCCATGGTAAAGAGTTTCAGTGTAGAGTTGGTTCGTTGAGAGCGGTTGTTTGATAGGGTAGGCTTGGCTAGTTGATTGTGCTGATGAAGACTTGGTGGAGTGGTTATGTGTGACGGCGACGAGATAAAAGCTAGAGGAGAAAGAATATATTGGATGGAGAAAATTTATTAAGATTAGTCTATGGGAACGTCGGCTTGGAGTGAACGTCCACGCTGAAAGCTGGACTTTGCGCCAAGAGAGTGAAAGTAACACTATAAAGGCACAATACTGGGTAAGTGAAACCAAGGCTGACCACTCACGTACCCTCGCATAATTTTGGAATCACTACATAGGGGATAGGATATACCATCCATATTGTTGCGATCGTGCAAAACATCACGTCCTTGTTGCCTCGCCTCAATTCACTGTGCTTCCCTGATTAATGTTGGGAAAGCTGGGGGTTGCTCGGAAAACTTCACTATTTAGGGCAGCTTAACTGTCACTACTACGCTTATGCTGTCCTGTGCTTCATATAAACTAAATTCCATCGCACAGAACAATCTCTTCTCTTGAACACAACTTCCACTTCACCGTCGACCTGAGCCTGACAACTTTTGTCATCAAGGTAACAACCGCACCACAAGCACAAACACAACGACTGCACAGACACTATGACCATCCTTGGTTTTCTCCAAGATTGCTTTTCCGCTAACAACTCTTTTCCACAAGAGCAAGATGTTTTTTATCAAGATCAAAATGCCTCCCCCACAACGCTCTCGCACTATCAGAACTTCTTCTCGCGAGCGGTTCAGTCTTCTCAAGAACTGGACAGCTTGCTTGCTATAGCCTCCCACAAGCTAAAGGCTAAAGCTATCCATAGTATCTATCAGATGGGTGACATTTGTGACGAAATCGCTTCTGGAAGCAAAGATTCAGGAAGCTCTGACTCGGACGAGAAAGTGGGCAACACATATCTCGCTAGGGAGTTTTGCGATACCAATGCTGGAGGCAAAGAGTCAAAAGCAGTGAATGAATATGGCGCAGAGGAGGAGGAGGAACGCGACGAGTACCAGGAGCGCTGGGGACCAATCCTCGCCATCCCAGATTCGGCATTTGTCAAGCTCATTCAGCGTCTCACCTCCGCGGATAATTCTCTGTCATCTATTGAGTGGAAAGTCACACAGCGTCTTGGAGGCACTTATAACCATGCTGTCATTGTTCACAATGGTCGAAATGGTCTCATCGTCAAAGTCCCCGTCGTCGGCACCAAGGATCGATGGCACGCTTCTCACGGCGAAATCCTGCGCTCAGAAGCCCACACTATGACTTATATCAAGCAGAAGCTACAGAGCTTTCCAATAGCCAATATTATTGCTCACGATGTGTTATTTAAGAACAAGATCAACGCTCCCTGTATTGTCCAGACTTTGTTGGAAGGCAAACCGTCGAACAAGATCTGGTACGAGCAAGACGACGACGGCAATGATATTTCCCAATCAGCTGATTGCCTTGCTAATGAGAACGAGCGCGTCCGTATTACCTTCCTCCAGTCTCTCGCCAAAATCATGGCGGAACTGAGCCAGCTTGCGTTGGGTGGCATTGGAATGCTCCAGTTCCAAGACGGAGACGTAGGAAAGCCTGTGATAGGTCCGTTCTACACTTTCAATGAACAAGAAGACGACCCTGCACAGCGCGTGTACTGGAACCGCCCTGTCTACAAGACAACAGAAGAGTACTACACCACTCGACTTAATGGAAAATTCTTTAAGAACGATAAGCGCTGCGATCGAGGTGTGCGAATGATCCTAGACAGCGTCTTCAAATCGTCACCCTTTGTCTCGTCTAAGAAACACGACCATGACGAGGAAACCTTCACATTCCTTCACCCAGAATTGGGTTTTCAAAATATCCTTGTCTCTAGTTCTGGTGAGGTCACTGGAATTATCGATTGGGATGGCGTCTCAACCGTACCACGCTGCGTTGGATCTTCTACTGTTCGCACTTTCTTGCAACAAGATTGGGAAGCTGAATACGAACCTCCTATGATCGGCACAATGTCTCCTTGGCGGATTAACAAATACCGAAAAGTGTACGCCGAAGCTATGGTTGGGGCGTGCGGCTTAGGATTAGACACAAATGCTAAGTACACTATGAAGTCTGGCATGTATGGTCCGATTCAGGAAGTGGTATTTGGAGACAACAGCACCTTCTACTACGACGTTGAGCAACTCATCCCAAAGTTGCTGTTGGAAGTTCCAGAATTGCGACGATTTGACGTAGAGGCTTTTGAAGAGAAGCTTGGAATGGTGGTTGGAAGGAAGGAGAGCGGGCCTTGAAAGCGGGAATGTCGGCGCTAATGAATCCCAGCGACACTTGACTGCCGCACTAACTATCTTTGCGATCTTTGCTTTTTGTGTTTAGTATATTGAATAGTTTCTGGACCGCTATTGTGCCATGTTACGAAAGGCATGCGGAATCTTTTCTTCTTTCAGCTGTAAGGGCTTCGCTCATGGTATGTTGGTTGAGCGAGGATTGCTACCTCGGTATTATAGAGTGTACAGAATCCACACACATTTATCTGCCCTGCGAACACTGTCCTTTGGCTTGTGGTTCCGCTATTGAGACATTAATAAACACTCAAATCAATATAAATAGAGACGTAATAAAATGAGACAACGTGTTTTATAACAGAGAGGTTCGATGAGAGGCCTCTAAGTTATTTATTAACAGAGGTAGCTAAGATTAAAGCGACAGGTAGAGCACGCGTGATAATTGACAGTGCATTTATTACGTGTTCCACTTAATTTCACTATGCACTAATGTAGTTAGCCTCTGCTACAGCCTATATATAGTGACCTACGGAACCCTAGGCTCGGTACGGATATCTCACTCCTTCAATACGCTCAGTCTCTTAGCACAATTGACTTGCTCTCACTCTGAGCGACAATATTAACACGATACCTTCTATTAACGCTATATTGCCGATAAATTTATGCCCTGTTTGAGCATATATAATAGATAACATTCGTGAGAGGCCGGTTACATCAAAGACATTACCCTTCTTTTCAGTAGGTGTAAGAACTGTTTCTTGTTTTGTCTACTTTTTCGCACTTCCCTGCGTTCAGTTTCTTCATCAATTAACCAAAATATCACTAAAAGCTACATATTATCTTTATCATCAGCGCCATAACAAGACCGCACGTTCAAAAGTTGACATAATGAAGAGCTGGTAGGAAACGGATAAAACACCCAACATGCGTGGGATCTGTCTGTTTATATCCGTATTTGATTCCATTCCCATTTCCGCGCTCCTCTGACTTATCTTTACCCAGTCTATCTCGTCCGACGAATTCAAATAAAAACTAAGAAAGGCTGTGAGATACACAATCTTCACACCGCTTACTACAAAAAGAAAGGCGAAAGCAAGACCCCCGTAATCGCCTCATAATAACATTAGCTAGAATACATAAATCGATGGTAATCTAAAAGGCGCCTTAGTAAATGCAAAGAAACAGATCATAAAGCATAATAAGTACAGTAGTAGTTGCTTATGTACGAAAGGAAAGAATGTCAACAGCAGAAAATTAATAAATAGAAGAAACAAAGTGAGCATGCATTATTTTAGTACGTAATTTGTATATGCGACTATACTCGGATAGGTACTATAATTTGCATTCATTCCTTATGTTAGGTCTACAACATCAATTTTAGTCTTTTTCACTGTTGATCGCCATTCTAAAGAATTGGAGCGCATTGTAAGAAGGATAGGTTTTCTAGGTTTTATAAGCAACGAAAGACAGTGATACCAATGTACTTACAATCAATGCACAAGGGAGACTTGTGTGATACTGAAACAAAAGTCGAAATCAAACATTGCGATAGTCAAGCACCTTGCGAATACCTTCACGCAATACGCGCTCCGCCTCTTCCCAGCCATCCTCTCCTCCTACGTCCTCTAAAAATGGCTCTAAATTAACACGACGTAGTTCAGGTATCTCCACCAACAGCTTCGGCACTAGCTGATTAACTCGATTTAAGAAGTCCCCGTGATCTCCAAACAACATACGCTGGATCACGCCATAGATATGCGACTTCTCGGTGTACTTAGCGTCGCTATCCTGCCCGCAGTCTTGAAGCATGGCATCAGCGTAAACTTTGCGATATTTGTTCAGAGTCCAGGGAGAGTGGATGTAGTCCTGGGCTACCACGTAATCTCCGTTCCAATCTTCACGAAGGAACATGGGAACAGATGTTGCGCCCACGCAACGCGGCACAGTTGAGACTTTGTCCCAGTCGATGATGCCTGTGACCTCGCCGGTGTCGGAACAGAGGATGTTCTGGAGGTCGAGATCGTCGTGAAGAAATGTGAATGTTTCCTTCCCGTCATCTTCGTGTTTCTTAGACTGCTTAAAAGGGGCGGACTGGAATATAGAATCCATAATTATCGAAAGCGCCTTCATCTTCGGTGTATGCTTTGGTAAGCACTTTGTGCGAAGGTGGGCAGCGTAGTACTCCGCTGATGTGGTACACACATTCTGTATAACGTATTTACGCTGCGACTCGTCTATACGCGAACGCCAGTCATGAAATGGACCAATCTTGGGCTTCCTGGGATCGTTATCTTCGAATTGCAACATCCCGATTTTGTCAAACTGCAGACTGTGCAGCTGAGCCATGCATCTTGCAAGTGATTTCAAGAAGGTGATGCGGATCTTCTCGCGCTGTGGAGAAGGAAAATCGGCATTGTAGTAGTCGTACAGCCCGTCTTGAGTCTTTTCGTACCAGACATTGTAAGCCGACTTGCCGGGCATGAATGTCTCAGCCACAAAAGGAGCGCTAATATTGTTGCCGAATGAAGTGTCGAGTGCAACAATCCCTGGCACGGGAAATTTTGGGAGCTGGCCTTTGATGTGTTCCATTGTATGGGCTGCTGAGCGCATAATTTCGGCCTGGGGTGCTTGCCAGCGCTCTGAGGTCGCTACGATGGGAACTTTGATGACTAGGCGTGTGGTGTCATCTGTAAGAATCACTGCGTGGTTAAAAGAGCCTTCTAAGCGCTTTTCGACCTTCCAGGTGGACATGCTGGCTGTGAGGCGCTGAGCGAGCGTGGCGAATGATGAAGAGGGAATTGCGAGGATGGGGCCCCAGCGGTCGAGGTAGTCTTCTTTGTCCTCGTCAACTTCTGGGTTGGAAGCCTCTTTGTGTGAGGCGTTGTTTGGCCTGTCTTTGCTCGCGGCTTCGATACTGTCAGAATAGGAGTCTTCGGATTCGGCATTATAATCTTCCTCTTCAACTTCCCCAGTATCTACATCAACAACCCTGTTTAACTTCCGAGATAATGCTGCTAGGAGGTTGTCTAAGTCTTCGGAAGACTGCACCGTCCGAGAAAAAAAGTTACGGTAATGCGTAAACATTGGGGCAGAAATATTGGGTTGCTGATTATGTGGGTAGGTTGGCGCAGTGTTGTTAATAGTCTGCTGTTTGTTATTTGTGAAGCGAGTTTTGAGGATGGTGTAGAACATCATTTTGCTTGTTGTTAGTTGAAGTGGTAACAAGTAGCAAATAGTTGGATCTTGGTGGGTGGGACGATGTTAGTTTGCGTAAAATGAAGGAGAAACTCGCTGGTTTTTAAGGAGGGCACCTCGTGAAAGTAAAAAGTGAAAGTTTTTATGAGTGCAATGAAGGGAATTGATTTCGTCCGACAAGAACATTGTATGAAAATAGTGGATGAAACAGAAAACGTCAACATCTTCGTGGCCGTGAAGGTCTGCTCGCTGTTTCGCACGCCCAAATCTGGTAGTCACTGTAAATCTCACGCCGCCTATTGTCATAGTTTTGGTTCGATTCACTTCTGATAGGCACGTGAAAGGTGAGTATTGTTGTGATTATGACGGGTTTCTGGAGGGCTAAGTCTGCTTCGGCGTGTGAACTTCAATACTGTCTGAACATAGTGCGTCTATAACGACCTTCCATCTAGAAAGCATGCCAGGAACATTGTTGCTTTCACTGGGACGGCCTTCAATCCGCTTCAGTCTTATATAACTTCCACTGCTTCATGAAACTCTAAATTTCCATTTTGGTATCATTCCCATCAACTCCACCACAATCAACCACCCTATCAACTCATTTGTCTGTATCAATTCACCCACCCTAAAATTTACTATAATATGGTTCCCAAGGTTGGTGCCAACATCAAGAATGCTAAAGGTGATAAGACATTCGAGACTCACCACTGCAGTGAGTGCAAGAAGGCACCGACGGGGCAATGTTCAAAGAAACTCCATATCGCTTACTGCGAGGAGTGCGACATGAAATTCAACGTCATTTCTCCAACCGGTTGTTGCGAACTTAAGTACGCTGATGGCTACAACCGGAGAGTCCAGAACCAGCGTCGAGGATTGGATGCCGACCACAAGACTTCATGGGACCTCATTGTCGAAGCTAGGGCGAAGGAAGCAGAGGAAGAAGCTGCTCGGGTTGAAGCTGAAGTTGCAGCTGCTCGTGCTGCCGCTCCCCAATACAAGGAGAAGCGCCCACCGCCACAAAAGACAAAGATTACACAGGGCAGGAAGCAACAGAAGCCCCAGGACTTCAAGAGCTTAAGAGCAACCGATAAGAAGGGGAAGAATATCTAGATGGCTGTTGACCAGTCGCATTTCCTGATGTTCTATGAACTTTCCACCCTAGGATAAGATGCATGCACGCTCCTCCACAAAAGGTGTTGTATAGCATCCGAGGCTCAATATGCTGTGTAATTCTCAAGATTTAATTCCTTATAAAGTGTTCAAGATCGGATGAGTTGTATAAGCTGTTCACATTTGTGGCGTTTCATCCCTATCACTCACCCCCCTTCCCTTTAATTTTTACCCCCAAATTTTCCCCAGAGCCTAATTCATCACCCTTCAACACTTATTTTTGATGCGTTATCCGAAAACTTCCCCTGGCAAGGAGTCGTTTCGGAAACAGAAGAGGCTCGATCGTTGGTTAACTACCATCAATGCGCGTAAGACTGAAATGGAATTCGAGGCAAGCGTCTGGCGCTTGAGAACAGAAGACTTCAAAGAATGCTGGTATACCTAGCGTACGAATTAGAAATCCAAGAGATCTTTGAATCTTGATTGCGGTTAGCTTAGATGCGAACAATGAACATTTTACACAAAAATATATGTTTCTTGTTATATTGTGATCTTGATTAACAGTGCTTCAGGCTCCATGTGGAGACGGAATTTTAAGACAGCAGAGAATTCAATGTCACATCTACTATGAACTTACCAATTTTCCTTCAAACGCCAAGTTATCTTCATTGGATATGACTTCAAAGAAGAGAGACGCTGAAGAAAGGTAAAATCTACTCGGGTTTGCTATCGCGGATTTAAAGCTCGTTGCGAGCTGTTATTGGAATCACGGTTTAGGTAAGTTGTTAACTATACTCGAGATGAAAATTCTGCGCAGATGCCATAATATACAAAGTCCTCCAGTCTTACAAGTAAAGTTTCCGTCGAATTCTCAGCTTATGCAAGCCCCTTTTCCTGCTCTTAGTGCAGAGTTTTTGTCACGTGCATACGATCGACAAGAAGTCGGTGTACTGTCTGATGTGTACATCTGTGCAGAAACTAGCAAATACCCATATAAATAGGCCACTTCTAGCATCTCAATACACACATGGCGTTCCTTAAGTTCCTTCCCCCTGAACGTACAACAGTTTTCAATCATCCTTACACAATAGGAAAATCTCAGCAAAAATTGCTGAATTCCTCCGCCTGTATCTCAGGCGTGTGGCGCATCATCTGCATCCTTTCAATTGCTATCCGAACTCTCTTAAAAAAGCCCAGTAGCAGTCATCATGTCCGAATTCACACAACCTGCACAATGAACGTAAGCATTAAAGTAGATATGCTTCTGCCATTCTGCCGCAGAGGATCTAAAAAAATCTGTGCTGGGCATAGGATGGGACATGGGCTTAGTCTTATGAATTATGGGACTTCTCACGCGCCTATCTACCTTGGAAAATGATCTATAGCTGTTAAACCTGCCAGCGATAATAAGATATACACAAAGAAGGACTATCATTGCTGCGAAAAGCTGTGCCATGGGCCAGTTCAAGGTTCATAGAGAATCGTCCCATCCAAGCCCAACACTGAAAGGAACACGCTAGTTTCCGGGTGTTGTTTGCTAGATTTAGAACCGATCTGATTTGCATTCGCAGAAGAAAGACCGGTATGCTTTTGGAACCAGTCAAAGTGTGCAAAGGGAAAACGGTCGATAGAAAGAGATAATCGGACGGGATTCACCGAAGGCAGAGGGATGTCTTGTGCTGAGACTTTTATTATCTGACTCTGTCATCGCCACATTAGTTGCTGCATGCAATGACCCCTTATCGTGACGTATATCTATCTTCGAAAATCTGGGCGTTGTTGCTGATCGCATTTCTTTAATGAGATAACACGCTATATATGTAGATAATTTCTGCGAGTAAAGACGACACTAAAGATACGAGATCTATAGGCCCAAAATTAGAGTTTGCTGCTGGTTGATTTACAACCATGTCTCCCACCGTTTCCAGCACATATATTTCACGGGTTTCTGGTTTTCCCTGAGTGACCCAATGCTCTGGGTGAGCAGCAATCTTTTCCTCAGTAACCATGTAGCCGTCTAGAATGAAGTAGGTAAAGAAGTCCTTGGTAGTAAGTCCTCTTGCGGAGACGGCGACGCGGGATGGGCGAAATTTCCCATTCGATTCAGTGGAGATCGTGGTTTTGAAGCTCGTTGGGAGCTGTCGTTGGAACTGTGGTTTGGGTAAGCTGTCAACTATACTTGAGATGAAAATTCTGCGTAGGCAACTGCACATGCAGTTGCCTAGGATGTTCATCTCTACAAATCTAGCTGTTTAATGCACTCTTTTTTTCATCAACTTTTACTAACATGGCTATCAACTTTATTCGCGTGAGCCCTACAGGCTCTATTCTTAGCACAAAACCCTACACATACGATGGAGAACTTCGAGATAACCTCATAGAGGCTCGAACCTACGATGATGCTAATCTTTGGCACTGGCACGTCTTGAACGCTATTTATCGTCGATTGTTGCGACAAGGTATGTTAATACCTCACAAAGAAACAGGACAGAACTAACCACTATCGTGTAGGAGATCCGCACGCCCTTGTGGAGCAATGTCAACTCATGGCATGGCTCCCATACCTCACCAACCTGAAACACAATCCTTTTCGCCCTCGCCCCCAGGTCAGTAGAGATCTTTTTCCAATATTCATCGGCAACGGCGATTTCTTCGTAGAGAAAGTCTTTTAGCGCTTGGGCGCCTAATCGACGTTTCAATAACATCAGAGCTCGTCGTGCAAAGGCCGCTTCGAAATCTCTGCGCCCACCCGGTGTGTGGGCTCCGCTTACGACGTCCATCATGAAAGGGACTGCAGCCATAGTTATAGAGGAAGTGAATTTAAACTAACTGAGAACAATTTTGTAGAAGATGAAAGAAGTGATGAATTATAAAGGTGCTTTGAGTTGGTATGCATGTTGGGCATGACAGCCTTAAATAAATAGCTTCATCTGAGAACACGCTCACGGCACAATGAGCTGGTCCTAATAGATTTTCCCGTTTGCAAGTAGACACTTGCCATCTCGCTCTTCGGCCTCATAACGGGTCGACGATCCTCCGACCTACCCCTCGTACGAGGAGCTCGTATTTTTGGAGTCCTAGCCAAACCACCAAACCACCAAAACTGCTACAACTAACAATTTCCAACGTTCTTGACCACAGCATAATAATTAGTTTCGCACAAATTGTAAAAAGTACCTGGGGATAGTACTGAACACAACATTTTACTAGAATCAGAAAATATTATCGCGTTGTGATAAAGTTATCGTGTGTTGAAATTTTGGTTAGGCCTCAGAAAATACAAGCTCCTTGTAGTATTCCCCTTTGGTAGGTAGATACGTGACATCTTGCTCTTCGGCTTCATGAACGGGTCGCCGATCCTCCGACCTGATCAAGGTCTGGAGCTTGCTTGGCATCTCGGGGCATAGTTCCATACGACAGCCGCTCACGTGCATTACTGTCGTTATAAGGAATAGAGATGGAGGGTTACATTGAGAGATCCGGTTCGACCATGACGTCTATACAATTGGACACCAAAGTTTCCATACACCCACTTTTCATTAGCAACAACCATATCACAGGAATAGAAACATACAGTCTCGCTAAAAGGTCTACCATCTGGCAGCAAATGGCGAAATATTTTCATCCATGATACGTGTCCACCAACCCTGCTTGCAGTCTTTCCTGATATTAGGTAGATGAACTAAGGCTCACCATATATACCACAGATATTATTCCTCGATGCCACAATCAAGAAACGTTTCGACCTATGATAGTAATAAAGAGATTAACCTATAAGCAGTTCGTACGTGGTAGAATCCTACCGTTTCCACCCCATGTGGAACTAACGGCGACGATGAAGATGAAAAGGGAGTGAATATGAGGTGGAGGGAGTGGTTTAGGATTAATCTGAACATATAGAGCAGGAAGATAGCTTAGGAAAAAAAATCCAGGATGTGGATTAGATTTGAGGACCAGCGTTGTAGAGACTGGGAAAATAAAAATGCTTGCGATTAGTCGTTAGACTGGGAGTGATCTTGATCTGCACAAAAAATCGGGACAAACCATGGAGTAAGTATTGCTTGCATTCAAGTGCTGGTTTGGTATTTAACGCAATGCCCGAAAGTCTAATGTTTCACCTGCTTTAGTTCATATATCGTCACTGATCCAAAGTACGCTGTGGAAATGCTCCACAGAACTCATTTTCTTCATCCTCGAACTTCTTCTCTCCTTTTGCTTTCCTTCATTGATCCCCCCTTGCACTCTACCCTACAAATCGGACAGCTTTCCCAGTCTTCTACCGCTCTTCTATCTTCGCGCCACTCCCCATCAATCTCTCCAACCCACCGTCATACATACTCTTACCCCAAGCCCTCAATGTATCCCTTCTCGGCCGCAAATCAGCCGTCCCCGGCACCACTATCAGGTGCCTCAATTGCGCCTTAACATCCTCCTCGTTCAAAACCTTTTGCTTCTTTGCTAGGGTCCATGCGACCTGCAATTTCTCATTTTCTAATATGTGCGGAAACTTTCCCACCAAATAAACTTCTCTACTCATTAGGACACTATTTTGCAGCGAGAGCACAGCATGCGCACAGGAAGGCGGCACGATTAACATTGCCCCCTGCCTTTGCACAAAAACCACTCCCTTTCCGAGACTCTCGTAGTTGTCATAGATGTTGCTTTACTTTTTCGTCACCGAAATTCAATATGCCTCTTCTAAAATGCGCAGATTCTCAAGCATGGGTAGATAGAATATCCATAGCTTCGTATCCTGGACAAGTGTTGCAATGCCGAGACCAACATCGTAGTGAAGATCTGCAATACCCGTGCAGGGCATGATGTCTGTATATGTTTCTCTAATCTCCAGAATTTCTATCCTCTTGTCTATTTATTCCACAAACTCAGGAACAACGTTAAGTACATCAAGTTTCGGACTAACATTATGTCACATTCTCTGTTTACTGCTCCTCTTTAATGGCTTACTGGTGTCAAGAAGCAGCCTTGCGGCGGTTTGATCATTGATTACTTTCCCACGTGAGGAATGCATTCTGACTCTCGTTCTCCGATTTGAAGATAGCATGTCCGATAAAATAAGCTTCGCAATACTGCGTCCAATAAGGGGTATATATGGAATGCAGTGGGGAAAGTCTAGGTGCTCGGCACTGAAGTGTTTGCTGAGGTTTTTAAGAAGAGGTTTTTAAGAAGAGGTTTTTAAGGAGCTGATGATAAGATTCCAGAGGACATCTTGTGGGAGGGAAGAGATAATTTATTGAAATTTGGATGCGGCGAAGAGCGCTTGCGTTTGGACATGGCTAATCACAGTAGATGTAGCTGCCCAAGGAGCCCAAGATTTTGGATGATGATGGAAGGCAGTGAGCGTACAATTATGTTTCGTTGAATAGGCTATGTCCTCATCATTAGAAGTCGAGATGTTTCTGTGGTATGTTGATTGCTTGACTGCTTGATTGCTTGATTGCTTGATTTTCCCATGGACTAATATTTTACTTCGCCTCTAGAACAATTTCAAGACACTGTGAATCGTCTTCTCTAGTCTACACATAGGCGTTATTCGTACGCGGTTATCATGATCCAGTGTGCGATGTTCTTTCTTGGTATGGACAATACTGTGGTAAAAGAAGTTTACCAATAAAATGATCGCATTCGATGAAAGTGACCACGTACATAGAATTACATATTCGAATATTATATAAAAGTGTGCGCTTTATCTTTGCAAATGCTAAGAAAAGGGGGGTCTTGTGTGGAAGATTAACATCCTACTGCACAACTCCTTAAACTTAGGGCATCGTTAAGATTAGGACTAATTTATCCAAATCTATATTCCCTAGGGTACTGTAATTAAGCAGAATCATATTTTGCAATATATGAGCTAAAGGAACAAAAAGAAACCCGTGACTGTACGTAAATGCTGATATTATAGCTCAGGCCCATACAGTGTTCATTGCGGACACAAATCCCGGATCGCGACACGAATCATCTACTCTTACTCTATGCATAAAAGTCTTGGAATTCTCCTGCTTTACTAGCTGTATGGCACAGTCTGGAAGAGTTATTTTAGATCGCGAGTACGCTTTACGGCCTCAAAGTGGGTTAGTTTCTGCACGAACCACTTTCACTTTTAGAAACTGAGAACGAAGATAGTTAACAGGGTCCCCAGAACCGAGTACGGGGTATACGCTCTAAAGCGACCATACTCATCTTGTTTTAACAAGATATCCTAGGCGTTGACACTCTTGATTATCTCCATGACGATAAAAGGTGCATCGATTTCGTTGTTCAACGTGTTATTATATGCATGGACTTGGGGGGATCTAGGTACGCCCACCGTGAGTTGAGTGTCTACGTTGTCCTCTATAGCCTGGTAAGTATAGTAACTGGGACTTGACCCACTTCGGCACGCTCTATATTCCACCGAGTATTGTGGCCCGCAAGCAGGAACCTTGGTGACCTATTCCTTATCCATGAAGCAGATAACTTTCGCTGGGTCGAACGATCTAGCCTTGGCAGTTCCAACCTAGATGTACTCCCATGCCCTCGGTTATATCGAGCTTGCGATGGAAAATATCGAGCTATGCATGATCGGAGATAATCGTTGTTCTTCAGCACCATCAAGTAGTTTCAGGTGCTGCTCAAAGTCGCGCTTCCCTCTGCGAAGGATAACTATCTGCAAATACTGCTAGACTAACTCCACAGCCGTGCATTTAGAGCTTTCCATCGCCTCTCCATCCATGATGCCGTCTACATATGCTTCGCCAATGAATCGATACTGTTCGTTTCTTTGGCGCCGAAAAATAAAAGGAACCTGTGCTCCCCTGATCAGTGCAACAATGTCGAGTTTCTGAACACGCTCAGAACTAAGGACAAGATGTCCCCTTTTGGTAATGAAGGGAAGTCGACCTAAGCTTTTCCCTGTAATATCCGTGCCCAGCTTTGAATGTACGGCACCTCTTCTTTTTATCATAGCTTTAACAGCTTTGCTAGCTAAGAACTGTTGGGCCTCGGATTTGATACGTTTCTCCTTGATGTACTTAATGCCGTTCTGTAGAAGAACCACAGCATCAGCAAATCGACTATCTCCAACTCTTGCAAGCTGGGCATCTTGGTTAAATCCAACATCTCCAATTGAACTTCTTGCCGCTGCACTTAGACGTTCGCTGAAATCTCCGTAAATTTGCTCGCTATAGTATGTGAGGCGGATAATCTCAAGCAGCCACTTCATTGGCCACGAGAACGTCTCAGAAAGAGGCACTTCATGAGTGGAAACTCTGTCAGGGAAACATCCAATTCCGTGTATCTCGTCGTACAGATAGCACATCACTGATATCCCCTCAATTACTCCATGTTTCTGTATGATTGTAATTTTTGAATCTCGTGGTTCGGCTCCAGAGGCATTGAATTTGGGATAAACGGTAACATGGTCATTTTCCACGTCTTGTAACATGTGCGTTATGGATCCGGACCAATCTGGAACCCACGATGGTAAATGGGGAGATTTAGCGGTCTGACGCATCGAAAGCAGTGATAAATGGCCTTGCTGAAGCATGGCCGCCATAGCTATGGCGTATATCTGTTCGTACGATTTTTCATAGTCTGGAATCACACCCAGACGTTCTAACTCCTGTCGATCTGCTGCAAGGCCTAATAAGGCAAATATCTTATCTCGCGGATTCGTTGCTTCCAAATGGTGGGGTCCGTGACGGCGGATATTTATACTGCCGACGCATGTCGCACGGAGTAGAGCTGCCAGTGGGAATCTGTTGTACCTGTAGATCCTCCAGGAGGAGAGCATGAGAGTGGGCCGGTGTTGAAACATAATTTGGATAATTCCGAGTTGATAGCGCGTCAACGATGTTGGGTCGGTAGCGAACTTCGCCGTAAGATAACGCCACAAAGCACAATATGCATTAAGGGCAGCACTACATCGACTTCGTGTAATTCTCTTGGTTCCACAAATTAATTCTGCATTTTTTGGAAGGGCGATTTCCTGCAGAACCCATATCCGTCCCCACCATGGTCGGGTAAAAAAGCTCTCCATGCCAGCTATTGGAAATAGTTGATCCTGATCGTGCCAGCCACTGATGGAATAAAAAAGACTACTAAATGCATCTTGGGAAGACCTTGGTATCCTGCCGGCGAGTGTTCTTGTCGAAGTTTTTGATCGACCCAGGTCGTGGAATCGCGAAGGCTCCAATGCAAGCTCCTGCCAGGCTTCTAGGTATGGCTCTGGACCGACATCCATGCAGCATGCCTCTGCTTTTGCTCCAAAAGAGTTGAGGTAATCCAGAACTGAATCACTACTTTCATCTGCCGAGCCAAGCCAAGAAACGACCTTGTCCGCATGTTGGTAAATATTTGCCATGAGCCCAACCTGCCAGCTCTTCTCCTTTTTATCCAATTGATTGATGCAGAGAGAGTCTATCCAAATTATGATAGATTCTTTGATGGGTCTGAGTGCAATCATCGCATCGTACAAGTTTCGTGTCACCCGAACAGGGTAGTTTTCGACGAGTATCATCCGTGAATCTTTGGTATCTCCCCAAACATAGGACAGTGCTACGAACTTCGGGTGTTTATGAAGGGTAGTATGGAAAATACGGCAGGCCGGGATATTTTTGAGTTTGTCGTTGTTCTCCCTCGGAAGAAGTTTCAGAAGTCTGATATCGCTTGTAGAGCGACATATCGGTTGGTATTCGTAATGGTTCGTCATATTGAAGGACACTTCGTCGAGATCAATAAAGTGATGACAGATATTAGCTCGTTCAAACTGAAAGAAAAGTCTCTTAAAAGCCTAAAGTTCTGAATGAATGTTTAAGAGCGGTTTCTTTGGATCAGGCTGAGAACGGGCAGCAATAGCCAAGTTCCGGTCAGACGACATGGATTACGCTAAAGATTAACTTTACCAATCATACAAGCGAGTGAGTGAACCCCCCACCTACGAGTAGCAATGACACATCTAGCACGATTGCCTTCTTGCCATGAGCCACTGTAATAAATTAGACACTGGACTTGTATCCAAGAAGACAAGGGCAATAATTAGTGATTCGCTTCTATTAAACAATATATTTCTATTTTATTCCCCTTTTCTCCTTCTCTTTACTTTCTGTCTGTGCTTTGCCTACTGTAGGCTATCTTAATCCCAGAGGACTTTAACGTAGTCTAATAACTCTTCTTCCTAGTATAAGTTCCGGCCCTCTGTATTTCTAGAGCCTTTATTCTAGCCTATATAGTAATTAGAGCTACTTAAGAATATAAAGTTACTAGGTGTGATAGGCTAGGCTCATGTGAGCCTACGGCTAGGCTGAGCTGGCACCAGGTGCAGCGCAGTGTGCGGGGCACGAGGGCGCGCAGGCGCTCTCACTCACATAAGTATCGACTACGCGAGATGAATCACAGTTGATTTCAATATCGTGCATGCCTTTTGGCAGGGACTAGTGTATGTAGTCGTGCCAATGGGCTGCCCCCTCACACCAGTATCAATAATAAGTTTATTAAAGTGCGTTCTGTATCTGAGGATAGCAAGCCTTGCACTTAAGTACTCTAATATCTCTTATAAAGCTACAGCTGTAGCTACTAATGATCTACTTCCTCTAATAAAAACTTATGCTTTTTAATTTAAATCCTATAAGTGTAAGGGGCCGAGTCCAAAGGACCAAAGTGCCAGGTAGAATACGGGTGGAATTGATAAGGAAGCAGAGACTTCCTGCTACAAAGGTTTAAGTACTCGGAGCTTATCTACTTGCTAGCTTTAGTAGAGATAGTGTTTTGCAACGGTGCCGAGGGCTTAGTCTCAGGACATACACAGCCTAGCCTACTGCAATAAGCTGCCAAACAATTACCACAATAAAAGAGATTTAATAGGAAAGCAGTCTTAGTTGATACAGATAACTGTCTATCTAGATAAAATTTAATACCCTAATACTATTTAAAACTATGTTATTATCCATTAAAAAGCACGGGGAATAGGAGTATTGCCTGTAAGTGTAAGGCTGCACCACGTGCAGGCCTAGCATGCGGGGTATCGTGCAAGGTATCGCTCGCTGAGCGATGC
>BLYF01000110.1:312070-323934 GCA_014905255.1 Herpotrichia juniperi
AGTATATATGTTGTTCAACGCTAGGAATGTTCATGTTTGAACATTCGCACCTTTTTGGTTGTAATGGCGTAGTGGCGTTGACCTGCGTCCTTACAGTAAGAATAACACTAAACTACCTAACTCTGTATAATCTAGGCTATTGTACAAAATTATGACTAGTTAATGTAATTTTATATTAATTGGGGTATTGCAATTAAACAAAACTTTATCTTCTAACATTGAAACTAGAAAAACTAAAAGAAACTTGTAGAGAGACAAAAGAGTTTTTCATTTCCTATGTAACTTCTGATAGCGAAGGAACCGGCTTTAGCGATCTCTCGAACGAAAGATTACTTTTATAAATGAGAAGAGCCAGGAATTTCTGGTCATTGCATTCCAATACACAAGTCCTCTAGCCTCTTTAAGACATCCTCGACTACGGCTGAGCTTCCTACCTGGCCATCTCCGTCTACATTCAAACAGAATAATACAGTCTCGCAGTACTTTGTGCCAATAAGGATTGGAAGGTTCTCGGCTGCTAACTTTTTCAGATAATCTCGTACTACACCTGCAGCGATGGCTTCGGCGGTTGCTCCTTTCAGTTTCGACAGCCCTGTTAGTAACAGTGACTTCCAGAGGCCAAGCTCCAACAGCACTACTCCAAGGCTATAAACATCGTGATTCATTGTGTATCGTTCCTGAGGATAAAGACCTTGTCGATTGGGATGCCGGTATATGTTAAATTGCCAGTGTGCGTCACCTTGTTGATCGCTGGTGGTCTTGTCATGTCGTGCTGTTTCAAACCCGCAAAGGAAAGGCTCTCCTAGGTGTTTTGGAAATTTGGTAGCGGTTGAAGGTAGATTTGGATTCTTGCCTAGCACAATGATGTTGGAAGTCCGTATAGATTTGTGTACGTAGCCCATGACATGAGTATACATGACGGCGCACGCAATCTTCCGAGCAAATTCGAGGCGGTGTTCCAGGGGATGCAAAGGAGGAAGTAACTCCGTTCTGGTAGGATCTCGTGGCGATTTTCGCGTAGCTTGGATCATGCTCAAGAGTGTCATAGGCGATGATGCGTTTGGGTCCACATAAGTACCCCTTGGCAGTTGATAGAGGATTGCGAAGCACGAACTTGATGGCTGATGGAAATACCCACTGCTCTTGAGGATTCGGCAAAGCTGTGCGTCCACACAATTCAGTAGCTTTACTAATTTTACTACCTCGTTCTGGATATCATCGAGGTCATTGGTACCTAGCGTAGACTTGTAGCTCTTGAATTCGACAATGATAGTCTCCTGATCTAGGGTAGCTAGCATCCTGGATGAACTTGTGCCGGGGTGTAAAGTTGCTTCGGCTTGGTCCCTCCTTAAGCCGGTATTTTGTATATGTTGGCTTTGCAAGGTCAACCGCAAGAATGTCTCATGCAGGGCGCGTAGACCGGACGAAGATTGTGGCTCAAATTGGCTGGAATCTGTAAGGAGCCTTTCCTTTAGATTTGCGGGAAGTAAACCGAGTCGTATATGATACCTCTCGGTCCACTGAAGTAAATCTGCTGCAACCTTCTGTAACTCGGCTTGTTTCCACAAAAACCCTACTACTGTGTTTGCAAGCTTGCGAGTTACCGAGGCTGTCAGGTTGGCTGTCTGTCTGCGGATAATCCATCCTTGGATGTGAATAAGGGACGGTTGGAGGGCAACGCAGATGTCGCTTAGAAGTAGCTTATCAGATATGGAGATGTTTTCGTCCTTAATGGCAGTATCGAATATTCGTACAAAGTCGTGGAGGACGGAACTGTCATTCCTGATTGACAGTATGAGAGCGTCTATTGGTACGTCTTTTAACTGATTCTGAAAGAAGTCGTGGATTTGGAGGGCCAAAGCCAAGGAGCTACTAATGGCACTGAAGGCATTGAGCCCTGTGGACATGATTCTCTCTTTAAGAGCCGCTGTAGATGAAGAAGACGGCCTTGCGAGCGTGTGTCCGAAATCAACAAGGAATGTTAACCTAATTTTTTTCCCGATGGAAATTGTAAAGAAGTGTGAAACTGTTCATTCGCGGGAAGGGGTAGAGCTCTAGTGGATTGTTGAGGTGGGGGAGGTATTTACATGTCCTGCGCTGACAAAAACATGACACGCAGCTAATAGTAAACCCCGCACCGCGAATTTCAGCATAAAGGGCTGACACGCTACTGCACAAACTGGTAGAAGGTTTAGTCTTGGCGCTAACTGGCCGGAACCCAAGATTATGTCCGGTCAGCGTTGTCCCCCTCATTTAAAACACAAAATTGTATCCTCTTTCCAACCATGCCTTTCGAACTTTACAACGAGGATAGCTACCCTTCTACACTCTTAAGTCCAGGGTTTAGCCTAATTGAAGACTATGCGAAAACCATGCTGTCAAACGTTACCCAAGAAATAGGTGGACCTGTCGTTGATCATCTGCTGTCATTCGCTCGACAGCTGGGAGAGACCGATCTTGCGGTTTGCAACGTAGATGACCTCGAAGATGTCAACCGAGGCGATACTATAGGCCACGGCACGACCATGTCCGTCTTCAAATGTCATTGGAAGTCCAGAAGCAAGTTGGTCGCGGTGAAGAGGATAAATCTGGGCATCCCACTCGGGAAATCAATGCTCGACGTACACGAGGAGGAATACCGCGCATCTCTCAAGTCGCTATTCCTAGAGCTTCGCATTATGAACCACCCCTGGTTCAAAGCGCATCCCAACTTTGTTAACTTGTATGGTGTGTGCTGGGATCGAATAAGCGGCGACGAATCAATCAGTGGTCATCGCCCCTCGATGATTGTAGAGCTCGCAGATCAGACCACTCCAACGTTGAGAGACTTAATCATTCGAAATGGACAGAGCCTGGCGGACGTTAGGCTGACGCTCGACTTACTTACGGATACAGCTGAAGGGGTGATGATGCTCCATGCCACCAAGATCGTCCACGGAGATCTCAAACCAGAAAACATACTTTTATTTCCCGCCCCGAGGCGATTGGTCGCCAAGATCTCCGACTTTGGCTTCTGCAGCCCATTTGTTGGATCTAGGGACAGAATTGGGGGAACTCATTACTGGAACGCTCCTGTGAGTTATGAGTTATATATCTCGTCCCGAGAATGGTGCGGTAACACTAAATTTTCCACCTTAGGAGTGCATGCATGATGCTCCCTTAAAGATTAAACCGTTTGCAATGACAATAACTCGAGACCTTTATTCCTTTGCATTGGTCATGTGGTTCTGTCTATTTAAAACCATGCCGTACGGTCGTGAAGGTTCCGCCACCGAGTCTGAGGTGTCGCAATGGAAGCTCCACCGAGATCCAAACCCCCAGCTGAAGGATAGTATCGTCGTGAGGTCTCCTGGTCTTGTTGGGGTTGGTAGTTCCATTCTGCATCTAGCTCTTACGCTGATTTTTCCAAGCTGCGCACCCCTACCCTTGCAGACCTCAAGGTCGATGCCACGCCAATTGAAATGCTCTGGTTCCAGATTTGGAAAGCGATGGCGGAGTTACTTAAGATTCAGCCGAATTCTCGGAACATTTCGCTCGGAGAAATGCACCATGTTCTCAAAGTCCCCAATAGGTATGAGGATGGCCTGCTAAAAAGGAGAGTTTGAAGGTCATCAAGAATGACTCTATACAGCCGGAGCGACGTATTTGTGCCGCGGCCAACTGAAGGTCTTCAAGTAATGTATCCCTTCTTACCCTTAGATCCTTTGCATAGACCTGATGCTAGTCTAGGCCGTTGATAAGAGTCGCGTCGACATCAGTAGTGGGATGGCATTCACTCGAGCTAGCCAGGTACCTGGTATGAATGAAGCTTTGAAGAATAGACCAGTCTCCAAGGTAAGAAGCAAAAGAGCGGCGCAAAGCCTTATATGATCTAAATGCTAACATAAAATGGATAGTATGATGCGCATACTCTACTGCATCTCCCTTTGCAGTTACAAAAATGCCTTCTACAAGACTGGAAAGATAAATGGAACGTTGCTGATCAGACAAATCGGGAAAACCTCGACTTGCTTCTAGTGTTAGCTTGCTGTTACCGTACTGGATTTGGCGGTGAAAAGGATTTAGCCAAAGCAAAAAAATTTGAGCTACAAGCGGCAAGATGTGGATCTAGTATCGGCCAAGCAAATTGCCTGACAACCGGCTTACTGAATGGGTTCGAACAATCTGTTACGGCTGAACAACAGATTGCATGGCTCAAAACTGCACTTGGTGCAATCTTCATTCGAGAAGTGCCGAACTCAGATGAAAAGCAGAAACTGGAAGAAAAATATCAACGGATTCGATTCCATAATTTGCTAGACGCCGTTCCGGAGACATCCTTCAAAATGAGCCTTTTTCATTCATTTATTAAGGCACACTTGACAGAGTGGGAAATCCCGAACGGAGATTTCGACGGCGCAGCTCAAGATCCCTTCTTCCGTTGGGCTGTCGATGGTGACCTTTCAAGTTTATCTGTAGCGATAAATGCAGATCCTGGATTGCTGCAATGTCGGAAAGCTGGTTTCACTTTACTTCATGTTGCAGTAGATTACTGCCAGGAGCACATCATAAGAAGTAAGATTTTTAATCCTACTACATTAATTGGCTAGTGCGTTAAGAAAATAACGCTGGGGCTGATTAAATTGGGTAGAGTTGGTACAGGACTATCACCTATCCGCAAATATCGAATCCGACTCCAGTATTACCCCGATAGAAATGGCCGCAATGACAGGAAGCATTGAGTGTTTGCAGCTTCTGCTATCCCTCGGTGCGGAGTCGATACCACTTGCCAACCAAAACCTCTTTACAGAGATTGCAACGTCAGGCTCGCGAGAAACGTCAGAACGGTCTTTAGCAACTGGAAACAGGTATCTACTCAATTCCATCATCAGCATTGTCCGCAATTTACACAATGATGGTGAGAGACCCGGCGAACCACACGCAGCCGTCCAAGACTTACTCAATGGGCGGTATCAAATTAGTGACAGCGACATCGATCAATGCGGGTCTCCGCTAGAGCTTTGTATATCCATATCGAACTACCATTCAGTGATTGCATTGCTTGGCTTGGGGGCAAACCCCAATTCATTCAACCACATGCCTCCGTTGCATATTGCAGTGTCTCTGCGCGAGCCTGTTTTGGTCGCACTACTACTTGTCCATGGAGCAAGTCCCAATCTGAAGGCGGGGAATAACAGCGACGAAGAGAGTCCGCTACACCAAGCCGATACAAACTCGGTAGCTTTATATCACAGCCCTCCCAGGAGTGAGGTTACCGATTATACCAGATACATGTCAACAGATGTGGCTGTAATTGACACAGACAGCGAATCTGCAATTTCCGAACGGACGAAAGCTTGTATTGATATACTGCTGTTCTCAGGGGCGGATATCGAAGGACAAGATCAGAACGGAGATACACCCTTAATGTTAAGGATTCTTGAAGATGATTTTGACACCGCCGAGTATCTCTTAAGCAAGGGAGCAAATCTGCACGCAAGGGACTCTAATGGCCTGGAGGTTAGTGAAAAGGTCGACTCACCAAAGGCTTTCGAATGGTGTATGAAGCATAGCGTAGCCCTAGGCACGACTGGTAGTTACTTATACTAAAGTCCAGTATAACTACATAAACAAAATCTTCTAAGCCTAGATTCGCTGTTGTCTGAGCTCTTTCTTATTAAAGGCTTACTAAGAGTTGCATGCTAACAAGTATCCACATTTGTTATCTATCTTTAACGTACATTATATGCAAGTTAGATCGTGGTTTTGGAGCTCGTTGGGAGCTGTTGTTGGAACTGTGGTTTAGGTAAGCTACTAACTATACTTAAGATACAAATTCTATGTAGGCGACTGCATATATAGTTGCCTAGAACTTTGATCTCTATAAACCTAGCTGTTTAATTTATTTATTAAAATTTATTAGTTTTTATTACCATACCTATTAACTTTATCTGCGTAAGCTCTACAGGCTCGACTCTTAACACATAACCTCTTAGAGGCTTAAACTTACAATAATGCTAATCTTTAGCACTAGCACGTCCTAAATGTTGTTATTGTTAATTGTTGTAACAAGGTCTGTTAGTACCTTGTACAGAAACAGGGCGGAACTGACTCCTGTCGTGTAGGAGGTCTGCACGCCCTTTTGGAGAGCTGCCAACTTATTGCATGGCTCCTATACCTCACTAACCTGAATGCGAGTTAGATATATAACCAGGTAAGTTATTCTAAAAACACAAAATAAAACTAATATTTTACTACTAATTATCGTAACACATTAAGCAATATCTATATAGCGCAAAACACTACTTAATTCAATCGTTCTAATTAACCTAGCTTCAATTTCATTCCTTTTTGCTTCTTTACTGTGCTTTTAGTAGTGCCTTTTTCTCTTTTTATCCTGTGTTTAATTTATTCCTACTTTCTACTATTAAGTTGACCTTACCTCATTCCTTTAGTAATAATCAACTTCACGTATAGACGCTTACGACTTTGTAACTTTAGAGTTAAATTTTACCTTGCAATACTATTACCCTCTAGATTAATAAATGCAAGGCTAGCGACACGCTACAGGCTATTAGTGCCTATGAGCGAGTAATCTAATACTGTTGAGAACATATATCACCTCCCTCTTTGGTCACAGCAATTAGGAATCGTGCATGAGCCTAATTTATCACCCTTGCATCGTGCATGCGTGCGGCGCGGCTTCATAAACGAGGCAGTAACCTTTCAAAAGATTACCCCGAAAATGACTACCTAGAACTAGGAGTTTGGAAGTTGAAGCCATGAGAAGGCATCATCGCCGTTCCGCGCCCTCCTTGGGATGTAGGATTGCGCCTCTGCTGTTTTTATTACAAACTGACTTTGTCTAAACTTACAATTTGTGCTGCAAGCACTAAGTACGCAATTGAGAATTTAAACTCCCACGTTGATCGGCCAGTCAAAAGAGTATACTAGGTCCGAGGTAAACAGTATGTGCTTCTTTGATTGGCTGAAATCCAGTTGTGAAACAAGCTTAGGATAATTTGAACTTGCGGCAAGTGAATCTGACCCCATTCTGAAGGAGGCGCGATTGGAAAGTGTTTCCAGGGCAGATGTCACTACCTGCTGTGCCTCAACCTTACTTTGACGCAGGGGTCTCTCCAATATTCGTTTATGCGGGATGTGGAACTGTTCAGCACTATTACTAGGGCAATAGCACCAATGGCGTGATTCGCCGTTATCTGTCCCTTGCTCCTATTAATGAATAGAATCATGAAGCGTCAGCTGAGATGATGTTGCTCGTAGCCTCTGCCGTGTTATTAATTGAGTGACGTTGTTATTAGGTGCTTTCTACTTCGCCAGTTCTTCTGGTATACCACCCACCTCTCTGCTTGCTACTTGAATCGTTTACTTTCAATCCTATCTTTACTTTAGATCGTACATAAACTGGACTTACACATTTTACTTATTCTTTAACCTGACGTACACCAATGCCTTCCCCACTTCTTCCACAGCCAGATGTGTCTGGATTCGAACGCACCGCCAATTTGCGCAAACTCAGGGATCAGTTACTGAACAATGATTTAAAGACGCGTTTTCAATGTCTTTATTATTATATCCAAACCGAAGAGTACTGCCCCTGGGATTGCAAGCATTACAAGAGCGATCACCCTGGCAACTTCGATAAAGCAGTCAGCATCCTCACACAGGAGGTAGACAAAATTCAGAAAAAAGACTTCATCGTCGTCTTAAG
This sequence comes from Herpotrichia juniperi, assembly GCA_014905255.1. Taxonomy (NCBI): domain Eukaryota; kingdom Fungi; phylum Ascomycota; class Dothideomycetes; order Pleosporales; family Melanommataceae; genus Herpotrichia; species Herpotrichia juniperi. Next base: position 319,782 of record BLYF01000110.1, read on the forward strand.
AACCTTTTTCTGCAAGGCTCACGATCTCACACAGAGTGCAGGGGAACATAAAGCATACAAGAACCATTTTGAGGAACTATGGGAAGGTGCATCTAGAGAGGTGCAGAGCGACGTCTGGGACGCCCTTCGTAAGAGCGGTCGTAACATCTACTCACCATCGACACCTCAACGCGGTCACCGGCCCCAGACTGAACACATCAATAGTGCTCCGGCCGAAATACCCCAAAATAGGCTCAAAGCTTCTCAATGCATTGCTCCATCGTCCCCGAACTTATATTCGGACAACCCGAGTCGCCCTCGAACTGCGCAAGCCAAATTAGGCCATAGCACCAAACCCTCCCTGGAAGACATTCCTATGGCTCCATCCATGCCTGCTTTGGGTTCCGGCTGTATTATTACAAGGAGAGACATCTGTGCTGGCATAACTTCGCCGTCACCGCTGCCATCACGTTCGATACTTCAAGATCATATTGGGGAACCTCGTGCAAAACAACCTTCAAAAACTTTCCTTCGGGTTCGAAAACCGGAATTTCCCCTACAGAACAAGAGCAAAGCTACAGAAGATATGCAATTCCCTTATCTAAAGCAAGAGAAACCGACACGCATCGAAGGGGAATCATTCTGGGAGTGGGCGCTTCGTGATTCCACCGTGGAATACTCTTGGAACGAGTCAAAAAAAAACGGAAGAGCACTCCAAAGATGAGAAGATATTTGAGCTGAAAACAAGTGCAAAAGGATCGACTGCTGACAACGTATGGGCTGCGGAGAACAGTAAGAATACGCCAGCTCCACCCCCACAAACCGAATGTCGTTTGGAAAAACTAATGGTACAAGCCCCAACAAATAATCCTGAGCATCACACCTACCAGTCGACATTCCCGATTCGAGAGAAGCCATCGATGGCGCTAGAGCATGGAGGAGAACAACCTGTGCTTGAGTATTCCTCCCCGCCTTACAATGATTCGTCTGAGTCTCCCGAAAATGCCCCTCAGCTTGAAAACGCTACTGTTAAAGTAGATATACTACCTTCTTCCGGGATACCATCTTTGCATCATGAGACGCCCTTCGAAAGACGTTGCAAGGCCGCGATATCACCCACCCCTAAGATCTTTCTACCAGAAACGATTGCAACAACAATCAGCAAAATCCTTCAAAAGAGACTCATCGAAGAGAGAACAGGCACTATCTACGTCTTTGAAGCACCTGAATTTTTCTCCACCTTCGCACCAGCCTGCTCCAAAAACGAGCAGTGGATTAAAATCGGCATATCATCTGACGTCCGTAAGCGCATGAAAACCTTAGAGGCTAAGTGCGGTATTACCAACGTCAAGGAAGTTTACATCTCAGACAGCGGCACCATGAGAATGGATCTGCTTCGGAGGATTGAGAAGGTCTGCCATGAAGAGCTGAACAATTTTCGGAGAAAGATGGACTGTAAGAATGAGGGTGTAACAGGAAAGTGCAATACTGTGCATGGGGAGTGGTTCGCTGTTGAGAAGGCAGTGGCGGTAAGAACAGTAAAGAGATGGAGGAAGTTTCTAGACCATGATCCGTATGGGAAAAATGGTGTGTTGGATGACTTTTGGAAGGCAAGGTTGGCAGATGGAAACTATTGGAGATTTGAGGCGAGCAAGGAAGAAGAAAACCATGAGTTATTGCATAAGAAGCTTGATGCATGGCTTGAGAAGAGCAGTCGAGAAAAAGAGGAGCGCGGAAGGGATACAAAAAGTTGATTTACGTGATATTAACATTCTATGGTTAGGGCTAGCAAGATATGTCCACAGATGCTACGATTTCGGTTGCACAGCACCACTCTCTTAATAAGTTTTAGAATAGGTAGATAGGTAATATTATAACAGACCAAACCATTCTAGTGCTAAAAAAAGAAAGTGTTGACATTCTGCATGCAATATTGTGAGAACTCCTAGGACAGTCGAAAAATTTCCAATAATTCTATAGTTTTAATAATCTTCAGCTTGCTGGAAGCCACTAAATGCCCCGTCTTGGTTGAGCGCTGGGTGAGCCTTAGGTAAACATATGTTGTTAGCGAGAACCCGGGAGTCCTCATGCAAGCCTCCTGAAATTTCCTTCCGTTTCCTAGGTTCTTGGCTTGTGGTAAGCGTCTAGGTCGACAGAGCCTTTTTTGAGTACCTGTATAATGATATTATCGAACGATTACTATCCCATACTACCCTAGGAGCTTGAAACCAAGGCTAAATAGACGTGAAGCTTTATTTAGTCATGTGAGTGGCAACTGGCGAGCATCCGCCATTGTAAGCCAAGCCACGAGTTGTTAGTGCTCCATAAGGGCTTGTAGAACATCTATAAGATAGCGGTGAGTATTTTTCTATTACAACTCTGTGAGAGGATAACGTACTTTGTCTATCCAGTTGGACATATATTGCATTCAAGATGTTCCAGAAGTACAGATCGTCATTGTTGTCGTGTTCGTAGGGTGTAATAGTGTCGTAGAGGTCCATCACAAGCTCATTATCGTATTCAAGGGGCACTTGCGTGCTAGGTGCAAATCCCGTAGGGCTTACGCGTATGAAGTTGATGACTATGGTGATGAAAGTTAATGGAAGAAGAAGGAGTGCATTGCACAGCTGGCAGGATTTGTAGAGATGAACATTCTAGGTAACTGCATTTACAGTTGCCTACGCAGAATTTTATCTCAAGTATGGTTGATAGCTTACCCAAACCACAGTTCCAACGACAGCTCCTAACGAGCTTCAAAACTAATAAACAAGAGCGCAGAAAAAGCGTTGAAAATTGAAGGAGGTCAAGGCGTAGCTATACGAGGTGCTCTATGTCCCTATTTAGCATGTTTGTATTCAAGAAGAAGTGTCACAATATCTAAGCCTGAGTGAGTGAGTGTGAGTCACTCAGGCCCTTTACATTCAACTGTTGTTGTATAGCTGAGCGGGAATATTGTTGATTTAAAAGATGGATGTGTGTATCAAGTGATTAATAGAAGGGTTTATAGATCAACAGAACAATATCTATCTTCAAATCAAAGCAATAAACAAAGATATATACCAATAAGGACAATAGGTTATATAAAAACCAAAGATTGAGTAAATGAGGAGAGGACCCTGTTTTCAGGCAAAAACTTGAAGCTGCCTTGGTCCCAAGGAATCTGGCACAGATCCCGGGTTCTGGTGGACTGTTTGCCGGCTATATACGCCAGAGAAGTGCCACAATCAAACAATGCTAAGGAAATCGCTCGCTTGGCTACCGCTAACATTAGACTAGACATATGTCTGGATTCTGCCTACTATTACTAAAGAGAACTCGGAGTATGCTATCATCTTTTGCGATGGTTGAAATTCTGCGATTCATGAATCTTAGCGGATCTTGCAAAACTGACCTTTCCTCCAATTGTACTACTGAAAATTCACCCCGCCCTAGAAGCAGGTCCCTTAATAACTTCATTCCAAATCTAATCATAAAATTGAACGAAGATACGCACCGCCTTAATTGAGAGATTAATTGAGAGGATGATGAAAAGAACTAGCCAGCCTCACATAGTTCTCAATGTATAGCGAATACATCAACTGGTAGACCGTCTTCCATGATTTCCTTACCTATAATTCCGTGAGCGTAAGCTTCTCTAATGACCTGTAGTTCGCCGTGGGTATCTGGACGAAGAAATTATGGAACGTCCGCCCCCATGAGTATGCAGAGAAGGCCTCCCAGTTGTGTTTTGCAGGAGCCAATTCCAAAGTAACCTTTTAATATGCAAAAAGGTCGTCTGACATAGGCAACATTATGTCACTGATAGGGATAATCCTCGAATCCCAACATGACAAATGTTTGTTTATTTGCAGCGCTCAAATCCAGACTTTTCAGCGCGCTGTGCACTTTTTCAAGTCCACGTTCAAACAACCTAGGCTTATTAATTCCCTCCTTGGTCTCCTGATCTGCCACTGCAGTGAGCTAGACATTTCTCACAAGAGGCAATGTTAACCTTAGAGGAGGCGAATACATTTTCCGAGACCAGGATATTATCAACGACAACGAAGCACTGCTCCTCATAATTTTAGTTTGTCAATTCGGCCCGCAACTTCTAATATCACGTGTATTGTAGCCGGCGGGTGAGTTGGCCAAAGCGGCCAGGGATGTGGCCAGGAATGTAGCGACCTCGCAAAAT
>BLYF01000110.1:343682-354514 GCA_014905255.1 Herpotrichia juniperi
AGTATTTGGTACCGAAATAACCGAAATGACACATCGAGTTTTTTCGCTTCAGCGAGTTCCCAAACAAGACAAGTTACCGCCTCACTAAGTACTCACAATGAATAAAGCCATGCCATCGCGACCGATTGATAGAAGCTATAAGGTGAATTAGAGTCGCTCATACCCAGTCCGACTTCCTAACACGGTTCAGAGCGCCATCAACATCATCCGCAGCCGACGCCGCCCGGAGAGACCTAGCACAAGCTCAGGAAGCAATATAACGGGCTTGAGCCGTAATACTGATGCGAAAGGAACACCTGATCTGAGGGGTACTCCGAGCATAGTTGGAATGAAACAATGGCTTCATCAAATCGGCCACTCGGTATGCCTCCTTAGGCAATCTCTAGAACCTTCCTGACACAGATAAGACTGCCCAGATCGATAAACTCAACATTATCCATGTTGCAGGGACTAAGGGGAAAGGGAGTACATGTGCCTTCATTGAGTCCTTTCTCAGAGCTTTCGGGGAAAGGACCGGCTTCCCACAGAAGACAGGCCTCTATACCTCGCCACATCTCATTTACCCCGAAGAGAGGATTCGCATCAATTTCCAACCCATCGCCAGAGACCTTTTCGCAAAATATTTCTTCGAAGTGTGGGATGCCTTGTCAAAAAATGACAGCAGTTTACAGACTTTGCCGCGTTCTTTGCAGCTCATAGCCCTAGTATCGTTTCATGCATTCATTAAAGAAGGTGTAGAAGCGGCAATAATTGAGACGCATCATGGAGGCGAATATGATGCCACTAACGTCATTGAGCATCCTGTCGCAACTGTCATCACTTCACTTGGGATGGATCATGTAAAGCAGTTAGGGCCCACCATTGAAAATATTGCCTGGCACAAAGCAGGAATTTTCAAGAGCGGATCACGTGCAATTTCATCTCTTCAAGAGGACTCCGCTGCTGAGATGATTCGGAGCCGCGCATCTGAGAAAGGTATCAGCGTCCAATTTGTCGACAATGATTCGTCTCTTCCAGCAGACGCACCGCAGTTAAAGCCAGATGTTCAACATTTGAATTGTTCTGTTGCACTTGCTGCGGTTCGCTGTTTTATCGAAGAAAAAGCCCCTAAAGATGCTGCGCCGTTATCATCCTCGGATATCTTACAAGGTATAGATCAATTCTCTTGGCCAGGACGGTTTCAACTTATTGTTGAAGGAGCATTCAATTGGTTCCTGGACGGTGCACACAACGAGATGAGCGTTAGCAAGGCTGCAGAATGGTTCATTGAGAGCTCGCAGGGACCAAGGTACTTAGTCCGCCATGTCAAACAATGCTGCCTATTACTAACATTTGTAGGGCGCATCTCCTACGGATCTTAATCTTCAGTCATGTCTCGGACCAGAGGGATGCGACAACCGTGATGGAACACTTAGCCGCCGCCCTCAGTACTACTCATATTCATCATGTTATTTTCACTTTGTACGATCCGGCGCAGGACTTTGAAGCCGACACTACAACAGGTGAACAATAATCTCAATCTTTCGGATTTTCCCACTGACTCTATTGTAGCTATGGTCACAAATTCAAAGGACGGGTCGCAAAAAACATTTGGTGAGATATGGGAAAAGTTCCACCAGAATTCTCGTATTTCCCACGAACCAAACATCAAGGAAGCCTTGGATTCTGCTAGGAAAATAGGGGTGGAAGCTGGAGGCATGCAAACCCTTATTACTGGAAGTCAACATCTAGTTGGTGCCGCACTTTTCTCCCTCAACAATTACGCGCCTGATTAGGCATCCGCCTAGCCTCGCTTCTCTTCCAGCAAGTAGGTCTTATGCACCAAATTATCAACTCGATTCTAATAGACTATCGGATGTTTATTGGTCTCCAATTAGAGCATAAGCATTAGTACGCCAATCAAATCAAGATGATTAGGCTCTCCTAAAAACAATAACGTAGCTCACAAGCGAGCCACCCACCGCAAGTGAGTCGTCCAGCATAACAGATTATGCGCCTTTGCATACAAATTACTCAACACCACAACACAAGCTTGCACTTAAAGCTAAACTTAACCAAAGCGCAAAGCCCTCGGGGTTTGTCAGTTTTCGTATTTTGGAGTTGCATTGCTAATAGCATAGTTGTAGTTATGCAATAGAGTTAAAATTTGTCACTGATGTGTTGGGGTTAAAAGCCGTCAGCAGAGAAGAAAGAGCAAATACGAGTTGTGGCTGCGTTGCATTAATGGCGGTCACAGTTATCCATGCGGGTTGTTTTCACTAATCGCAGTTGTAGAGAGAAGGGCGTAAAGAAGTAGACCTAGCGGAGAGCGACAGCGGATATTATAACTGCAGCGGCAGAATCGTAGGCTCGGCTGATTCAGTAGTAACGATAGTGGTGAAGTTGGAGACGAGAAAGATAGAGGAGAGAGAGAGAGCGAATTGGATACATCTCTACATTTCAAGAGAATAAATGAAACGACCACCAATGATCGAGACCTCATGATTGTAAGACCTAGACTATGATTCGCCTCTCTACAGTGAGATGACAGCTTAGAGCTTCGCGCAATACGTCTGTACTGGGACCTTCCCACCTTCGTACTGCGGCGGCTCCCTGAACGCAACCTCCCGAGTTCGCGACAAGCTCTCCAGCTCATCGAGTCGGTTCAGCGTAGCTCTCAGATGCTCTTCAAATCCATCCTGCAGACAGATCTCGCGGAAAGCATTCTGCATGGGAACTGAATCAGCTCGGACCATTCCATTGGCGTCGATGTGGATCACATTGATGTGGTCAAAACCTGAGATGTAGTCGGCTCTTGTGATAATTTGGCGTGATTCATGGAGAGGTATCTCTGGGAGTCTGTATTCCTCATTCGAATCTAGGGAGGCTTCTCTAAGTACAAGGGCTCTAGCGAGGACCATTGCTGCCGCCTGTAATATGTTAGTTATAATAATACTCAAGATGGTTAGGAAAATAATAACATACACAGTACTTCTGTTGCTCCTCGACATCATCATCCATAGAGTCACCAAGAATCCAGCATTTATTAAGCAGCCATGTCTTCTCTTTCCTATTGATCTGTTTGCATGTTGCCAACATGTCATTTGACCTTGCGACCTGGTTCAAGAAGATCAACCGGCCACCCACTTGAGCGAAAACTTCGTCTAGGACACTAGTGGGGACGTTTTCATTGTGAAACCGGCTTCTATACTGCTTTAGTGCCGTCGTCACGGTTTCTTTGTGAATGTCACGTATACTGATAACGTTCATGCTTGTTGAGTGGGGTATAAGTCGCTCCAGAGTCCAGTGCTCATCGCTTGTAAAAACGACTGTGACAAGATCATTACCCTGAGACAGATTCAGTTTGATCCGACCTACTGGGGGTGGGTAAGACTTACAGCCCAGATCTCGGCGCGTTGCTGCAGAATCTCTAGTAGGCCTAGACCAGCATCGTCACCTTTGAAGAAATGGATGTTGTTGATGATGAGTAGCAGAGGTCTGCCACGGGCTTTTCGAAGCTTCAACGCGACTTTCTCCAACTTGTTTAAGGCTCGCTCGATGTCAAGCAACGGAGTGCTGTCACGCGGCCCTCTAATGCTGAACAAACTTCCGATATAGTCCTCATGAAATTCGAAGTCGATCGCCTTACCAAGCCTCACACGGAAGACCTCTAGGTCATTATGCGCTTCTAGCATAGCGATACCGTCACCGCCAACTCTTCGCATAGACTCCAGTATGAGGGACCGCTTTCCTGTCCCTCGTTCTCCAATAATGAAGTGATATCTTCCGCGCAGAGCACCGCTTATGATAGAGTCTATCATTGATTGTTCCTCCCTGGGTACCCAATTCTCTTTCTCCAATATTTGTTGCACCACATCTGGATGTGTGCCATAGGCGATGCGGCCCATACTAACGAGCTCATTCGACGAGTAGCCAGCCTTGAATGCGTTCTCAATCTTATCTAGTACCATCTTCTTGTAGAAAATGCTGTATGCGTAGCCTCCAAGCCCCAGACCGAGCAGAGAAATTAGGGCCACGGTGCTGCCTTCAAGGACGCTCCGAGCGAACCTGCTGCTCTCTCGTGGCTCCCTCTTAGCACCATTGTCCCTTGGAGGTAGTTTATATTGAAGCGCATGGTCTGGTATGACTTGGGATGGGAATGGTGGAGGGCGCGAGTGAGCGGGATGTCTGCTAAGGGGAAGCAAGAGCCATCCTAAACGAGATCAGCATTGTGTGATTGGGATGCAGTTTGGAGATTCATACCTCGTTTGACCCCCTGAAAAGAGCGCGGAATTCGTCCCATATGTTGGGAGACCTTACGTTAGCGATCTGTGTTGTACGTGTACGTGTACGTGTACGTGTCTGTGCTGTGGAACTCGAAGCTCGAAATCCCGATACCCAGCACCGACTAAGTGTTTTAGCTGCCGGGTTCCGGCTTGTCATGTACGTCCATTGTGGTTGGATTGTGGGAAGCAACTACGCATGTAGATGAGGTGAGTACCGGTACGTGTTGTCGTGTCCAGAACATGGTGTCCACACTGGCACGTCGTGGGTCATGCTACGATCCGCTCTTGGGCAGCTTGATATTAGTCGTATTGTTTAGCGTTGGTCAAATACAACTTCTTGTGGGTCACTCTGGCTTGTTCTGGGGTGACTTTCTCGCCTCTCCTACGTTACATTGGAACATGGAGTAGATGGGGAAAGATCAGAAGCTTCGGAATCGATGCTCGTTTGTTGCAGTGGGATGATGATGCTAAGTGTTGAGCCGTGATTGAGCCGTGCGGTACGCTAGACTAATTTCGAACTAGGCGGCTGGGCTCCGCTTGACCTCCACTTTTTCGCATCCTACCCGATGATCACGACAAACCCAGAACCAGTGGAGATGGAATCCTACCCTTCCATCTTCAAATCAAGATATCTTCTTTTCGACATTCATCCTCCATGACTTCGATTGAACGCACGTTTTCCAGTGTGCTGCTCGAAACCAATAATGACCTTGACCCTACCGGAAACATTGAAACCTCCCAAGGATCACCTACAGTCAGTCCACCGATCGAATCTGTGCTGTGGAAACTGTATCTCTCGCACATTCTCTCGACATGGAACGCCAGAACCTTTGAGTTTGGAGCTGTGATCTTTCTCGCCACCATATTCCCAAACACGCTTTTCTACACTTCGCTTTACGCTCTCTGCAGGTCCGTCGCAGCAGCTGTCGTAAGCTCCTGGATAGGTGGCCTCGTAGACCGGACCCATCGCTTAACAACTGTACGCCACAGTATTGTTTGGGCGAGATGCTCTGTAATGGCCTCGTGCCTTCTTCTTCTGGCACTCTTCCACGGCAGCATGAGCAAGTTTGGCACGCTTGTTTGCTTCACTGCAAGCATTCTTCTAGCTTGCATTGAGAAACTCGCTTTTATTGCCAACACGGTATCTGTTGAAAGAGACTGGATTGTCGTGGTGGCCGACAGCCTGAATCTTGAGCGGCAAGACCTGAACAGCTCAATGAGGCGCATTGATCTGGTGTGCAAGTTGGTCGCTCCGTTATGCATCTCTTTTGTCGATGCATTTTCGACCAAAGCGGCTATTTGGGTTGTTCTTGGGCAGAATATTCTCAGCGTCATCGTCGAGTACTTTGCCATTGCACGAGTTTTCTCTGCAATCCCTGAGCTTTCCCGCGGAAAAGGAGAAAGACTTACAGGTCCAACAGCGAGACCTCAGCCCAATGAGGAATGGGACGTGGCAATAACGGATGCAAATCCAAATCCAAATCCAAATGTTGCAATCTATGGAGGTCTCGACTATATCGTTGACTGCATTCGACCCTACAAAGACTATGTGCAGAACCCAGCATTTCTCGCCTCCTTTGCACTCTCGCTGCTATATCTCACTGTCCTCAGCTTCGGCTCCCAGATGACAACCTATTTACTCACCCTCAACTTCACTTCACTTCACATATCCATCATGAGGCTTGCTGGGGTGTTTCTTGAACTGTCAGCTACTTGTGCCGCACCAATGCTCATGAGGAGGATTGGCGCTGTTCGCTCTGGGCTCTGGTTCATCAACGAACAAGTTATCTCAGTCGCATTAGCTGTCAGTCTGTTCTCTGCTATCGATTCGCAAACCCAACTCGCCGGACTTGCCCTGATCTTCGGTGTCACACTAAGCCGCCTCGGGCTGTGGGGTTTCGACCTCTGCGTCCAGTTTCTTGTCCAAGAAGATGCGCCTGCAAACTCTCGTGGATCTTTTTCGGCGGTAGAAGTAGCGCTACAAAGCGTCTTCGAGTTGACGTCCTTTGCGCTTACGATGATCTTCCATCGACCAGAAGACTTCAAATATCCCATTTTTATCAGCGGAGGGGCGATCACGGTCAGTGCAGCTTGCTTTGCGGGGTTTGTGAGACAAAAGAGGGGGCACTTATTGCATGCTTCAAAGTGCTTCAAGCGCGAGGACAAGGTGAAATATCAGGCACTACCAACAATTGAGGAAGAGCTTGAGGCCGTGCCTGCCTAAGTCCTCGTGATGTTAGACTCAACTTCCTGTCTACGTGGCAACAATTTTCGACCCCTTCCCGTCAATTTCTCAGCATGTTTCGAACAGGCTTCTGGCAAGCTGGTGCTCATTTGTAGGGCTGGTTGATCCTTAGGTTTAATCACTCCGGTACACGCTCTCAACCTGTCCACGAGACATGTCTATGTCGACTTCCCGAAGTTAGCTTCAAAAACCTGCAGGGATTATATCGGAAATGTCCAGTCTGGAAGGTTTCAGAAACTCCAGAATAAATATTTTATATACTCAAACTCCGATGAGGTGCATATGATCGTCTCCACCTGGCTCTGGACCCGAACCGCCTGACACAAACTCGGAATCTCAAGAAACTGCCACAATGAGATTGCTATTATGTTAGATATTCAATGAAGATAATACTACTTGTGCTGATACTGCGGGCCGGGTCTCGGCTGGTTTATACTATGTGTTTTCCTCTATTCTCACTCGTTCACTATCCCCTGCCACTGGGCCCTTTCACTTTGCGAGAAACATTATCTCTACCATCGTGACTAAGATCATTATCATCACGAGCAATGGGGATGTGGACCCAGGAGATGTCCGTACAAAGCTCGGGACCAGTATAGTCTCGTGGCTGTTGGATCCATTCCCGGTTCTTCATAGTGCGGAAAAAGCGGTAGTTGCAGCTAATAAACATGTTGCTTCATCCTTTCAAATCCTTCCTTTGGTTATACCAAACCGAGCCGTAAATGATCGTCAATATGGATTTGGTAATCGAAAGATGCTCTCCCAACGCGCACCTCCGCCTACTCCACTCCCTGCTCCAACCGTTTTGGCTTTCATTGAAGACGCATAGGTGCCGGCTCAGATACAAGAAAACTGACTCTTTTATCTAAATCGTGACATCCCCAAGCGGTCCTTCAAAGCTCTCGTTTCTGAAATTCTTCAGAAGAATACCTACACCAATAAAAATGTTTCCGAAGACGAGATTGAGATTACGCGTCAGACAGGTGGCTCATACAACGCGATCACAATAATCAGATATCAAGGCTTAGAGTAATCAAGGTGCCCATCGTGGTTTTGAAGCTCTTTAAAAGCTGTCGTTGGAGCTGTCGTTTGGGTAAGCTGTCGACCATACTTGAGATGAAAATTCTGCGTAGGGAACCGTAAATGCAGTTGCCTAAATTTTTTATCCACACAAATCATACCAGCTGTTCAATGTATTCCTTTTTCATCAAATTTCATCACTATGGCCATCAATTTCAACTGCGTGAGGAGAGAGAGAATATGGTAAACAAGGGTTTTTTGAGTGGGTGAGACAGAAGTATTAAGTAACAGGAGCCAAATCCATAGTATCACTCTTCTAGCGCCACCACCATCGGAAAAAGCTCTCACAATCTGCGCTATGTACAGGTAGGGTTTGTAGGTGCGTAGGAAAGCAGATGAACACCCCAGTATTGTCCTCGTAGCTTGTACAATCGTTCTGTAAAATACTTCGTGATGAGAAATCCGGCGAAATGTATTAGTTATTGAGTAATGTAAAGGCACTTAAAAAAGCAGAACAATATTCACTATTTTTCACTTGGTTTGCGACTAATAGATACAGTCGGTCAGTGAATCATTTTTCCATGCCTTCAGAGAGATTAATTTCAATCTTTCACTATATAGCGAGCATCCTATCATGGAATAAGGCACAATAGTAAAAGCCAATTTTAGACACTAACGTGCACAGCATTAAAAACACTGTACCATAATTTTCAGTACCTCCTCCCTCAAATTTCGCCCTCCCGGTACCCAATCTATGTCCAGTAGCTCCAGCGAATTATCCAGATCCATACAAGCCAAGTCAGGGGCGTTCCACAGCAGCTTCCTTACAAGGTTCACGGCATATGAGCGGCCTGATAGATAGAGTAATCCGGAAATTAGTCAAGCATAAGAAAGACCGGAGGGGCAGAATATCCGATATAACGTGGTAGAGTTTTGCATTGCTCCCAGTCAATGGTTCCATTTGCTTCGCTCGTGCTTGGGTCGCTTAACCAACTGTTCCGGAGAAGGAGTATCCGCACTTTTGAAACCGTAGCTACCGTCTTCATCGAGGTTAAACTAGATTTCAGCGGCCTCTACGCCAGTGCATCTTCGAATGATGATGTAGGGGGCGCCTAACTCATTGTTTAGACTGTTTAATAAGATCAAGAAGGATAAGAAGCAGAGCCTCTCGCGGTCACCGCCCGAGATGTCGTGTAAAGAAACCGGAAGTAGAAGACTGAACCAACTGCGGCTTGGTATGAAAGCCCTTGCTGTTTACAGGTTATTTGCCAATGTCTTCCAACTCGGAACCACTCTTTTTATAAACGTGGAGATAGATATCTGGTTCTGAAGATTCATAATTGTAGACGAACTCGTCTGTTTTTCTATGATCATCTCAAGAACTGCTCGAGTTCACCTTCATGTTTTGACACTCACAACGCTTATATATATCATGATTCCACTATGAAGCTTTGTTGAGGGCCGATCAATCCAGATAGGTAAAGGATTATTTGCAAGAACCTGATTTGGTGTATTCTAATTTTGGGAGCGGTTTGCTGTCAGCACCTTACTTGTTATTATATTTTCACACACTTAATTACTATAATTCCCCTAGTTCAAGTCTCTCTACGAGTGCTACCCGAGAGACTTCGCTGTTGATTCAAGCTTTCTAAAATGTACAAAATTTGCGGGTCATCGTAGAATCGTGGAAGTTAAGAACAAAATGTATTGCGAGGGAACAATCAATTATAAGACTTTTTCATCTATATCAACATTTAGTCTTTTTGACTCGCTCCTCAAAATTCTATTTAGTTACACTATACCTGTTCAGAAATACCTTTTTTTTATCCAGATCCTTCAAATGAAATATATAATTTGCTACGGTGGACAGAAATATGTTTTGAAGTCTTTAATTAATGATTTGTAGTCTTGTAATGTTTAGAAAACGCATTATCTGCCTTCCGGCATATGTGAGATTTGATAATGGTCACGTGATATATAGTACAAATCTTTAGCCAGGTATGCCCCATACGCTCCTCACTTCATACGAGCGCTTTCGTTACAAACTAACCAGCTTCTCAATTTCCATTATCGACAAAATTGAATTTTCAAGGCCAGCAAGAGATGGTCATGCACCAAGGGTAAGAATGGGAAGTGAGGAGTTTCGTAATCTGATACTAGTATTTTAGCAATGATATCTGTTAATAGTTTACCAAGGCCTTCCTCTCATTTTCCACACTTATAACCACCCTGCTCTGACTAGATCTTCTTCCGCCTGCCTTCGTCGCGTGACGTATTCATCAATATTCTGATGTAGTCCGAAATTTTCCACTTCCTTCACTTTGAACTTGAACGGTACACGCATAGCCTCCCAATCCAAGGCCTCAACCCTCAGATAGCGTGTTTTCAGGGAATTCATCCCTAATTTAACCTGGTGCGCAAGGTCAACCAGATTTAGTCTTTGCGATGAATTCACAACTAGGCATTTTCTAAGAAGGCCATCCAGCCGCGGAGAATATAGGCCTTTTTCATCAGAAAACTGAAGCAGTGTCTCTTGCTTGGGTCCGCCATTTGGATACAGGAGGAGGTCTTGGGATCTGGGTGGGCTCTCTCTGAATTGATCCAAGCCGTTGGACCCAACATGTCCCATTACTGCCCACGCCACGAGGGCAACAGCGTATAGGTGGAGCTTGTGAGCGTACTTTGCTTCATAACATTTTTTCTAGACCATTGTGTTTCTCGCCATCCCACCTATCGTAACAATCGGGTATTTGTTCTGTCGTTTCAGTTAGTGTCTATACTGGGCTAGGTCTCATGCTGTTGCTGGTATTTACCTAGGGCCAACCATTTTTTATAAGTCAGCAATGTCTAGAACGCAATGAGCTATGTTGTTGAGACTTGCCCAGGTGTGCCATTGACCCACGATATCGGTGCTTGTTTTCTCCAGCACATGCCTTTATGAATAAGGGCCGTGTTAGCGAAGTTACAATACTTACATTAGACTCAGGCTCGATATTTCACAACATTTAACATGTTGATTTACCAAAGTCAGCCGAGACAGGCATGCAAAATCCAGGGTATTCGGTCACGTGAGAGCCGTCTCGAAGAAAGATGTTTTTTGGTCTTATGTCGACATGGACTTCACTTTCTGCCTTGAGTGCTGGACACGTTTGGACAATTTTTCTCAAAAGAATCCAGATGAATATGTCACGTGTACCAATAGCTTGGTACTACACGCTCGCTCTATTAGAACTAGTCTATATAGGCCTTCAGCGTATATATAGGAGCTCTCTGCCCTTTGAGCTCTCTACAGCTTCCTCTCT
>BLYF01000110.1:354552-388883 GCA_014905255.1 Herpotrichia juniperi
TTGACTCGTGGCAGAATGCCTCAGGAACCTGCTTCTTCACGGGTCCGTACTTGAAGGCCTCTATGAGGTCCGAGAGATCCCCTTGTTCTGCAAATTCGATATGCATCCGGATCACGTCCCAAGCTTCTTCCGGTTGAAGTAGAATTTTCTCCTCCGGGTCGCCGATATATGTTGTTCCGTCAGAATATCCTCTCAACGGTATGACGAAGCCATTTATCCGTAGCGTGAGTTTCTCGTGAAGTCGGGCCTCAAGTCTTCCATCCTGATCTATTCTATCGTCGACTGCATTACCTAACTTCTCTTCAAAACGCTTTACGACGATGCGTTATACCGTGATTAGCTAGCATCGAGATAATTTGGGCAGAATTGAAACCCACATCTACGATCATTCCCACAGAGGAACTGCAAACCAACAACTTGGCGATGTTATGTCCGCTTTCCGAGGGGTGTAACATATCAGCCAATTGACATCTTCCAATTGATCTTCCAAATACATCCCCATATCTATCAGCGGCTATGTCGTGGCTAACAGTGTGGTGCGTCACCCTATATGTCTTCCCAACCGTCACGTTCTCAATATATATATGATGCATTTCCAATCGCTGTAGATAATCGCCAATGCGTCTTTTTTGCAAGGCCGCTGTCGGGCAAAGTACTTACAGGAATATATTACCACTGGTTGGTTACGTCCGATTTCTTGAAAGCCCCAGTGACCGTATGATCTTTCGGGCGTGTTGCTTTGACGCGGTAGTAATTTCCGCCACCGAGGTGTTCGGTCTCGAGATTTACCCAAATTATGCGATTGATATCGCCTGGCAGCGTCGCTGGGATGAGTCACGCTTCAGTTGTGAGAAATTGATGGATAGTCCCAACGGCTTATGGCTCGAGAATACTCGACATATGTGGCCCATCCACTATCTCGTCCAGAAGACTTCACTATGGTAATTTCTGTGCTGTTCGGCCATTCATAATACCTGAACTCGGGCTCATCGCCTTCTAGGATTTCATATGTGCCTTCCGTCGGTATTTTTGTAACTTTACGCATCAATTCCTCTGAGGTGTCCTGCCTATAATACACTGAGGATGACCCATGTACATTGTGACGAGATATTCCAAATATTCTGCGTGCCTGCTATTATTTTGGTCTAAATCCCACACGGTTGAGCGGGAAAGAAGCTTCCGAGCGGTTGCGATGAGCATTCGGACGGCATTGCGTGGTTTCCCATAGGCGACATCCTTTTAAATTGTACATAGTCGATTAATCGTGGGAAAGATAGGAGATCGTCATTATCAGGGTTGTATTCGAAAGGGTCCAGCGGGACGATCAGCGCCGAATCTAAAGCATGGTCGTCGTTGCTCGCCGCGGCTGGGTTGGCGTCACGTGTCTCAACTGCTAGCTGTAGAAATGTTGAGCTGGATTCCCAAATATTACGTAGACGGTTTTGCTTGTTGCACATGTCAGTGAATATCCAAAGTTACCATCAATATTATCGCGTCGGGAAATTGGCGGAAGGAACTTATAGGATGCATGCGTAGAAGGCGTGGATTGAAACTGTCAAAAACGGCTCAAGAGAAAATCGATGTCGACTATTCTCAAACGCTTATGTGTTCTGTTTCGCGATTGTTTGCTCTTTGTGCCGATTGAACCTTTGTTTTGATCCATGACCGCAAACGGATTCAGGATCGAGAGGATCACGTGCATAGTTTGATCTCTAATATCTTGAGTTACACCAACATGAGAGAAGTGATACTGCATCCCATCCCTAGCCTCCCTCGCTTTGGCGATGCTTCCTCTCCCTAGGATGAATCCAAAACGAATCCACCCCAGTCTCAAACCTCAAGCGTTCTCTCAAATCCTGCTCCCTCATCCCGTCCAGTCCATTTGTGCTCCTCCCCAGCCCTATAAGCGCACTTTCAATCTTCACCCCCACGTATTCTAGACCTAGTCTATCATTGACAGGTATCTTCCAACAAGCTTGAACTAGCTGTTCCAGCTGCCTAGAATATACATGCGAGAATGCACGGCCATCAGATCCGGAAGACGGGATGAACGGTGCACCAGGGTCGCCCGATAATGGTTCCCGGGCGTTGATCTTTGTACTCGTTACCTCTCTAGTATTTCTAGAAGACCGGTGGGTCGAAGGCGCATGTTGCTCCAAACGACTAGAGCGACGAGGTAGACGTGCACTCGTATATCAGAAATTACTATCTCTGGTTCTGAATGCTTTGCCAAAAATTCTGCGATCACGATTAGCTCTCCGTTCAAGTAAGGCAGTTGAGGGTGACGTTACCGGGTCCAGCAAAGCCAATTGTGCCTAATGGGTATGTGAAGCCTGCATAGAGTCCCCACATTAAATCAAAGTTGGTGAGTACAGGCATGCATAAACCTGGATACTGCTAGGTCATTCCACTCGCGAACGAGAATGTTCTCTGGCTTCAGAACTAAATACAGCTAGTTCTCCCCCTCCATAAGTTGGCACACTCCACCAAATTTCTGAACAGCAACCAAATAAACCCCTCAGGCACTGGTCTCTGCAAGTCTCGGTATAGCTGAATCAAGTACTGCAAAGCGTTGAACGGCGCATACTTAGTAAAAATCCTTAGATCGTTTGTTGAGTGCTTGTTGATAGACTACCTTCGCAATGATATGATACAATTCTGTGTACCTTTCCGCAGGTAATATTGCTTGGTGATCTAGTATGTGTGCGCGGTCCCTTCGGCCGGAGAATAGCGAACTTGTTCGTCGTAGTCTTTCTATTTCTGAGTGAGCTTTGTCTACAGAGGTCAGTATAATCATGTTCGTATATTTAAATGAAGAAGTGACCACTTATCGGGCTCGCAATATCGACTTAGACTTCCCATTGAAGAGGAACATCAAGCAAACTGTTTGTTTTGCTGTAGCAAACTAATGTTGATACTGTGATGGTGTTCGCTGCGCAAGACGTACTTAATTTTGCTCGGCGCGGCAAACGGACGCATCACGACACAAAGAGAATAGACACAATGCAACCATAAAACAACAGATTATATGATGCTCTTGCTATCTTAATACTTTTCAGGGCAGAGAAGAAAAATTGAAACCAAATTCTATCGAGATTGATATTTACATATAGTCCGTGCAGTAGGCGTCGGTATCGGTGCTAGCATTAAATATTGACTTGGCAAAGTTCGAAGTAGACGCTTCTGGATGTGGAATCTGCTAGATGTATAATGCGATGCGTACAACTCACTCCATTATCTATCCTTCTTCGACAACTTATCGCTCCTCAAATCCGTCCCCGATCCAAAAACTTCTTCGGCAGATCCACAGTTTTCGCGCGCATGTACTCTATGGCATCTGCCCGTTCGTTAGTACACCGTATTGTATTCTTCTAGAAACCAACTTACTTTTCCCAAGTGTATCATAATTCGAGCACGCGTTGTACCCTCTATCTAGATGATCGTGGAGTAGAAAGTGTACTGCGCGAATACCTGGAACCTCGAATCGATCTATAGGTTTGCCTTTGTATTCTTGCGGACCGAGAAGCTGCTTGATCCGATCGATAGTCATGAATGATCTCAACCAATCCCATTCATCATCATTTCGGACGAAGAATCCGCAGTTGCAGTCCGAGGCTTTGTCGCCGGAGCGGCCGGCTACTATGAAGCCAAGGGGTGCACGTACTGTCTCACCAAAGGTGGACAAATCCACTGGTGAGGTTGTCTCATACGAATGCTGCTGCCTGGGATACGTTTTTGTGACTTTGGGAGCTTCAAGCGCGGTTATAGTCTTGTCTCCATACATTTGGTGCACCTTGAGCGGGAGTTCTGTTTGAGGCATCAGCGCAACCCAGTACTCGTAGTACGGTTTCGGGGCAATCTGTCTCAAGTCGTTGGACAGAGATAGGCCTGGAGCGGATTGGAGAAAGGTCTCGAGACACCAGCGGTTGAAGCCGTCGGGAATGTCAGGGCGGACGACCTCGGGATCGGATGTCTGGGCGAAGACACGGAAATCTACTGTTGCAAGATCTTGGTTGGCCGAGTCAAGGGGAGAGGATCCGTTTTGGTGAAATTTTAGGGTGCTGAAGCGGGAAACGTTGTCACCCATCGCTATTCGAAACAAAAGGACTGGTTAGCATCGAAAAGATCTTTCGAGAAGAGAGAAGAGAGTGAGGAATTACCATCTCGAATCTGGTCCTCCGTGATCTTGCACTTCTCTTCGATATCAAGACCACACATGAAGAAATGCCATTCGCACTGGAAGCCAGCTGGAGCAGTAATACCAACTTTGGTGGTAGGTGGCGGAGGCAGGCCTTTTATGCCCGTTACGCGCACACGCTCTTCTTCGATCTGCTCCATCCTGAGGTTTGAAATGTCGGCTGTGACGTCGCAGTTGTAGTAGAGGGGCCCTTGGATTTCATAGAGGAGTTGCGAGGAGCAAGATCCTACTGTCACACAACCTAGAAGAGAGTCAGCTCTATCGCTGAATGAGGAAAGTGCGAGAACAACACACCTCCTGTATTTTTCTCTTTGGCGATGTTAAACGTGCCATCATACTCTACTTCTGCTATAGGAAAGCCCATGTTTGTGTGTTTTCCCGCTTTGATGAGATCTTTAAACATTGAGTAGTAGCCACCAGTGACGTAGGCGGAACATTCAATAAGATGGCCTGCAATGAGAGCAGCCGCAAGCTCGTCGAGCTGATCTGCCTTCCAATCGTGCCACCAGCTATTCGTACCCTGTCAGCCTCTCCATTGAATCTTCCACTCTCTACAAGACACTTACGCAGCGGCACCAATGACAGGCGCAGCATCTGCCACACGACCAGCCAGCACGATATCCGCTCCCTGTCTAAAAGCCTCCGCGATACATAGTCCGCCAAGATATGCCTGTGCACAAATAGGCTGCATCCCCCACTCCTCCAATTTCTTACCATGCATCAAGCTTTCAAACTTCTCCCCTTTCTTAATCAGACTGTTGACTTGTCCCGTCACATCGTCCCCCTCAATCCATGCCACCTTCAGGTGTCCAGCACCCGCTTTCTCCAGCATATCCACCACAACCTCAGCCAACAACTCCGTGTCCGACGCACCGGCGTTCACGGCAAGCTTGGTCTTATTCTTGACGAGGTTGGGGATCGCAGGCTCGAAACACTGGATGAAGGTGTCGGCGTACATGGCGTTCTTTCTTCGTTCTTCGAGAGGGAGGAGGGGGACTTTGCCGTTGGAGGATTCAAGATTTTTGACTTTGCCGCTACCATGGACGGTCATGGTCATTTCCGAGAGCCAGTCGCCTGGATTTTGTTAGTTCGGGGGAAGGAAGAGAGATGAGAGCGTGTACGTACCCATTACGACGTCGACATCTGGATCGCCTGCCATGCGGGTTATGGCTAGCGAGCGATCTGTGAAGCCGCCAGAGCATCCTGCGATGCGAATGGCGCGCTTGGTGTCTTTGGAGGGAGACATCCTTCGTACTAGAGAATACAATTTCTGTCAGGAGGAAGAAAAGAGAACAATAAGAAAGGTTCTGAGCCTACAAGAAGATACGTGCACCCCATCTACATATCTATATACCAACTAGTGTTATTTCCCGGACTATATCTACCCGGAAAGCTATCATAGGAGCAGGTGCCTTTGCGACTGGCCAATGAAGGGTGTGCAAATCGGTTAGCAAGGCATTCTTGGGGCCTTGAGACCATGCCCTGAGACCATAATTCGGATATCCTTTGACGGCAAGAGCTAACGTGACGCGGATATAGCTTTCCTGATCTCCATAGGGCTGTACCGGTGCGGAATGTAAGTCATTGGTGTCCGCAGATAGTGGGGATGCGGGGAAAAGCAGATCAAGGGTTCTTCAGATTTGTAGAGCGTAAATTGAGCAAATGGCTCATGAGGACAGTACGAGGGCGTCGCATACTTCGAACGACCTGTGTATGGGTTCGAGAGGCTTCTAGTTGTTCGTTGTTGAAAGCTATTTCATGTTCAGTGATGAATTGCGCGTTATGGAGATGAAGGAAGGAAGGAGTGCGACCTCGGATGATGAACGATGAGCTGCTTGGTGCGAGTCAAGTTGGTCACAAATCAATCGATGACTGACTCAACCCTATCAACCATGCTCTCACCAGGTGTGGCATTGATTTGTTCCGGTTCGGCCCACGTAAGCAACCGCTCACCAAACTCTCTCCCATAGTAATGCTCACACAATTATGGTTTTTTTTTTGCATTTGGCGCTTATTGTGAAAATTTGTAGGGCGAAAGTTATGAAGGAGTTTAATGGCCTCTATTTAACATATTTCTTGAACTAATTAAACAATTTTTGGGGTTGGTTGAACTCATAACATTGATACTGTGATGGAAGGGGCGGTTGCTTACCTGGGCGGAAACGAATTAATGCCACACCTGGTGCACCTGACCATCTATATTTCCTCATCAGAGCACATTACCTGCAGATGAATGTTTCAGTGATGATTCCACTCTTAGTCATTGATTCGGTTCCATAACTTGAGGTGACTTGGATCAAATGTTGATTTTACCGATGGCGCTAACGGCTCAGGGCTCTGGTAACATTACTCATCATGGAAGTCACTTTTAACGACAACACCATTGCTTTTCCATCTTTCACACCATACCAATACAAGAGAACAGTTACCTGCAATCCACTCAGTGCTCAGGTCTCACTCAAAGAGCCAAGTTTCAGTTGTTCATTACCGAGGTCAATCGATTACTATTCGGCCAGCGTGATTACTATATGGAGTCGTTACATAAAGTTCACCTAAGCCGCACCTAGAACGCATGCAAGCATTGAGGTATGCCTCTCTCTATGCCTCAGCCAAACGAATAACCGCCTTGGAACTTCGTTCGATGGAGGGGTAGCGTAAACCAGAAGTATCTAAAGGGTATATCTAAAGCTTTTCTGTTCGTCATCCTAGAGACATGGTTAACATCGATACCTCAGAAGAATATAAAGGGATTGACTTACTGCATCAGCCTCGAGCTCCACCTCGCCTCTGTCTGCTCGCTTGTTCTGGTGCATGAACCACACCGTCTGAATAGCCACAATAATGAGCGTTAAGAGAGAGCACGCAATGCAGGCGTACAGTCCCGGATGGTAATTCGGCGAGTCTTGCTGCCTGAATACCAAGCTTCCTGCGATTCCACCAACACCTCCCATTCCCACCAAAGTCGCGCTGCAGAAAGCACGCTTCCACTGCCCACGGATGTTATTTGCCTGGTACGACATGGCTGCTGGGATATTCGAATTGGCGCCCGCTGTGGTTAAGAATACTCCGAAATACCGGATATTTGGATTCTTGTGGAAGCCCATGATTGGAAGACCAATGATGATTAGGAGCATGTTGAAGCAGATGATGGGGCCTCGGACATGGTATTTGTCACCCACCCATCCAGTGCCGTACATGACGATAGCAGCAAGCGCGTACGGTGGAGCGACTAGCTTGGTTAGTGTGAATGTTACCGATCTCCATGATCCTAGACTCACCTAAGCACTGGGAAGCTGCGACGGAGAACTTCATGTTCACGTTTAGGATGATGGGTAAGAAATACGCCAAAGCATACGTGACGGTCGTCGTGTTGAAGAATATCTACATCAGTCAGTAGGGTGTCGCTGTATGCGCGCGCTGCCGCACTCACCATAGCAAACCCCCAGATCTTGGGATCAAGTCCAGCACGGAAGAATTTGCCAGCATTGAACGGCTCCGGTGTAGCGTCGCCACGATCTTTATTCACCCGATCGATGATGAATTGCGACTCTCGCTGAGTAATAAACTTCCAGGACTTGTGCGCCTTCTCAGGAAAATCGACCAGCGCCCAGTAGCTGAGCACTCCCAAAAGCATGGTCAGAGCCCCTTCAATTATAAAGATCCATCTCCACTAATCTGCGTCAGTTGCTTTCGACATAAAATGTGCCAAAGAACTCACGCCAGTGTGCCCTGCAAGACCGTCCATTTGCATGAGCCCATATGCCAGGATACCAGCACAGGCCGAAGCGAGCGAACCAAGAAGATAGAAGACAGCGTACCGCTTGCCAACTTCATACCGAGTGTACCATGTGCTGAGAAGATAGACACAGCTGGGGAAAAAACCTGCCTCGCTTTATCCAATTGTCAGTCTCAGATGTTCTGAAGCGGACGAAGTGTACTAACAGTATGCCTAGGACGACTCTCAATGCGGCAAGAGCTTCGTAATTTGGTGCGAATCCCATCCCGACCATCACTGCACCCCACGCCGTAACGATAACAGACAGATGAACACGAGGACCCAACTTGCGAACGATAATAGTCGACGGGGGCTGGAAAACGATGTATGTGGTGAAGAAAACCAGAGTTATGACCGAGTATCGCGACACGGTGCCGACCAGGACACCTAATTTCAATTCCTTCGACATTCTACACGTTCGTTAGCACCGCTGTTGAACAGCTAAGTGGCGATAAACATACCCCGCAATGTTCGCTGACGACAAGTTCGTGCGATCCATCAAACTGATGCAGTACAACACTCCTACTGTCAACACGAGGCGTCGATCAATGCGAGCAATAAGTTTCTTGGTTTCTGCTGGTGAGAAGTCATGTTCGAAATCGCCATCTGTCGAGCCCTTGGTTGGAGTATATGCAGCCTCGGACTGCATCGCCGCCTCTGTCTTCTCAATGTCGTGGGTCATGGTGGCGAAACAATGTTTCCAAAAGTTGGAAGTGGAATCAGAAGAGAGAAGGAAGTTCAATCCACTTAACGAACCCTTAACGACTGGGCCCTACTGTTATATTAGCAGTGCCCAGACATCATCTGCCTGAGCTCCTTCCCGTTGTACCATGCCAAGTCGCATGGGTGACAGCCATTTACACGCCCACGCGTCAAGGTTCCGGCACCGAGTTTCTGGGACCAAACACTTTGTGCCATACTTTAAAGATACCGAGGCTTTGTTCTTTCAAAGTGGCCTTACAGCACCTCTTTTGCTCCCCTGTCGCATTGCATTCTCCTGTCGCCAAGAAGTACCACGGACAGAACACCAAAAAGAGACAAGAGACATATCAAGACTTTTGTGTGGAGATGCGTCAACCAATGCTAGCTCCGGAGAATGGCGCGCACGGCTCGGTATGTGGTTCAGCCCGAAGATTATTCGTGCCTAGCGAGTGGATATCTGCGGGGAGAATATGCCAAGCTGGGGAACTTGGCACGTGCAGTGTTAGCAAGCTGGAGACCCCGCATACTGACGGCCGCCCCGCCTCTACACCAGCGCCTCCATCATCCCAAAGACGGACGACTGCCCTGAAAGAGCCTCAGTCGATCTCATGGTCGCCGCGTGATGCCACGCACCGAGGCTCTTTGAGCCAATGTGCGTTGTGGTCTTGTCCTAAGATGACATTTCCCAATTCAGTGCGGGATGGACGAAGTCTGGGCTCTTAGTGTTAGAAACATTCTGGAATGTGGTGACACCACCCGCCGGGTTCACATCGTAGTCAGATCCAGTGACAGTCGAGTGGGTGCCCCAGATTTGTGCACAGATATCGTGAGTATATTTTGGAGTGCAGATACGGGGTCGCCCTGAAATGGACAACCTCGGGCTATCAAGGAGTAACATTACAACCGTTCCACGATAGCTTGCCCTAACCTTCGGAGCGCAACTTGGCACACCACCCTCAAATAAGGCCTCGGAACCTCGAATGTGTTCGACGCAATCATTCGACCATCGTTTCAACGAGTATGCAAACACCATATTGCTTTCAATCCTTCGAGTATGGCCTCAGAGTGTTGAAAACACAGTATCCATTTGACGGACTTGCCACCTGAGTTTCAGACAAATCGCCCAACCTTCAAATATCAAAGCGTCACAGTGATCATGGGTCATGCGGAGACAAGTGGATGAAGACGCTTTGCGCCGCTTTCTACCGAGACTACCAGGGTAAACGAAAGTGGAAATTTGTCATAAGCGATTCCACACATGCGGAATCCTGCGGATACTGAGCTGCAGATTCTATCGCAGTACATGATCCGCCTTCTCCTTTACAATCCAGAAGTGTACTCTTCGTTTCTTCATTGCAGCCTCTGTTCTCCTTTCGTCAAATTCCGTGTTTTTCCCTGAAGTTTGGATTCAAGAACACACTGATCTCCACCGAATGTGTGTGGTCTGTGGAATGGAGTTGACATAGTTTTGGTAGAACCCCTTTCCTCTTCTTATAATGGGTTGTAAGAACATTTCATCACTCTTATTCAAATAATGTACCTCGCCGCCTCGCTCAACAAAATCAACACCTTTGCATCTCTCTACAATTATAATCAAGGGTAATCTGTATAACTAATACAACTCACATTACTGCTAGGTTTTTTTTCTAATGCATGTCCTTGATCACATCATGAAAGCTCATTACAAGGCAGCGAGATCACATAATAAGAAGGCGTTCTAGGAATATGTTACGTATCTGCAGTGTCTAGGACTAAAAGGAACGTCTCACCACCTCAACTTCGTGAATTAGATATCTAACGGTCTCTGGACACAAACGATCGTGGATCTACACGAGCATGCAACCTTTTGATCGTCTCTCCAAAACACTTCAGGACGAGAATACAGAGCACAAGTATCACAAGTATGACTAAACGCGACAATTTTCCCATTGATGAGTCTAACCTTGAGTTGTAAGCCGGTTTTTTACTTGGCAATGGCAATGGCAATATCACTAGTCCAATAGTCCTCTTGTTGCTTCGCACATCCTTCAAGCTTTCACGCGTCGTTTTCGTTCCTTTGGGCTTGTCAGACCGCTTCACAGCCTCTTTAAGTTCGCACTACGATTGGATTCTACTATTGCCTTCTTCACACTTCAAGGTCGTTTACAATGGGCATGCTTTGTAAATACACTTATGTTAGTATCACCAGGTCTCACGATAGTAGGCAGATGTAATCCTGTTAAATCTATGTTTCCACAGCAGAGCTATATTCATTGAAATAATAAATCGCACAATCTCCTGGCTTTCTTCCGAGCGACACAGCCGTCGGAAGACCCAAAGAATGGTAATTACGACCGCGACTAACCTTCTCTCCTGAGATTTTGCAACCCTTGCTTCCTTCCCCTCCGCCTCAAAATATCTCTACATATCCACACAATGTTTCTCCAAGGTCTCCTAATCTTTCTTAATGTCTTTCTCGCCGCCTTTATAATTATGACGTGCTGCACTACCTTGACTCACTCAGTATATCTCCACTCCCATAGTTCAAGATTATGCACACTATGTAGAATCTAGAAATTGAATGTGTGCCACAGATATGTAGCGGCTAAACAGGCGAGAATCGGCCCACTCTCGGGTATCTTTACCCATGCATCAATCAGCAATTATCCATATAAACAGGCCACTTCTGGTAGCTCAACAGATAACATAGAGTGCCTTGATTCACTGGTTTTGAACCATTGTTACTGCCATGAATCTCTAAGCGCATCCTGATCCGCCTCTGGCGTTTTCAGTGGCGCTTTCAGTAGCGCCTTCAGTAGCGCGAACCTGAGTCAGAGCATCCTTATCACAGGGCCAGAAGAGATGAAGTACCTTACGGTAAGGTGCTAAGCGAAAACCTTGCTTCCACCGAAAGTTTAAGTTCAAGTTTAGAGCTCACATGAAGAACAGGCAATATTTATAGAATACAAACGATGATGTAATTAAGAATAGGGGGTGCGAATTATTGATGCTTTAGGTGTCTTAGGGTAGCCGTAGAGGTATGCTATGTGAGCCACCACCGCTCTTCAAGGACTGCAAAGGACTTCAGTTAATAACCAAATTTCAAAATATTTCTAGTCCGATTGGCGTCAGCTGATCTCGAGGGTATTCTTGAAATTCTACCATGCTGAAACTCCTTGCCGTGAAACTACCGTGAAAGATGACCTAGTGTGTAAAGAAACAAAGAGTTTTGTCTCACTCCTTTCAGCAAGTGATATTATGTTGGATCGTAAAATAGAGTCAAAGAACCTTGTGGGTTAGGCAAAGTAGTTGTCTGGTGAACCCAGATCAGCTTCAAACAATACGGGATACTAGCTACATCAACGTACATCTGGTGAATAGTATGTCGCACTAAGGATTCTCAAAAATTTTCACATGTCTGCTAATATTTTCATATCGCATATAAGCTGAGCGAAAATAAATGGCGTCGTCTCGCTAAAACTTCCTTTGAATTGGTCCTTCAGGGGCTTCACGCATTTTTGGTAATGGTCATTTGCCAGTTTGTGCCAATCGCTTTCAGTATTTGAGGTGTTGTATTTGCCGAGGTTTGGCTCACCAATTATCGGGCATATTGCTTATATAGCAATACCGTAACCATTGGTGAAGATCTCAGGATAACATGTATCTCCTCCATGTGGCCATATACTCAGCGTTTCAGAGCAAGAATGAAGCACCTTCTTCGCATCTCTCTTAGTGGAACGGTATGCTCTATGAGACTGCACTCGTCTGCACTTGGATAGCTCAGCGAGAACTTAATCAATGTCTTCTCATAGAGACTGTAAGTGAGGCGAGTAAAGTCTTTCATGCCAATGCGCAAGTCTTACAGTGAGGTCTTAGTGCTGAGATTAAATTGTGGATGGCAGTATCGGACCGCCCTCCGCCACTGCGTCTCAAAAATAGAAGTGACGGTAGTCGAATCACACGGTAACAGTGAAGATACAACTTTCTACCACTCTGGAAATTCATACGGTGAAATTGTGCGTCAAACTCTCTTTTATCCGAAACTCAGACTTGAACAGAAAATTGATAACCTTGTAATTATTGAGGGGAGGGGAGGCCCGACCCAAGCACTGAAAGCTTAATCTCGTCTCTATAAGTCTTTACTTCATTAGGTTCTCGAGTATGCGTATAACCGCTCACCAAACAGCAGGAAATATTATTTAAAAATCTAGGTAGATTTTTTTGGATTATCTAGGAACTTGAACTTGAACTTGAACTTATAGCTCCATGCCCATGGAGGATAACCAACCTCATTAGTTAGAGGAATCCCTTGTAGATATATAGTAAGCCTTAAAAGTGATATGCGCCGATCTGAAGCTGTCAGCGTCAACATAATGATGGCGCATCGAATCTGCTGAACTTTTTAACCCCCAAGATAGCGGTAGTATCTCCAAAACTGTCCGCAGGTCCACTGGCCTGAAGTTGATGTTTAGGGCCCGTATGAAGCCCAACATAGCCGCGGGCTTATTAATCGAGGACGGCTTGATCATATCTGGGGGCGCGGACGAGGCTACGACCAGGGCCGAAGCGGGGTTCCACATGGCCATATAGTGGGCGAGGTTTCTTAGTTTAGTGATAAATTGAGTTGATAGTGGCTTGACATGGAGGAAACCTTGGAACAATGCCGACTTCCAGTTCTAAGATGTGATCAATTTCTGCTTAACCTCGAAGCAGTTCCAGCGCTTCGGCGAGGAGCGCTGTAATGACATTGCGAATTGATAGCGCGTCCAATCGACTAGCCTCTCCAGCTTCTGCGGACTCGCCTCTGTCGACCTGATTTGGCCCTGCACATTCGCAAAATGAAGGTCGAGATGCTTTTCGCAGAGATAGCTGGCCGGAGCACTTGTAAATCTCTGCTCTTTTTTGTTGCGGGTGAGCTCGATCCACAGCTTGTTACGGAAACCTCTGAACACGGTCAACAAACTCGATGAGATTCCGGGCAGCATTAAAGTTGAATAGCTCAAAGGGATCAAGATATTCAACCTTGCGAATGGAAATATACTCTTCTGTCGCTGTTACGGATGTCTCACCTCGAGCTGCCCAACGTCTGTGACAAACCTTCCGATTACGGGGAGCGTTTGAACACACAATTCATGGCGATACTTACGGTTCTCCCGTTGTCTCCTATCCTAACGAATTCGACCAGCTTGGTACTCTACATCGACGAATCACAACATTCATTACTTCAGCCACTCTCAAATCTTCAAGTTATCCCGCAAGTGTCGCGCTTGAGGACACTTGCACTGCTTTGTGACCCAAAGAAGTAACTACCAGATCTCGAGATAGACAGTTGGTGTGTGATTCTTCGAGTGTACACAAACGTAGAAGACACTTTTCCTCCTATCCTACCGGCATTGGAGGCCCTAACCCTGAACAGTTTGTGCAGTCATGAGGACACGAAGCGGTTTATCGCCCTCTGTACATCCCGTAGATCTGACTTATCTGTGTGGGGCATTTAAAATCTCGGGTGGGACCTGAAGTCACCGACTTCAAGAATCTGGTATGCACTTCTTGCGGCGAAAGTCACGCTGAATGGCCGGCATACATATATTCCAGAGATAGGCGCAATGTACTGCAAATTTTGGCTCCAATATGTAGATCAACTCAAGGAGCTAAAGACATTGAAGATCACCTGAGGGTTGGAGCTCACACCCAGCACTTTCCCGCCAAACATAGAGCCCCTGGGTCCCTCTATGCGCGAATGCACGCTTTCGTAAATACATAAGATAGGCATCACCAGGGCCGGCAAACGGGGTCTTTAAAGGGCCCTTCGTGATATTTCCGGCGATCTCAAACGACCCTTGCTCGAGGTGTAGTGCTCTGTTGTCTCAACATCGCCCAGAAGAATAAGTTCTTGAAGCTGCAAGAGCAGACGGGGGAGGCGAATATTGCGCTCAACGCCAGAAATCGAGAGACGAAGGGGCGGCTAAAGAGTTCGAGAGACATTTATACAAAGGTCGAGGAGAGGAAGGTATCAGAGTAAGTATATCTTTGTCAACTTAGTCCCGCAATGAGGACAGGGGCCCTGGAGTAGTGTACGAAATCCGAGAGATACTGAGGAGTAGATCATATTTCCTAACAGAAGAGTGTTTGCGATGCCCGAATAGCGATAAAGTGCTTTCCGAATATAGCGATACTAATGATTATTGATGAAAGGAGCTCGAGAGCTAAACAATGACGATCTTACGCTAACCTTGGGACGCCAAGCTCGAACACATGCTCACGCGCCATGTATTATTGCGGCTGAATATGAGAAAGGGTCAACGAATTCGCATCCACCCTTTGATACACAAATTATTCCCTACACCTTGAACTGTCACAAGCTGTCACGTCAGTATGCCGAGAACGCGATCGATGAAAAGTGTGTCTGAGGAACATGCCGCAAACGAGGACCCCACGGAAGCACCTCCAACGTCCTTCAACGGCCGATTGACAAAATTTCAGTACGCGTCCGCCTCAACCACGACCGAGAATACAAAATTACCATCCGCTCCGTCGTCGGCGAAACGCGCCCGAACATACACAGTCGCCGTCACCGAAACCGCATCGCCCCGCGTAAAGAAGAAGCGGAAGGCTAGCAGCTATGCCAATCCCTCCAAATACGCACATCTATCACCCTTGACAGACATTCTCGAAACCAACCTCGTCTGCGTCTTTGTGGGCACCAACCCAGGTGTTCAGACTGCTGTTGCAGGACACGCATATGCGCATCCTTCGAATCACTTCTGGAGGCTCCTACATGCGTCAGGGCTGACAGAACGTCGACTGAAGCCTGAGGAAGACGTGACGCTCCCAGCTCTATACTGTATGGGAAATACAAATATTGTTGAGCGACCGTCAAAGGACGCTGCTGAGCTTTCGAAAGACGAAACCGCGGCCGGGACCGCGAATCTTGATGCGAAATTCTTGAAATACAAACCTGAAGCTGTGTGCATTGTGGGAAAGGGTATATGGGAAGCCATATTAAGATACAGGAAGTCGCAAGGTATGACAATACCCAAGGCATCGGAGTTTAAGTACGGGTGGCAAGACGAGAAATACAATATGGGCAAAGGCGAGGGCGAGGGCGAGGGCGAGGATGAGCCAGTGGACAATGACGGCAATGCCTGGAAGGGCTCGAGGGTGTTTGTGACGACCTCTACGTCTGGTCTGGCAGCTAACACAACGCCGGCTCAAAAAGAGGCGATATGGAAGCCCTTTGGAGAGTGGGTGCAAAAGAGAAGGCTTGAGAGGGATTTCATTCCGAGACCTATCAATTCTTTAATTACGGATGTCTAGGTATGGACAATAAGATTCAGCCAAACGTCTTCCAAGCCGCTCTCATAAATCCCATCGCCAAGTTCACGGTCTTCTCGTCATCCACTGGCGAAATTTGCGTCAAAAACGCCATAGCTAATCTCTTCTCCAAATGCATAGCCCATATCAGATTTGGCATCCCATTCCACGTCACCGTCCCAGAAGGCATGCCCGACAGCGGTATCGCTTCTTCTATCACTAACGCTGCCAGACTATGATTCACAAAAGCCTCAGTCACCGTGGGAGAGATGCCAGCAGGTATTGTGTACATCTCCGTGTCGCGGCGAATAGCTGCTCGTGCAGCACTAGAGGGTGCAAATTGCGGTGTAAAGAGCAGAGCTTGAAGGTCTTTTCTCAAGAGCTTTGAACACGGTGAAAGTAGATCGATGAAGAGCTTGCTAATGTCCGACGCGCTGCATACAAGTCCCAGCTGTCTAGTTAAAAAGTCCACTGGCAACACCATATCGCCATCTCTCCGTACCATCTGCAAGAGCTTCGAGCAGACCCCCAGGTTGTCGTGAGGAAAGTAGGTTGAAGACGACATGTTCAACAGATCGAAGATGTGCTCTTGGACATACTTGCCCAGTCCCACGCCTGTCAATCTAGAGACGAGCGCTTGAGTCCATTCAATACTCGCGCCGTACATCCATCCCTCCCCAGGTTCATACAGAAACGGCGTGGAATATGCTTCCGGGTCGGGGACTATGCCAGGATGGTAGTTCTTCTTTGGTGCTTCGCCCGTGTGCGCTCGCCATTCCTGCACCCAGGGGTTGGACTCGTAGTCGATACCACTAGAATGAGAAAGCAGATGTCGAACTGTGACCCTCCGGGTTGGAGGCTTCAGCAAATATGGAGTTGTCGAAGCATCCGGGCCCTTGTTTTTCGATAGCACGCCGACATTATCAAGTTCTGGTAGGATCGAATGAACTGATTCATCGAGGGTGATTAAACCGCGTTCAACGCATTGCAGAGCTGCAATGTGGGTGATGAACTTCCCAGCGCTGGCCATCATGAACGTGCTATCAGGATTTATTGGGGGCGCATCATCCGTCAGGTCTTGGTGTCCCGATGCATGGTGGTATTGTACGCCTATATGTAGTCAGCATTGCTCTTGATGTCTGCCAGATCGGGTGTGACTTTACCATTATTATTCACCACTAGCACAATCGCGCCCAACAAGTCTCTCGACGCAGGATTTGTTGCTTTTGCGAGCTTTGTCTCGAAGTCCTCCATTTTAAAATCACTCGCTGCAGCTTCAAAACATTCGCTCTTGATGCGGTCTTTCTATAATTTGTTTTCTTGTTCCACACTCATCGAAGGTACGTTACTCGTTTAATGGCTTCGTCTGACATCAGCATGTTCGTTTCACCAATAATACCCTAAACATGGCAATTGCGCGAAACGAAACTGCATTTTGGGGATTTCCCGAGGTTGATGAAGATCGGACGGTCGGTGGTCGCTTCGGCCCGGGCACACGTTACTGTTACCGGTGCTGATGCCTTTATCTTTCTTACCTCTTGTACGACAACTTCAGTCCCGTGAGTTATTCGTAGGATCTGGTATTTTGACAGTCATAACTCCACGCATTAGCTATAAAATGGTCCTCTTGCCTCATATATGCAATATGTTCAACAATTTCTTACATGCACTATGTCTGTACTATCTCGACTATTCTCTAGTTTCACGACGACTAGTAACCCAGTAATCGCCCCAACGGCTCCTACTGATGTACCTCCTAAGTGCCGTTTTCGTCTAGACGACGACAGTTCCGACACCTTTACCCTCGCAGACGGCCGAAAACTCGGTTATGCACAGTATGGCTTTTTGAGAGGAAAAGCCATCTTTTACCTACATGGCCTGCCAGGCTCGCGCGCTGAGGGTGCCTATTTTCATGAGTTAGGCCTGGAATTAGGCGCCCGTATCATTGCTACGGACAGACCAGGATACGGGTTAAGCTCACCGCATCCCGAGCGAACACTCCTCGATTTCCCAAAGGACTTGGAGTGCCTTGCGAAGCATCTGGGACTAGAAGAATATGCCGTCTTAGTATGTTCAACGCGCAAACCTCTCGAATGTCCTAGACTGTTCACTGAACCGAATAGGGAGTATCAGGAGGTGGACCATACGCACTTGCCTGCGCAGCATCATCCCCTCGCGAAAAACTCAAATGCGTATCCATCGTCTGCGGCCTGGGACCGCCTGACATTGGTATGAGCGGCGCGAACTGGGTGCATTGGGCTGGCTTCACATTCGGCTGGCGCTATTCCCCCCTCCTCCTTGTCCGCTGGTTCCTGCAACACGACCCAACAGGGCGCATAGATCTGACCGATGAGCAGCGTCTAGAACTTATGCTACAACCTGCAAGGCTCAAAGCACTGAATGAGAAGGACCTTGCGATCATGAAAGACGAAGATATTCTGAGAATGATATTAAGGTCGACGAGGGAGGCTTACGCGCAAGGGTTCGATTGGGTAAGGCAGGATGGAAAGCTGATGTGCATGGACTTTGGGTTCCGGATTGAAGATATTCGGAGTGACTTGCCTGTGAATCTGTGGTATGGAAAGATGGATACGTTCGTTCCGCTCAATCATGGGGAGCAGATTGCAAAACGCTTAGGTGGGAGAGCAAATCTTAGAGTACTGGATGAGACTCACGCGAGCATCTTCTTTAATAATAGGAAAGAGATGTTGGAAAATATGATCGGAGAGATGTAAGAATTGTAATTAGGTCTCTAATTAGTGTAGAAGGAATCGCATCTCAGTCGAGCTAGCACTTTAGCTATGAAAATATCACCACAGAAACAAACAACTTGGCGTGAAACATTGATTGTCATATAGCTAGACGCCAAAATTCACATTTCTACATAGCGAAGGTGTATTTTTCTGCGCTATAATCGGTCTAGAAATTCCAACAACAGGTAACGCCGCATGATGAGTTTATCATCTGCTTCGATTGACAAATCGAGAGTCTGCGCATCAATTCCAAACCTTCAAACTCTTCCAAGCCATTGAGACATATCCACAAACCATGTAATTCATCCTTCTCGAACTTCCCGTACTCTCTCCGCGTCGCCGGCGCATTTCTTTTCCATTTCAAATTTTAGGGCTCTCGCTGGAAGTTAATCACATGTTTTCGTGCCAGTTCGATATCAGCTCCACTATTACGTGATTGCTCACCGAAGTTACTCGGTGCTATGATCTTCGGTATCCAGGACCTGACAGTACCGTAGTAGTGCCGTACATGGATACAGAACAACTTAATGGGGTTTAGAAGTCATGGTATTGTTCTGTATACTATATTTTAACGTCCTTTCCCATTCGCGCAAGATCCCATCGTCGTATCCGGTTCCGGTCTAGTGTCTTCGCAGTGTCTTCGTACTTTCGACGCAGCCCGATCAAACAAAGTGACCCTCATAGTGTTTACTTGGAAGGGCAACACTAAGCGGAGAGATATCCTACAAGGTTTTACTAGCTCCCTTGGCGGGTACGGGTACTCGGCAGCGTACCAAGCGTTTCCAAGCATTGTTTACATGCACATCACCTCTTCTCTTTACCACGCCTTTCCGGTGCGCCACGTTCTTATCTCTGTTCTGCCCCACGTGAATTGTATAATTCTGTTTCTTTTTAACTTTGATGTAGTAGAGTAGAAGAACAAGTTTTGAAGCCAAGAACTGACGAGACATGTGTGAATGAAATGCATGCATGAAGCCACACCCCAACCGCAACCCTAGCTCCCAAGGCCCGAGCCACGCGTATCGGCATTATCTGCGCCCCATGGCGCACCAGTCAGCCCTCTTTCGTGGCTAAAGCGTATCCTGATGTGGCTTCGACCCCTGCGATCGTGGTACATTCCAAGAAGCCAAGACATGACCTGATGCCGGTATCCAAACGAGCCACACGCAGTTCGCTGCAAGCCGTAGCCTGGTGGTAAGCCCTGGATGATGCCGCGAGGTTTCATGAGTGGGCAGGCGCCCGGATGCATTCGGGCGCGCTTTAAATAACATGAGCGTTGCAGGCAAACATAGCTTGCCTGTATCGCTCACTGCCACTATCGTTTGCTTCACCAGCCACTTTCTCAACGTCCAGATATCGCAATATCAAACTTCAATCAAGCGTCACTTATCCCTTCTTTCCGCAGAACTTCATAATGTCAGGCTACCCGCCCCAAAACCAGGGTTACTACAATGGCCCCCCTCCCCAGGGACAAGGACAGTACCCACCACCGCAGCAACAAGTATGTCTTCCTCAAACCTTTCCTCTGATATGTTGCGCCCGGAGCTCTTGTGCCCAGCCTAAAGAAGCTATCTATACACGCTTATCGTTGCCTTCTAGATGTACTACCAACAACCACCGCCACAAGCCCCACCGCCAGAGAAGAAAGACCGCGGATGTTTGGTAACTTGGTGAGTCTCCTAAGCGCAGCGAGTTGACGAATGGATGCAGTGTGAGGGAGAGAAAAGGAGCTGACGAAAACCTAGTTTGGCGACACTGTGCTGTTGTTGGATGTGCGGTGAAGCGTGCGAGTGCTGTTTCGATTGCCTGGACTGCTGCTGTTAAGCTCGCGAATATGAAGGGGAAAGAGCTGTAGGATGGGGGACGGAGAGATAAGGAGATTAGATGCGATGACTTGGCCTTGATTCATGGTGAGAACAGGCTGAGAGAACGGAGGACGCTGGAACAGGAGAGAGTGATACGATGGAGAAATCTCAGGGTGTACTTTCGAGGAGGTGAGCGTTCAAGTTGCTGCTCAAAGTGAGAAAATTCATACCAGATGTATTTGTTCTAATACCAATCATTTCAAAGCGATCGAATCCCAGTTAATGCTATCCCATCTTAACGCTATGCTTCCAATCCCGAATACTGCGGCCGTTACATTGTACCTCTCACACCCTTTTCGCAAAATACGATGTGTTAATCATCGTAAGCCTCCTCGAGCTCCTCTTGATACTCCTCCTGCGCTTCGATCAACTCCTCTCTCTTCTCCTCGAGAGACTCACGGTCACTACTTGAAATCGAGTCACCGTCGGCATCATGCGTAGGAACTGGCGGCGGCTCCTCAAAACCGGTGTCCTGAGGAGCAGGCGCCATATACGGTGCAGGTGCCATGGCCGCAGCCGGAGCAGGGGCATAGGATGGCTGGGCCTGGTGACCGTCGTCAGAGTCGCTGTCGTGCGCAATAGCAGCCCCGATTAGGCCACCGCCAATTAGACCAGCAGCACCAACACCCACAAGCGCAGCAGTCGAATGCCCACTTTTCTCTTTCTTACTTGGCTTTTGCTCATCATATCCTCCTTGACCACCATGTGCATTCTGATCATACTGGCCGGGAGGGTACTGGCCTTGAGCAGTGTTGTTTGTGTTCCCAAACAAGCCGCGCTCATCAGCGTGGCCTTGACCTGGTGGCGGGGCGTATGGCCCCTGTGGAGGAGGCGCGTTGTGGTTCACAGGCGGGTCCCACTGGGTTTGTCCAGTGGACTGATTGACGTAGAACCAGCGTTGAGAGGACTGGTCGAACTGGGTGGTCCACCCTGGTGGCATTGGTGGAGGTGCACCGTAGGGTGCTGGGGGGCCCTGAGGAGGGGGCTGGCCATATTGCTGTTGACCATAAGGCTGCTGGGGTTGGCCGTACTGCTGTTGTTGCGGGGCACCGTAGGGCTGTTGGCCGTAAGGCTGTTGGGGTTGGCCATAGCCGGCTGGCTGCTGGTGTTCTTGTGGATAGGGATTTGCTGAGCGGGTGTCTTGTTGCGGAGTAGGAGCATGAGAGTCCGCCGGAGCAGATTCTGGGAATGGTTAGCATTTAGAATGATGCCGGATGGAAACAGTAGTACCTGGCTTCTTGTCCTTATCATCGTCCAACAGCTCCTTCATCTTCTTCTTAAGGAAATCCATGTCTGGCGATGAGCAAGATACCGGCCAAAGAAGCAAGCAATAACAAGAGTAATATAAGTGTTTTGAGAAGACAGTGGGGAGTGAGAAGCTTGACACGATGGCGGAATATCGACGAGGGCCGACGAGGGCCTTTAAAGTAAATCACATATGCAAGCTAGTCCCCTCTAGCCGCGGGACACGATCAGCAAGGAAAGCTTCGGAATGCTGGTGCAGGTTCCAGCTGGACAGGCCTCTTCTGTTGCATGCAGCTAGCAGCAATGGGTATCATGTTGTGCTTCGCGGAGGGGTAATTTAAGAAGAAGCAAGCAGTAAGGGTATTGGGCAAAGCGGGTAGGAGGGTTGTGGCGGCGGTTAGACCCTGGGGCGAGTTCACTGATACTTGGCGTGTGGGAAGTTGGTGTGGGACTATACGGGTTCAGTGTCAGTTGCGTGATGCGTACGATACCGATTCGAATTGGGTTTTGGGAGGTCCGGCGGGGATAAGTGGACTAGGTGGATCCTAGGTAGCCTGATACGTCCTGGAAGAGCAGCCGTGCCAGTAGTTGCTGCACCGTAAGCTGGTAATATAAAATGGTGGTGTTAGTATCTGTCGGCCGCCATGACTTATGCAAAGCAGTTGAAGGTGGCTTAGACCCGGGATGTGGCTCAGTGGCCAAGACTTGAGATGCAGCGCATTGCTAGCCCCGTTCTTGTTCAAACCCGCGCTTGCCACATGGACGACTTTGGCAACAAGATGGAAGCGCCGCTGGAGCACATGGGAAGTCGGTCGCGAAAGCCAAGAGCCAGTGGTGAGGAACAAGACTCGTCAAGATGCCAATTGCGATGGCTGTTCTGCTCGGTGGCCTGGCAGTATCAAGAGCCGCAGTGTCCAGCAGCAGCACTGACCGGACAGGGCTCACCGTGCTGCTGGTGTGTGCATTGCTGTGCAGCCGTTGAGTGGGAACAGAGCGCCGTCTTTCCACGCTGCGGACGGGTTGAGGTTGACGATGCAGTCCATGGTGTTGACAGGTAGCGCGCACATGTTGCCGGCGATGACGTAGCCCGTCCTCCTGGCGGGCCTGCTCATTGAGCGCGGAGGTGTGCGCGCTCTCCGTCCAATAACCGCTAGCCGGTTAGTCCAACGCCATTCGCCATTTGTACCTGCCGACCACGCATCGCACGATTCCGCGCGCCTTCTCCCTACCTCTCCACACCCTCACCGCTCCACATTGGGCGCCGGAGGTCGCAGAATTCTCCTTCCCTTCACGCGACCAACGGGCCGACAGTCGCTCCTTACCGCAACGGCCCCGACGCGGCCAACTCCATGAACCCACCCAATTCCATCTTTACCGGAGCATCAGAACCCCTCAATCCAGACGCGAGACGCCCCTCCGCACACGTTTCCCCCCAGCCATTGACGTCTGGGACAGAGGTGTCGAAGCCCTCCACGCCTCTCGACAGACCCCGCGCTCCCAGACAGCTCTCATGGACGTTGCGACCGCCTCCTGAAGATCCTCCCATCAACCTTCATCGACGGTCCGTGTCTGCGGTGGCCACAGGTAGTGGTGGGGCATTCGAAGGAACAGCACCTGCTCTCTGGACATCGTCAGTGGTTGCCGGGAAGAAGCGTTCTGTGCTTCCCCTTGCGAGCGAACCACTGCACAAGCGGCGTCGCGCAAACCGCTCGCGCCATACTCTTGACCGGTTCGCCCTCCCAAAGGCCGCACAGCTCAAAGACTGCGCACAGCCAACATCGCCGTTGTTCTTTTCAAACTCGCGCAGTCGACCGCGACCTCAGTTTCCAGCTCGATTTTCGAGCTCTGAGGCCGCAGCCAGGATGCTTCAAACGGCGCAGGGGGAGGACAGTGGCATCAAGACAGTCACCTTGGCTCGCGGAACTTTCGCTGCTCTGAGTCCGCCTGGTCTGTCAAGTGGGAGGAGTTCTGAGAGATCGAGCATACCAAGAACACTGTCACCCGAAGGACGAGAGAGAGATAGACGTGATCCCCTTAGACTGTTGGGTTCGCTTGGTGTGGCTGAGCTGCTGGAGCAGGATAATCGGCCCACCTTCATCGTAGATATTGGCGATGTTTCAAATTACACCCTTGGATCCACCGGTCTCCAGATAGTGTACGCGAACCATGCGTTGCGCTCCAACCTTGCATTGTGGGAGTTGGTAGTTGGGAAAGCTTCAGACCACTTCATCGATGATGCAGCTGCACACGCTACCAGCCAGTTCAAGGGCTGGCTCCTTAGTACTATCATCCAAGGCGAGAATTTAGACGTCAACCCATCCCCTATTGAGCATGGAGGAATCATCTGGTCATGCTATACCCTAAGAAGGCGCTTGCGTGTGGCTTCGTGCGCTACCTTCTCTCCAGCCGTGTCTAGCATTCCTTCTACTGCCGCTTCTACCGATTTTGCAATGCTATCATCGTCATCTGCTCCCCTTCCCTCCGGTAATGGCGTAGTTGATTCATCGGCTTCGCACAAGCATACTGAGCCTCAAGACTACTTTGGCAACTCCATGGCTACTGTGGATGAGCAAATGGGTGAAGACGTCGCTTCCTCGCCAGCACATCCGGTAGTTACAAGCGATCCTGATCATCCAGTCGAAACCACGGACGTCGTTGAGCATTCACAGGCTAAATCGAAGAGATTGGATATGCCACCGCTACGAGCATATGTGTCTTTCACCGATGAGTCCGTCCGCCTCCGGGCCCATTGTGCAGGCGACGTTGACACCTTCTACAGAGACACCAGTCCCCCGCAAGATCAAGAGGTCGGCTTCTTCGACTGGACAAGACTAGAATTGTCTACATCGCTTCCCAGGCATATTCAGTTCGCCCGGTCAATAGACTGGGCGAACACTCCTCTTGGCCCTATCGAATATTGGGGCAATGATTTGAGAGCAATGTGCAATCTGATCATGTGAGCACATAAATATACCGCTTTGTTGAGTCAGAATGGATGTTGACTCAAAACTAGGGCAAGTCCTCACCCAGCTGCAATGTACTGGGGCGACGAGCTTGTAGCTATCTACAATGAGGCCTATATCGGTACGGTATCCGACATCCTATCTTGCGTTATATCATTAACAGGTATATCTAGGACTAGCGGGACAGAAGCATCCAGAGCTTATGGGTCAGAGTTATAAAGTGGCATGGGCAGAAATATGGGACGACGTGAAGGATGTATTCGCCAACGCACGAATGACTGGCCAGGCCACTATGAAGGATGAT
The DNA here is from genome assembly GCA_014905255.1 of Herpotrichia juniperi. NCBI lineage: Eukaryota > Fungi > Ascomycota > Dothideomycetes > Pleosporales > Melanommataceae > Herpotrichia > Herpotrichia juniperi. The sequence continues at coordinate 379,651 of BLYF01000110.1, forward strand.
GACTGCCTGTTCATGAAAAGAAATGGCTTCCTCGAAGAGACGTATTTCTCATGGTCAATCATCCCAATGGTGGGAGAGGATGGCACTGTAATGGGCCTCTATAACCCAGCGTTCGAGAAGACAAGACGGAAGATTGCAGAAAGACGCATGCTGACTCTACGAGAAATCGGGGAACGAACAGCAATTGCCCGCGATATCAAAGGCTTCTGGGACCAGGTTCTGATCGCACTTACTGAAAATGAGTTTGACACCCCGTTCGTTATGTTGTACTCTGTGTCCGACGACAACGACAGCGATTCCTCTTCCTTGAATTCTAGTAGTTTGCTTGGAACTAAGCAATGTTATCTGGAAGGTTCGTTAGGTGTACCATGTCCTCACCCAGCCGCGCCCGTACAAATGGACCTTAAGGAGGGCTCAGAAGGGTTTGCGCCGGTCTTTCGGGAGGTCATGAAGACAGACAAGCCTGTTGTTCTTAGTATCGGCTCGGGTGATCTGCCTCATGAAATGATGGAGGACATGGATTGGCGAGGCTTTGGAGACGCCTGTAGAGAGGTGGTGATCTGCCCCATCCATCCAACGACAGGAGAAACCATTCTTGGCTTTCTGGTTATGGGTATCAACCCGCGACGGCCGTACGACGACGATTATAACCTATTCATACAACTGTTAAGTCGGCAGCTCGCGACCTCATTGGCTTCGGTCGTCTTGTTTGAAGAAGAAATTCGACGAGGCCAGAAAGCGGCGAAGTTGGCTGCAGAGGACCGCTTCAACCTTTCCGAGCAACTCGCCGCACGCACACAAGAAGCCATGGACAGCGAAACTAGATTCACTAGGATGGCAGAATATTCGCCCGCTGGTCTTTTCATCGCCGACCACGTCGGACGTATAACATATTGTAATGACACCTGGTACGAGATCTCCAGGGTTCCCAAGGAACCGGAAAAGACGGATAGATGGATCGACTTTGTCAAAGAGGAAGACCAGGAAATTATTCGGAAACAGTGGAAGCGGCTAGTGGATAACGCGTCTGCGATCAACATTGAGTTTAGGTTCAAAACACCTTGGCAAGACAGAAACGGGAACCAAGGTGACACTTGGGTGCTGTTCTCTGCGTTTCCTGAGAAGTTCCAGGACGGTATGTTGAAGAGCGTTTTCGGGAGCATCACCAACATCAGCTCGCAGAAGTGGGCTGAAGGCTTCCAAAAGAGGAAGACAGAAGAGGCCGTGGAGCTGAAGAGACAACAGGAGAATTTCATTGACATAACATCGCATGAAATGCGCAATCCGTTGAGCGCTATTCTGCAATGTGCGGACGAGATATCGACGATTTTGAGCGACTTCAGAACCTCCGGTGAGGCTACCATACCGCCTAGCGTTGTGACGGACAGTATCGATGCTGCGCAGACAATAGCGCTGTGTGCTTTGCATCAGAAGCGGATTGTTGATGATGTTCTAACGCTGTCTAAGCTCGATAGCGCGATGCTCATGGTAAGAGCACATTATTTCATGAGATGAGAATCAGTCTAACAAATGTGCAGGTAACACCCGTAGATTCCCAGCCATTACAAGTCGTCCAACGTGCCCTGAAAATGTTCGAAGGCGAAGTTCAAACTGCAGGAATCCAAATGGAGTTCGTTCAAAGCGAATCCTTCAAGGCCATGAATATTGACTACGTGCGCTTCGATCCTTCAAGAGCCCTCCAAGTCCTCATCAATCTCACCACCAATGCCATAAAATTCACAACAACAGAAAGCTCCCGCACAATCAAAGTTATCCTGTCAGCGTCTCGGACACGACCTTCAGCAATTGAGTCACCCACGGTGGACTTTTTCCCGTCGAGAAGTAAGAGAGTAGATCAGACGCTTGGGCCGGATTGGGGAGATGGCGAGGAGATCTTTTTGGAGTTCGCGGTACAGGATACGGGTCGTGGTCTCAGTGATGAAGAGAAAAAACTACTCTTCCAACGATTCTCCCAAGCTTCACCACGTACACATGTACAGTACGGGGGCTCAGGTCTTGGCCTCTTCATCTCTCGCGAGTTAACTGAATTACAAGGTGGAGAAATTGGGGTCTCTTCAGAATCTGGGAAAGGTAGCACATTCGCCTTCTACGTCAAATGTCGACGAAGTTCCGCTCCAGCGGATCCTGCGGAGAACCTACCCATCATGTCTACATCTCTGACTCGTGTGCCATCCAACGCGAAAGACTACGCAAAAGTGGAGCCGCCCAAGGTCAAAGACTTTGCGGCTATAAAAAAGAAGACAGCCAAAGATAAAGCGAATGCGCAGCGCGCGCATCTCAAAGTCCTGATCGTAGAGGACAACCTAGTCAATCAGAAGGTGTTGCAGCGGCAGCTTAATAATCACGGTATAACAACGTATGTGGCAAACCACGGTGGAGAGGCGCTGGAGAAGTTGAAGGAGACTCGGTACTGGAAAGATAATGGGCCCGGCGCACTGGAACTGGGCGTTGTGTTAATGGACAAGGAGATGCCGTATGTCCCATTTTCTCCCTCTTCACTCCTTATCCCCACTCATGCTCCTACAGTTCCCATTACATGTTTTAGGAGGTGTGCTAATTTTATCTAGAATCATGGATGGCCTAACCTGCACATCTACAATCCGCTCCTGGGAAGCCGAAGGTTTGCTGGTAGGTCATGTCCCTATCATCGCCGTAACCGCCAACGCCCGCTCTGAACAAATAGCAACGTTACTCGCTGCTGGTATGGACGATGTTGTCTCAAAGCCGTTTAGGATTCTGGAGTTGATTCCTAAGATTGAGGAGCTAGCCGCACGATATCCGAGCGAGGTCGTTGAAGAGGAACTGCCGGCGATGGCGGTGCCGGTCAGGCAGAAGAGTTTTGAATAAAGTCTGAGGATTTGCGGGGAGGAAGTAGCGCTAAAGGAGGGGTGTATGAAGAAAGGGTGAGCGTCGACCAGGATGGCGAGAGGTGAATTTAAAGCTGCACACTTTGGACAATTGTGGTGAGGGACATTAGCATGGTGCCCGGCGTTTAGACATCAAGGTTTCGCCGCCAATATTTTGGGAGGTCTTTGGGGCATATTGCATAAGGAGGTTGCTTTCAAGGCTCATCGGCGTTGTTTGATATACCATGGGTCTTGTGGGTATTGGAAAATCATGGCACGCGTTACTAGACGCGCTTTGGGCGCACATTTATAGACGCTTTGTTCGCATAAACGGAAGAAGAATACTTTCGTCATCTGCATTGGGACAGTACTTTATAATGTTCTGATATGTCCTTTCGATTTACGGGTGCATCGGTTGAGCTCATGTGGTGTTGGCTTACCTAATTAGTAAGCCTAACTCCGGCGGGCAGTTTCAACCCCAACCTCCCACCCCAGCATCCTCAACCTACCACTTACGCACTTCCATCATTGCAATCAACTCTCAACATACTCTTTTAATATGGTGTATAACTGGGATGGCAAAGAAGCCGAATGCTATCGCCTATATGTCGCTGAAAAGAAGAATTTGGAGGAGGTTATGGACTACTGGGAGCAGAGAGGCTTCACGCCGAGGTGAGTAATGCACGTGTGTATCAACGGGTTGCCGTACTCGTCTTCTGTGAACTTCAGATGAAATTGAGATGAATGTGGAATCGTATATGATGTTAACGATGGTGCTGTAGTAAACGAGCGTTCCAGACACAATTCAAGGTACATATCCCCGTATCAACCTCCAGCCCTATTATGACCAACTTATCCATCGTTTACCACTTCATACTAGCGCCCTGAATCATGACTGACCTACCAATCAGCGTTGGAACTTTCCTAGCAAACACCATCCAGCGCACAAGAATCCCTTACTCACTAAGCGTGTTAAGGAGTTATGGGAGAAGAATGTCATGCAAAAAGACATGCTTGAGACTCTGCGTAGTGAAGGGTTCGAGATCAATGATCGAGAACTAATGAGGTTGCGATTAAGGTTCGGCTGGATGTTGAGGGATAGTAGTGGACAAGTAAAGAAGAGAAAAGAGAACAACGGTGGCAGTGCACCGAGACCGAAGAAAGCAAGGAAACAAAAGGTGGTACCTGGGAGCGGGTTGATCAATCAACTTGCGAACGCGATACTCAACGACGAGAGCTCAAGCGAGGAAGAAGAAGAGGATGGGCAGGCCAACGAACAATTGCAAACACAGCCGTTGCCAGTAGAGATCACAGAACAGGCACAGCTTGAACTTCCGACGCTAGATCCAGAAGAACTTCTGCGTCGACAGCTACGTCAGCAACAACTTCAGCGCGAGAGTGTCGAAAAATGGAACGCAAGGAAACGGCGAAGGAGGACTCGTGGTTGGGCTGGTCTGCCGGCTGATGCGCCTGGCGAACCTCCTAGGTTCCCTTCCGAGACCACGCTTGACGAAAGCAAAGCGTATCTTAGCTTGGATAACAAGCTATACCGCCAAGTACGAGAGCAGTTCCAAACACTATGTTCAGAGCAAGGCGTGATCAAGAAGACAACAGCTGGACCGGAGAAGTGGGCAAGGATCAAGGAGCAGCTCATACAACAGAACGCACATCTGTCGAATATCTTTCAACAAGACACCGAGGCGAGACAGCAGACGGGCACCATGTCAACACCGAGTAACCTGAAAGCGCTGTCGATTGATGTCATATGTATGGACGTAACAAAACGTATGCGCACACTTGACAATAGAATGGGCATTCCAGAAGCCAAGAATGCGCTTGGTCTCAATCCTGCACAAACTCGGGAGGTCAGGACCATGTTCTACCATAATTTAAAAGCAGACCACTTTACGAACAAACTTGAAGCTGGTGATACGCACTGGAATGAACTCAAAGCATCCTGGATCCAAGAGTCCCCGCTCCTAACCCAGATCCTCGCAGCAGGCGACGTGGACCCACAGCACGCAGAAAAGGTAAAGGCGGTCGAAGTACTAGCCCGAGATGTGATGAAGCGACTGCGCAACGAAAATTGCCAAAAAGACCCTTCTCGAAAGAAACAAGTCAACCAAGGACCTGGCCCGGGTCCCGCACCACCTTCAATCCTCCCGCACGCATCAAAAACACATATGCAAAACCGTCAGAAGACACCCAATACCAACATTGACCCCCTCTCAACACGCTCAACTAACACCAACCTCCCCTCAATGTCGTCCTCAGACTTCCAAATCGACCCCACCCTCCTCCTCGCAGCAACGTCAGCCTCTGCACTCCCCGCCCCCTCCCACCACCAGCTCCCAAGCAGAGAACATCACAACCCGTACACCCTTCACCCCGCATTGTTCGGCGTGCCTATCCCTATTTACTTCCGCCTACATCCGCACTCCAGCACCAGCATGCCTCACAAGACCGTCTGGCTTGGAATTATGCAGCAAGGGACCGTGGCAGAGCTGAAGGGGTTAGCTATGCGGGAACATCCTGGGACAAGTGTGCTGAGGGTTGAGGGGGTGATGGTGTTCAAAGGCGGTGAGCAGGGGCAGGATAGGGAAGTGAGTATTAGGATTGATGAGGAGGAAGAGTTAGGGGCGTATTTCGAGCATGTCGGGGATGGGAAGGCTACTTTTTGTGTGTTGTTGGGGGCCCAGGGACAGAGTGGCGCGTATGTGTAGTAGCTTAAGTTTGCACTTTGGACAATTTTTGATACTTGCACTATGTGAGTGGGAATAGACTCAGGGCGCTCATTCCTTTACATAAATTCTCGAGTTAGGTGAGGTCAGCTCATGGACAATTGGGCCCGCCAATGTCATGTTGTAGAAGAAGGCTATTAAGGTGATAATTTTGCTATAGGCTCGAGCGTCTAGAGGCAGGGTTTTTATATCTTCTATAGTTAGCGTTATTATTATCCAGTCTAGCTTTTCCCTCCTAGAATATCCCTAAGTAGAATTCACGTCAAATTAAATCCAACTGTAAATGGATATGCTGAACTGTTCTCTATTGCGTGCTTATATTATGGTTCTCACATTATCCGCTCTGCCCTTCTTGGTACCTGTCTCTGTAGATTACCTGATACTACTTCATAGTTTATCTCTTATAGCCTACAACGTGACGATATAGGACCTTAATCTTGCCACGTGCTTGGACCTTCTATATCTCTTATTGGTCCGTGGCGGAATATTGAAGTCAATTGACGGATTCTGTACCAAGGGAGGAAAAGGGAATAATGTAAGAATGACCAATACGACATTACAAATTTGTGCGCGCCTTGGATTACCGTTATGCACGTGCTCTTCTTCAGATCACGTTGGTAAATGTTATGTTATTGTCACGTGCTCTCCTAAAATTGCCTGTCTAGATTTATCAATCGCTCATATTAACCAGATCTCATCTTGCAGTGCACTTTCCCATCCCTTGCTACACTTTAGCCTCCCAGATATCGCGATAATGCCCTCCCGGTAAAAGAAACGTCTTCCATTCGCTTCATATGCTGGTTTCAGAGCCAGCCAATAGGATTTGAGTTGCACCCACCTGATTTGTTGTCCAGAAGTAAAACAGCCAGACGTGAATCTCCCCGGCTCGTTCATGGTAGACATGTTATCGTACAGATATTTGACGTACGACTTGTCGAGGTCATGTCAGTGACCCCGCTGCGAATCCTGCGGGTTGGGCAATTCGAAGGGGAGATTGTTCAATGTCTCCATTTCCACGTCGGCGTAGGCAAGACATGTATTTTTAAGATTTAATATGTCATGGTGAAAGACTGCAAATGCAGCATCTGCTATTGCTTAGGGATCACTTTCGTATGAGTAAACCTGTGGAAAAGATCTTCGATAGGTATTTGATCATCATCGAGCGTTTCCGTACATATTGTTACGATCTAAGTATTCTTAGAGAATTCTACCTACACACACAGAGCTTGTTGTAAAAGCTGCTTGTATCGAATCGTTTTGTCCGGACATCGTTCGCCAATGAACCAGAAATCTATCTCACTGTGTTTTCTACTAACCTAAGACTAGGATGGAAAGTTTGCTTGGATCTCTTGAGGGTTTTCCTGGGAATCATATATATGCCAGAACAATATATACGCAAAGGCTACACTGGAGTTCGTGTGTTTCTTAAAGCTTCAAAGAAGCAAGATTCCAAAATACGACTGCGTTAGCGCTAGAGAAAGCAGTCCTTTGAAGACACCCAAGGCATCTGAATCATAGGACAGGTACCGTATTTGGTAGTGGTTGACAAAAATTTCAAAGAGAGGTCAAACCTGGAGATACAGTCCCCTAAGATTGCGGTGTAAATATTTACGCTAGAACCCAAAGTCAAGTTTGACGCAAGCTGTGAAATTGCTTTGGTTTGATGGAGGCGTGACAAACCAGCGAAACTTGCTCATCAGTGAAGGACGGACATCGGCGGGAAAGAATAGCTTCTTGAAACGTCCAGCCACGACCAATCCAATTGGAGTTCATCGGAATACGCCGCAAAGAATCGGGTTCAGGAACACGAATGTAAGTTACATCTTGGGATGGAAAAAACTCGGAAATGGGGCGTGGGCGGGAGATACCAGGAAGGCGGATATCAGGATGTGCCACTAAAGTGCAGATAGTGGCGGATGCATGACTGTATATATTCGCCATTTGCTGAATTTAAAATGATTTGTCTGTTGAGCGACATTGATCGATGCAGAAGGAATCTATCCTGAGATATCTATAACCAAGATGTACAGTGATATTGAGTACATCTCCAATCATTCGAGGTAGAACTAGGGGTAGGCAATTTGAGACTTCGGAGTTGTCAAACGCTCTCGAAGTATCGGCGTCGTTCTGAGTCACAATACATAGCTCAATACGAAACAAGGAATCCGTCAATCAATGAAACAACTTCTCGTGTCTTACAATCTATAAATCTAGCATTTTGAGGAGACTCGAGCCCATTGTTGGTATGCCATGCATAGTGAAGTTGCTGGCACCGATGAAGCATTGTTGAGATATGGTAACAATTTACACTTTCTTGCAACGGGATCCCATAGCAAAACCCTTTGACAGCGTTGAAAGTCTTAAAGTCGGTGTGCCCGCTCTCAATCATAACAGCTGGTAGGGTGACTCCATGAGCACGCACATACTCTTCAAATGGCGTTTTCCCGCTATAGGGACGTAAGTAATGGATTGAATTCCAAGGTCTTGCTTTGAATGGCAAAGGAGGCATTAGCAATTCCATTTGGAGAATAACTGACTGATTGGTTAGGAAGTCGAGCCTAATACCATAGCCGTATAGTTTGCCCGAGCTAAGAGCCACGAGGCAACCCTCAAATGTATATTTACTTATTTTCAAAGCAATTTCGTCGCCTTGCTTATATTTGTTGCAAACTATTGTCGCAAAGACCCTGCAGGCTGGACACTTTGAGGTGAGCATAGATCGGGAAAGGCTAGAAAAGGAGCACGTCCGGTTTCCGGTACTCCTAATCATTTGAGCATCAAGGCAGACAATGGCCTTGAACTCAATCTGAGAGCATTAGCTACATAAATCTGTCAAATTTTCGTTCTGGGATCGTCTTTGCGGAACTACGCTTTGGCAGCGATAGTCTAGCCGTCGGTGCCGGCCGGGGTACTCTTGGGTCTATTTTCATCTGAGAAATTTTTGCGGGTGTGAGAAAACGAGTTGTCGGAAGTAGTTGACCATTCAGCGTCTGAATCATCGCCATTCCCAGTTAGCTGTGTTGTAGCGATGCGACCTCCGGATGAAAGTGAGGATTTGCCGGAAGCTGCAAAGAAGTCCTCCTCTAAACCTTCGTCTAATCTTAGGGTTCTAATATCATCAAGACCGACCGAGCTATTATTACGATACTCTTCAGTATAATCCGGTGATGTTCCATCCAACTTAGACACTCAATCTTCATCGGAGGCCATGTCCACAGTAACTCGTAAGGTGGTATCGTCAGGAGCGATGGATTGGGTGGCGGCGGCTAAAGGAGTGGGATCCATAAATAGTCCGAGGCCTCACATCAATACATTAAGAGACACTGAAGTATGGATACGGAGGATAGCGAAAGGAATGAGATAGCGGTAGGTCGGCTTGGTGTTGTTGAGGATCAGTTAAAGTTGGAAGTTGAGGAAAGCAAGATCATGTGGGCACTGCGGTACAATTCCATCCTAAATTAGGGTCTATCACTCTAAAACAGGGTGATACATGACGCTGTGTAGGGCGATAGTCACCCTATATTAGGCTGTAGTACTCTAATTTAGAGTAAGCATTACGCTACATTAAAATCTAACTTTGTAGATAAAGGTACTATAAAGTAACTTTGTACTACAAAAGTGTTAA
>BLYF01000110.1:388931-422304 GCA_014905255.1 Herpotrichia juniperi
ATCTAAATTAGATAGATAGTTAGATAGATATAGGCTTATAAGCAAAGAGTAAATGTTTACTTTTTAAATCCTGCTCTAAAGTAAGTGCAGTTACATAAAATTACTCCCTATCTCTTATTTTCTACGTTTACTAAGAAAACAACTCCCCTTGCTAATTCTTATTTATTAAGCCTTAACGCTACATCCTTAAATTTATAAAAATTAGGGATATATAAATAATTTTAAACCCCGTTAACCTTACCTGTTATTTAAATGTACATTCTAACTATACATAGTGCTGCAGTAGGTGGTAGTAGTCAAAGAGTACTTTAGTACACGCTACTCCTGTTAACTATCTTCCCTCTCTAATGCCCCCACGCAAATAGGCTAATAAAATCTTAAGAATCCTGTTTGGTTGAGACACTGTTTAGAGCATTAATTTGAAGACTCAAATTTAGGGTGAGACGGTACCGCAGTGGGGTAGTGCCCGCCTCTAATCGTGTTGATCTGATCTGATCTGATCGTTCACAAGGCTGAGCTCACTTACAGATGCCTTAATATCTAGTGTAATTTAAGCACGTCCTGCCATAGCTCTTCCTATGCCAATTGCTCTCTGTCGGCAATATCCATGAATCTGGAGTGCTACAAATGTCACTGCGGTTTTGAACCACAACCACCCATTAGCCTGTCCCATTGCTCTTCTAAATCCGCTCGAAAATCAACGTGGTGAAGTGCTCTTGGAGCGCGCCGGAGGGTCCTGCTTTCGACTTTGAGGTGGTGAAGGAGGCAGACGGAAATTGATGGAAGGAATATTGCAGAGGAAGCTGTCACGAGTTAAATGAGAGAGTAGCATGCTACAACAAGGTGAATTGAAGAGAGAGAGGAAGCTGTAGAGAGCTCCAAGGGCAGAGAGCTCCTATATATACGCTGAAGGCCTATATAGACTAGCTACAATAGAGCTAGCGTGTAGTACCAAGCTATTGGTACACGTGACAGAAGCAGCGGAAGCCGCGACAGAAGAAGATGCAATAAGTGAAAATATAGCAGAGGAAATTGAAAATGAATCAGGCAGGGTGGGAATTGATGTAGTAGAGAAAGGTGTGACCAGGTCTACCAAAGATATCATTAAGTCTAGGTCACAGTATTGCATTTCTTCTTAGTTGCCGATGGACATCACGAATCGATCGGTATACGTGATATTCGCTGTCCGTTGCCTTTAAGTCTTGAGATCTGACCAACTGAATAGATTCTGTACAGCGTAACATATTCACGGTCTCCTAACCACGTGACCTGCATAACCCCGAATTATCGCAGTTAAGTTGGAGGGAAAGATGGTTGAGCGGACTTAGCTCGAACCCTAGCCGCCTGCAAAAGGTGGTAGCTTTCTCCTCTCTCTATACCCATTAGGACGTACAACCGACCGCGGAACCCTCAATATACAACCACTTGCGAGGGTTTCATGGGCCAACCCAAACATGAAGTGTCAGATCGTCTTTGAAGACGCAAATCGAATGTTTGGATGAGAGATACACTCGCATTGGTTGAAACACCCGGAAATTCTCATCAACGGCTGGCGCCTTGTTGTTGAAGCAGTTTATTTTTATTTCAGTGTCGCGGCAGAGGTATATGAGGGTTCGCGGGATTTGAAGAACGCTAAGATAAGCCATTAGTTGAGCACAAAAGACCTGACTCGTGAGCATTTCAAGCATCTTCCCGATCGTTTCGGGAATAAGGACCAGGAAATGCTCTTAGGCATATCCATGGAAGGTTCGTGCTACGACCAGAGAGTCCAGTTTATGTCTGATGTTCAGAGTCGTCCAGCTCCCTCCTTCTTTTAAGGGTTAAACTTTGAGAGCTCCCGGCTCCCACTACTATTTTCAAACCGATTGGAGTAACATGTAAGTCACAACTCGCTCGCACATGTCCAAATCCTCCAACTAACCTATACTAGGAGTGTGACAATTTCTCGTATGAAGTCCAACATCACCAAATTTCACACTTTGACAGAATACGTTCAAGCATCCCGAGATCTGTCTCATAGTTCTTTGGTACTTTGGCCGAAGGCTTCTATATATTAAGTCAAGGTGTTTGTCATCACACTAGAAAGTCGATTTACTATACAAGGTTGGGTTGGTCAACTTCGCTCGCGCTTCTCTAGCCAGTATCAATAGATATTTGGCACAAACACGATTCCTTCCGATTTCATCATCACTAGCATATATCATCCAAGTTCTGCGTGCGTTTGGACCTGCAAATTTTCCTATCTTAATGTGCGCCGAGCTTACATTTCTACTGTGCTGGGTGTCAGAGTTGTAGCAAAGTGAAATTAGATATATGCAGTAGATCTCCCCAGTCAAGCTATTCTTTGATGATGTTTATAAATGGGGTTTCTGTTAGAAGTTTTGAGTACAGACACAGGCCTTTAAAACCCCAGATCCCATCTGAGAAGGAGCTAGCATAATTGAACGCACGGTATCGCGCCAAGAGATTTCCTCAATTAATACTAGCTTCTTCATACTCGGGCTGCATTTAAAATCATTCCGCTGGAAAACCTCCGCCATACCTAAATGAGAACAGCCTTAGTACCGATCAGACACCTTTTTAGACTGCAACGCATGCGTCAGCAACTGCTAGACGGATTTCACCGAAAGCCGCAATCGCTATAGCCGTCCATGCACGATAATTATTAATGCTACGTCAAAAATGATGACTGTCTCATCGCAAGGTCATTGCAATTTCGCAATTTAGAATGATATAAATTCTTTGCGGTTCGCACACAGCTCATTCATCTTCATCGGTTTGGCAATCATGTACACCTCCCTCCTAACTCTAGGCCTAGCTACCATCGCGTTTGCCATACCCCATCCAAGCGTGGACGCCTCACAAACCTGCAGAGACGTCAATATTCCTGTACATGTTTCTGTCACACGTTTTGTTCTCAATTCGACAATCAACAACAACTGGGATGCGGCAGCTTTGACCCTGAACCTCACCCGTCGGGACTCTGGCACCCCTGAGGATCCCCTTCCGGTAGCTGGAGTAACATCTAAGCCAGTAAAGAGCTCCTATCAGATTGGGGCAACGTTATGTGGAACGGGGCGCACTACCTTAATACTTACGCACGGCATCATCGAGTCAAAGAAGTGAGATATGAAGCTTGCATCTCTTTCCAGATCAATGCTAATATTATTAGATACTGGCATCCAGACTTCCCAGGAGGTGACAAGTATAGCCTTATCAACGCCGCCATTTCTGCGGGTTACTCTGTTCTTAGTTATGACCGCATCGGCGTCGGATCCTCTTCAAAGTAGGTGAGCGTTTTATTAGGAGGCAAAGATTGAACTAACGCTCGTGTCAACAGAGTCAGCTCCAGCACAGATGCCCAGTTCCAAGTACAAGGCGCGGTGCTTAACGAACTTGTGGCGTACGCGCGAAAAGAGTTGCACGCTCAGAAGGTGGTACTCTTCGGCCATAGTTACGGCTCTTACATCTCGGCTTTGTCCGCGAGCAAGACGGACGTTGATGCGGTTATACTTACCGGTTTCTCGGGCTCGTTCGCCAACTTCGCGCCCTTTGTGGCTGGTGCTGGACTGCGGGTAGCCAAACTACAGAACCCTAAGCGCTGGGGTCATCTAGATTCGGGCTACCTCACGTCTTCGGACCTGTTCGCCACGGCATATGTCTATTTTGCCGAGCCGTACTTTAGCCATTCCGTTGCAGAATGGGCACATTATACCGGTAGCGAACCATTTGCTATTGGCGAGTTACCAAGTGTGCTAGAGACTCAAATCAACTACTCTGATATCAAGGCGCCCGTGTTCATCCTACAGGGTCAGTATGACGTTTCGGCTTGTGGGGGGAATTGCGTTGGACTGCTGAATGCTACGGCGGCTCTGTTCAATGGTTCCAAAACCGTTAAGACTGTGGATAATCTTCCCGCAGGGTGAGTACCCTCAATCCACAATTACTCATATACCGTCAAACTGACCGAGGATCACAGTCACAACCTTAATCTGCACTATGTCGCCCCTAAGGCTTTTCAAATGACCTTTGACTTTTTGCGGGACCAACATGTATAGACTCCTTGACGCGAATTTCGGCCTTATCCTGCATTTTCATATTCAAGTAATGCTTTAGCAGTCACATAATATTTCTAGCTAGCTCTCTATTCTATAAAATAATTAACACATAATTAAGAGCAAGCCTATCTGCCAACAGTGCCGAAAAAGAAAGCACCATGCGCTCAATCAGCAGTGTCTCTCTTGCCATAGGGTCTGGCCTCTAAACGAGTTGATAGACATGTTTAGCACCCACAAGGCCACCGATCTCCGCGATAAAGTGTATGCGTTGCGTGGCTTAAGCTCTGATAATCCTAGAGGAGCTGAATTACCGCCCAACCGTAAAATTAGGTTGGAAAAGCCTTTTTAGCCGCTTGTTCATTTCCTACACTCAGAGAAAGTCATCATGGATACACATAATGACTGCAAGTGCCCATAATGAAGAGCAAATGATGTGGCATTGGCAAGATAGATAGACATACTGTTCTAATATGCAAGGGATACTTTGCTATAATGTTGATTGCAGCTACGCCGCCAAAATGCATTCCGCCGCCAGACAAGAGACCCAGTACATGATCGTTAGTGCTGTAGTGACCAAACTTCCTCTCAGTGATTAGTGTTTAAGCGCGAATCTGTCCTTGTTTGGCATAGAGAAGGTTCATTCGGAAACGCACGAGTACGAAAAAAGTATGAATCAGTGATGAAAGAACCAAATGCAACCAGCGAAGATAATCATTCCTGCATATCTTTCACATGCATGACAGCTAGACTAAGTCCATTGAAGGCTAGAAAGACACATCATCTCATTTTAACCTATAAATACATCCTACTCCCCAAATCCCTCAAACTCACTCTCCTCCCCCTTATCAGCTTTCTCTTTCAGACCGTCAACCTTCCGCCTCTTACTAGCCTCCACAGCCCCCCTCTTCCTATCGTCCACCCGCCTCTCATACCCACTCTTCGTACTAATTCTCCCCGTGCCCCGTCCCTCCTTCGTCTTAACATTCCTCCTCGCTTCTACGCCTTTCTTCTTCAGCATCTGTTTATCCCTCTTCGTCGGTGTAGGCAGCGTGTCTAACAACCACTGTTGTATGCCCTCTCCTTTAGCACCGTCTTCTCCATCTTTCCCACGCAGTTTTTGACTTGCGCGGATGACGTTCGCCACATTCTTGACATAAGGGATATCTTCCTTCGTGTAGAAAGTAACAGCCACGCCCCCTTCTCTGCCAGCCCGTCCGGTTCGGCCTACGCGGTGCACGTACGCTGCTGCTGAGTTGGGAACGTCGTAGTTCACGACGCCATTGAGTCCGCGGAAGTCTACACCTCGTGCGAGAAGATCGGTAGTGATAAGAACCCAGATCTCGCCTTTCCTGAACCGCGTCATCACGTTTTCTCTGGCGCCGGATGAGAGATCAGCGTGCAGGACCGCGATACGGGAGGAGCCACCGGCTTCGGGCGGGATATCGTAGAGAAGTTCAGAATGTAATGCTATAGCACGGGGGATGGTTTGTGTGAAAACTAGGAAAGGTGGTCGAAGAGAGACTGAGGTGTCTGAGTTAGGTATGGACGTAGGGTGCAGGAGTTGTCTCAACCCGATAAGTTTTCCTTGCTCGGTGGCTGCGTATGTCAATTGATGTGTAATATTCGGTATAGCTGTGTCCTTCAACCCGACGACGAGACGAATAAGCGGAGCTCGTAGTGTAGTGGGAGGAGGGGAGATGAGGTTCCAGCGCTCGTTGATAGAGTTGATAGCAAGGGCTTCGATGTTGGAGCCCATGGTAGCGGACCAGAGGCCGACGCGGAGGTGAGGAGAGGTGCAAGCATTCCAGATTGAGAGAGTTTGCTCGCGAAAAAGAGGGTCGAGGAGGACATCGGCTTCGTCGAGGACAAGGTGGCGTATATTTGGTAGCTCTGCGACCTTGTCACCGTGTTTCAAGGCGTTGAGCAGGGCGAGGGGTGTTGCTACGAGGATGCCAGCTTTGACAACATCAGAGCGTTTGCGGATACGCTTAGGCTGTTGGGCAGCCTTTTCGCCGTCATCTGAGCCTGATGCATCGCTATCATCATCCTCGTCTGAAGCTTCTGGCGAGTTTGGCATGGGAATCTGGGAGGGATTATCGTCCGGCTTCTCGACGACCTCCATCCCCTTCTTCATTAGGGCAGCCTTGATACCAGTCCCAGTAGCCAACTTCCGTGCCTCATTGACAATCTGCGACGCCAACTCTTTCGTCGGTGCGATGATAATCGCTCTTGGTCCAGCTTTGCTCTCATCCGTCTTGCTCTCCGATAGCAGCGCATTGATAACCGGCACCAAGAAAGCGATCGTCTTCCCACTACCCGTAGGTGCCACAGCTAGCAGATCCACCTCTCCTCCAAACTCCTTCCCCGAATTATTTCCACCCTGTGTCTCTTCATCCCCCTTCTTCCCACCCAAAAACAACGGCAATGCCGCAAGTTGAATCTCAGTCGTCATCTCATATCCCTCCTTCTTCAGATTCCCTGCCAATCTGCCCGAAATCCCATATCTAGTCTTCAAATCCTTGAAACTCGTCAATGGCTGCGGATACAGCTGTCTCTTCGCTTCTTTCTTCTCCACTTTCATCTTCTTCCCCTTCTCCTTGTATCGCTTGATCTTTCGTTCCCTTTTCCGTCTCTCTTTCTCGGTTTCAGGGATCTGTGGGACGAAGTCTTCAAGGACTACAATCTTCAGTTTGTGCGAGCGCAGAACTTTCTTGCACTCATCCTCATTGTAGACCTCAATTTCCTGCTCCTCTACTGCTACCTCCTCCATATCAACATCCCCAGATGTTTCCTCCTCGTTCTGCTGAGCCTGGCGTCCTGCATCCTTCCCGCGCTTAGGTTCTTTTTTCGAAGCGTCGCCGAAGAAGTCTAAATCAGCGGGCAGCGTCATGGGTGCGTCTACAATAGCTTGTCCTCTCTTTCTCTTCCTGCTTGTATTGGACTGAGGGTTTGGTGCGTCTGTCGCATCGTGGCCGAAGAGCTGGGGATTTGCGACTGCGCCAGAGGAGGGAAGTCTTTGCGCGGGCGAGGACTGCGGTGGTTTGGAGGACCGGGAGAGGAGTTTGAAGACGTTCATTGTGGAATTTGTGTACACCATATCACATAGACATGTTGTAATTCAAGCAAAGGGACTGTGAGTCGTTGCGTTTCAAGTTTAGGAAAAGTTCGAGGTGCCCATCAAAAAGTTTCTCTGCCGCGGAACATCGGAGCTAGCCCGCCGATCACCGCACAGCCAACCAGGAGCCAGGAGCCAAAAAAGCATCGAATTGGAAATCTCAGTTATACATTGCCATAAGCGCACAGTCAAAAAGGGTAGGGAATCTAAAACAGCATGTGCAATAGTACAGGTACAGTGTAGCCTCCTCGGGTGTGCACAGCTTGCACTCATATTCCAATGGCTCCGTATGTGCACTTCTCGGTCCATTCTCCATTCTCCATTTGACCACAACCCCCCCTTCCAGTCCCTTCCCCGCTTCCCCTCTTTCCCCCCTTTGCTGTCAATACATGCCTTTCCGGACTGACCTGTCGTGCTGGTCGTGATGCATCTAGTGGTGTGCCGGGGCGCTCGAACGGTACCCAACAAGCTTGAATCGACCAATGATCTCTCCGACCGTGAAGAAGCCAATGACTTCAGCAACGAGCACACCTGTGGCAAGCAGCTGGGGACCTGAAATATTTCGCACTGTGTTCAAGAGTTCCGTGGGTTGTGCGTAAGGAGAGTTTGCGATCTTGCTGAAGAGAGTGGTGGGTTGCCGGACGGCGTTGAGGGCAGGCTGGAAGTAGGCCTGGAAGGTTGCGATATCGCTACAGTGGTGGTGAATAGGTGTAGATTTGAGCGTGTATCTGGTGTGGTGTGACTTACGGGAGAACGATTTGCCTCTCCTTGGCCACCAGCTTTCCGAGTTCGAGGCCAACTTTGGAGTAGTAGACAGTTTGAGGGATCAATGCTAGAGGAAAATCAGCATATCATTACAACTGAAGAATTACTGCAATCGCTCGGGTGTCCGGTGGATCGAAGTGACACAACTGATGCGTTACGCTTGACACGCGCGCATCCAATCCCACCCCAGGTCCACCGGTATCGCAATTGGGCTCTCCAGGTCGTCAATCCAGCGAGGTGCTTCATCAATGAAGCCCGATGCCAATTGGTGCAGCAATTCGTCCCACATGTGGTATACTAACATTGTACGCTTCCAGCAACCTGTCCGGTCCTGCCGCCAGCTTTGCTCAGCGCCTCCGCCGAGTTTCCTAGGGCAGAGCCCGCCTTTGAGAGCGCAGCGCCAGCGGACGACGAGACACGGGAAAGCCCCTCTGATGCCTTCGATTGGAACTCAGCGGCTCTTTGCTTAGCGGATGCTGCGGCCTCGGAAGCCTTCTCCCTCGCGGTGCCTGCGGCCTCAGATGTCTTCTGCTTCGCGGCAGCTGTGGCCTCTGAGGTGGTCGAGGCATTGCGGATGCCGGCGCGTCGGGCGGCGAAGGTTGTGTGCCGCAGCACGGCGCGTGATGCAGCGAGAGACATGGTGATGTGGAATGAAGAGGGAGCAGCGATGGGAATGGTCGCTGGCGTGTTGGGTTGCGTTGGGATGTCGATTTGGAGCTCGGCAACACCAGTCGAAGTTTTTCCGATGGCCAGTTGGTCAGGGGGCCTGTGCGCTAGCCTCACTCACACCACCACAACCTCATTTTCCTATACAGCATCACCATCAATCATTCGTTGCTATCAGAGCACGAGGATATCAGTTCATAGAGATCTTCTTTACTTTATCAGTTGGTTTATTCCTCCACATGCATATTCTCAATACGAGCTACAGTCATAGAGGCAACCATGAACGAGCCTCAATTCCTCAGCGGTTCACCTCTTAAATTCTCGCTTTTGAGGTCGATCTGAACCCAGATTTCAACAGCATCCAATCTTTCGGGAGTATACAGCCTTTAGGATGCATATACCGGAACCTAGTCCACCAACCCTTTTCAGATATCGTTCTCAATTCGCATCCCAAAGAGCATGTGCGATTGGCGAAGCTACCACAGCTCTCTCAATTTTTGAATGAAGAGCAAACTTTCTCAGACATCCTCCGAGCTGTTCACATACGCTGTGACTGCCAGAGGAACCCTTGTCGTTATCACAATACAGCTCTGAATACCGTGACGCACACTGACTGCCCATAGGCTGCGTAGGAGCAACGCAGATTTATCTCTCATAAACATAGCAATTTATTTCCTTACGCTAGACGGCTAACCATATCTCATATTCCATTCTAGTCATGATCCTCTCTATCACCTTTGCCCAACGGCTCCGAACAAGGAAGAATATACAGGGAGACTAAAGCTCATTATAGATCGAAGTGTACGTTCGGTAAAGTAGGGAGTGTACGGCCAATTAATTCATGCTCCAAAATTCCGAAGCTCGCTGGGAGGCAGTACATATTCTTACCGCATCGTTACAATCTCCTCAGCAGAGGTAGGATGAATCGCCCTATACAAATCAGTCAGTCCAGGCCAAAGTGCCTCGACAAGCCTATACTTACACGCAACTATCAAACTGGGCCTTTGTAGCTCCCATCTTGATCGCGACTCCAAAACCCTGAAGCATTTCTCCAGATCCTTCACCGAGGATGTGAAGACCAACTACCTTCTCGTCTGGTCCCGCACAGACAATTTTGTACCTGCCTTTAGGTTAGTCTGTGATTGGAAAATCGAGGCGAAAACCGAATTATGACGCACTGCGTAGGGTGTTTTCCCCTCTCCTCCGCCGGAAACATATCATAGTACATCGCACTGAACTTTGTTTGATAAACCTGCCGTGCCGCTCCACATTAGTCCACATTGCACAACCCGAGCCCATCTTCGTGTGACCAGCTCCTGCATACCTTTACATTGCTCTCACCGTACTTCTGCCTGGCCTGGGGCTCCGTCAACCCCACCGTCCCGACCTCGGGATGCGCGAAAACCACCGTCGGTACATTCTCATATGAAAGCCGGGCCGACTTGAACTCTGGAGGACCGAATAGCCGGTTTCCTAGTTGGCGGCCGGCAGCGATCGCCACTATGGGTCCCGGTTCAGCTTCCGCTCATACGTTTCTTTTCCATTATAGATTTAGACAAGGGCTTACCCGGAGTCAGTTCAGCTTGTCCAGTCACATCTCCCAAAGCGTAGATGCCCTCGATATTCGTGTTCTGAAACTCGTCGACTGCGATGTGTCCTGTGCCTGTGAGCTTAATGCCTGGTACGTCTACCATCAGGTCTGCGAGCTTGGGGACGCGACCAATCGCCCAGAGAAGCTCGTTGAAATCCCACACTTCGCCTTTATTGTCAGTGATCCGTAGCTGCTTATGCGGTGAAGGGCCATGATACGGCTTAGTCTCCGAGTCGAGCCTCTCAATTTTCGAGAAGCCCCCAAAGCTTTTGTGTATAACCACACCGGCATCCTCATACGTCTTGGTCATGGTCTGTTGTATCATCGGGTCGAACGATCGAAGGAAAGTGTTTCCACGGATGAACATGTGAACTTCTACACCGATCGCGTTGAGCATTCCAGCCATCTCTACGGCGATGTACCCTGCTCCTACAATTGCTATCTTTTTAGGCAAGTGCTCGATTTCGAAAAAGCCGTCGCTGGTGATGCCGTGCTCCGCGCCAGCTATATTAGGAATGAGTGGGTAGCCGCCTGTGGCAATGCATATGTGTTTCGCGGTGAAGCTGGTCTTGCCGGAGCCGTCCTGCAGATCGACTTCGATTTCTTTCTGAGCGGTAAACTTTGCGGTGCCATGCACAAGGTCGATACCTTCTTTTTGCCAATTGCGCTCATACGCCCCATTGAGCCTGACAATAGCCTCATCCCGTTTCTTCTTGAATCTGTCGAAGTGAAATTCGATGTTTTCGGGCACATCATAGCTATAGCTATGGGCTCCTTTGAGGACCTCGTTCACTGAAGCAAAGTTCCATGTCATTTTCTTAGGGACGCAACTAGACACAACATGTCAGTGTACACGCGCACACGTATCCGCAATTGCACGAGCAGTGGTCTCATACCCCACATCTGAGGTTGGTGGTACAACGTTAGCGAGATTCCAATAAGTGAGGCAAACGGTGGAGTTTCTACGTACTCACACAGGTCCCACCGGATCTACCGTTTTCAACAAGAAGTGTATTTGCGCCATACCACCCTGCAGCTCTTCTTGCAGCCCCCGAGCCCCCACTACCACCGCCAATCACAATATAGTCATACGATTTGGCGGTGGGAGCCATATGCCTGGACTGACCGGAGAAGTAGCGTGGGCGAGGAGTTGAGGGGTGGAGTCGTAGGACAGAAATTGCGGTTCTAGGTCCACAGCGCTGGGAGAAAAGCATGGCGCAAACAGTCTAAAGATGATGCCTTTAGGATGTTTAGTGATACTCCGTTACGTAAAATGACTAATGCTTAATGTTTATCATAAAATGGTTAGACATCAATCTCTGCATGTTTTAACAAGCTAGCTATAATTTTTTCAATTAAATTAATAAAAAACCACTAAGTGCTTTTAATATATCTCTAATAATCTACTCTATATTTACCCCTCGGTAAAATAGGTAAATATCTTTAAGAAGTTTAGTTGCTCTAATAACACTAAGTATAAGTTTTATTAGCATGTAATATTACTTTATACTGGTAAGATTTATCTTAAATAATACAGTAAAGGTAACAACTATAACGCCTAGATATCTTAAATTATAGAGACTATAACACTTATACCGGAACGCCAAAATATCCGAAGGTTAATGTGCAGCTAATCATTATGTTGTGTCAGGCAAAGCGCTTGTACAGATTACCATTTTTTAAAGTTTTAGCGGGGGGGGGACGAGTGACGGAATATCCCTGAATATCCCAAAGGTATATCACATCTTTTCTCTTGGACTCGCGAGGTGTGTAGTGGACGTTGTACAAATCAGCATCGAGAAGTCTTCAGTCAGCCCACTAGCGGACGCCCGCTTTCGGATGACCGCAGGGCCCTGCATTGCTGTGTCTCTCCGAATGCGACTTGGACGACAAGAGTTAATCAATGGTCCGAATGCACCCTGCAGCTTCCTGCACACCTGACCCGGGTCCAATCGAGTACTCGCGATAACGGTCTTGTCCTGTCGTTGAGATTTTCACCGTGGTAGAGATGGTCCTCCCTCCACATTGTTCGGAGCTTCACTACTATACGACAAGGACATTTAGCATTTAGGCATTGTGGGGAAGGGTTGCGGACTCTAAGGCCGTCCCTGCCGCTTCTTAACGCGCGAGATTGACAACCACGTGCCATAGGTAAGCAACAGGGGCAAGGTTCTGCATCCACAATCGGGTTTAGTACATAGATCGCAGTATCGAGCACAAAAGACTTTTGGGATGGTGGGCGTGTTCTCCCGTCTCATTGCATGGGCTGGTTTACCGAACTAGCAGACCGGATGGCGTCCTGACTAATGTGAGAGGCATTTTATTGCCTCGTATACGGAAAAGCTCATATTTTTCAAGTTCCTACCCCTCCAAAACTTGCTGCTTGCACATCAAGACTGAATAACAACGTAAAAAAGGAAATTATTTATCAATTAAGAGATGAAATAAGCGTAGCACGTATGATTTTTATTAGTAACTTTTACAAAGAAATCTCTGCACGTGGTAGTCGTGTTGCTATTGCCGTTGTTACACGTTGTTTCGGTGGGAACTTAAAAATAACGAGCTCTTTCGTATGTGGCCTAGATTATTAGGGTTGAACAAGTCTTTGGAATCTGTGAGTCATCGATGATGGTTTTTTCTACACTTCATGCGGGTAAATATCCTGTTGGACGGAAAGTGGGGAGCATCCCTGAGCACTGGTACATGAAATCCTTTATTATGGCATGCATGATATGACGCATTCTGATCGGCAGGTTTGTGTTCATCAATGTCTGTTCCAAGCCGAAGCATACAATCGATCCTGCAAGATTGTGATTAGCGGGCACATCAAGTTACCTCGCGACCTTGACATACGTGGACAGTGTTGTTGTAATTCGACTTAAATGATATCGTTCACATTGACTAAATGTCTACTCAAAATAGAAAACCTACTTTATCTGTAAAAGAATGCAAAAATAGATAGACGTCTCGAGCAAGCATTGCAAGTCTATGCTCCTCGCTATCACTCGCACAGACATGATCGGAAAGGCTATTATTTTGCTTAACCACAATGTCAGCCCATATCAATTAGTGTGGAGTTCGTCCCTCCTCACAATCTAGTCTGGGACAGGTGCATGCTTGGATGCCTTGGGGAGTTGTTGATGACAGCTTGCCTCGAGTATATCTGATTCGAACGAAGGGTTCGCTCGACCTTGAATTGATATCGCTCGGATGGAGGTACCGAGCCCTGGACTATTCGCAAAAGAAGCCAAGCTTCGTGAAACAGATAAATTCGCACCTTATGTAACCCACTCTAGATGCCGAGTTGATAACAGATCCGCTTGGAACGGTTATATAAATATATAGCTTCTTCAGCTCACTGCTTCTAACAAAGATTGAATTGCGGCCGTACTGTATGCCTGGGTTCCAGTCAGTTGCCATTGCCAATCGACTATACCATATGTCCACTTTCGAGGCTGAATGACAGACGCCATAACAGGGCGCATGTGTAGCACTAGTAACGTCTGCTACCTACAATGCTCCGATTTCTGCATGTTAAGCCTCATGCTCAATTAGGAAAGAAGCGCTGCAAGCCCCAATGTAGCCCCAAAGGTGTCTGGACCAGTAAACCGGGAAGAGTGATGTTCCCGCGGATGCAATGCTACTTTCCCGAAGAAGATACACAAGCTGGATGTCCAGAATGTGGATTGGCCAGTAGCCCATCGCTGTGGGGTCGTAGCAGACATGAAGAGAACAAGATTGACAAGAGGCTGACTGCCAAAAGCTAGAGGGGGAAACGGACAGCTTACCTTCTTTGTCTGCAGAGTGCATAGCTGAGATTCCTCACCGTTCGGCAGGGGAAATGGGGGCACGGAAAGGCTAACGATATTGGCCACCGGGATCTTTCGAAGGCCCATTGCGTTTTGAGGTCAGACCCCGTGTCTGCAGGATACGCGACGAGGAATCGTCGATGGCCCAGAACCTTGACAGTTGGTGCCCCGGAAATTAGTCTCTTTGCTGAAGCAGGATCTCGCGTGGGACGAAAGATTGCACCGAGGACAAACATCGTCGTTGCTGGGTCACCACTAGACCGCTGTCCCCCTTCCTCTCAGGAGACTCGTATTTAGTAGTCTTGACGTAGATCATCCCGGGGAAGTCTGGCGAGATGATGTGTCATGACCGCAAGCTGCGGACGCATGCCCCTTTTAGCTTGGCGGATTCCTGTGTGCTTGCGCGATATGTGGGGGAGGCTTTGACCTGGTGTTCACTCTCAATTCGTCGATGGCGCGGAAGATGGCGTAGTTTTGAGATTGCGCTGACCCGTACGCCTGGAGCGCCTAGGGAAGGGGACCAGGGCAACTGGA
This sequence comes from Herpotrichia juniperi, assembly GCA_014905255.1. NCBI lineage: Eukaryota > Fungi > Ascomycota > Dothideomycetes > Pleosporales > Melanommataceae > Herpotrichia > Herpotrichia juniperi. Next base: position 403,470 of record BLYF01000110.1, read on the forward strand.
GCCACAGGACATACCCATGCCTCAAGGCGCCGGAGGACCGCACGGCACGACGCCGACAGTGCGAACCATTGCTGATAGGATGTCGCGAAAGATGCTAAAACGGCCAACGGAGGAGTCAAGTGTATGTCATGACTAAGACTCCTTACAGGTATCTTGTTGGCTGCTTCCGGGATGCTCATCGTGTTAATGCTGTAACAATGGAGCTACGCTAGCCAGGAGCTAATTTTCAAGTCAGCCTTCTACTACATCAACGTCAGGCCGCGCTACGCAAAGACTCACACCTTTATCGAATCCACTCTAAAGACCGCATCTCCATTTCCCTCAGATAGAGCAGGCTGCGCTGGTGAAAAGATCGAGGCGCCAAGGTAGAGTACGGCCTCAGCGTCTGTTGGAAAGCATCGCGATCAGTGGTATAACGTCCACTCCAGAAGGGGAAGCTGCATGAGACCTCGATTTTTCTCTATCTGCCTCCTTCACTGGATGGATTGATATGGGAAGGTTCTTCGCTAGTGAGCGTTGTGGGCGCCTCTGCACCGCGCCTTAACCTTGCGTGTCCTCTCTCCTGAATTTCCGCATACATTTCCATGTTTCGTGGAACAAGCAGCTATGTAGACACACAGTGCTAGTTTTAGGCCAAACAAATCGCCCAACTTCAGCATGAAGCTCATGCATCCACCAGCAAGCACAATCCATGGCGGAAGAACGTCTCAGCGCATGTTGCAAGATGCGGTACTGATCAAAGATTTGTGAGTCGCTTTGAACCTGGCTAAGGGGTCAGAGGTACTCTTTTGGAAGCAGTTCATCGAAAAACTGGAAAATATCCTCTCCTAAACATCACCGCTTACAATTTGTCAATGTGATGAAATCTGCAGGTTGCTCAGCTACGACGGCGCTCAACTCCTCTGGCGCCCAGGTTTAACATATAGTACCAACCCACACATCGTAATACCTCGACAAACTATGCCAAAATTAGAGACATCATAGAAGAGTGTAGACGTTAGAGAATGCATAGAAAGCAGAACCCGGTGGTTCATCTAGAAGCATTGATACAAGGTACACACGGGTAATAGGACGGGGATATGTTTTCAACATTACATCTTGAGGTGGACTTTGAAAAGACGTAAAGACGATGATACTCAGTAGGCGGGCAGGTGCGAAGATTGTTTTAGTGAGAAGTCGGCCGCAAGTGCCTCCTATCACGACGTCATCTTGCCATGTCGATCATCAATATGCATACGGTATGGATGTCGGCCATAGGCGGAACGAATTGACTAAGAGAAGGAAAACCATCAACAAGGAATTGAAATCGAACCCACAGTGTCACTTGATGTGTTTCCATATTAGTGATCCTTGTCCTTTCTATTGAGCGTCGCAGGATGTAAGAAAGCCCCAACGCCACGTTATCACCAGCTCATAGCTTAAGCTTGCAGTAAAATCGACAACGTATTCCGAATGCGAGACGAACATAAACGTGGAACATTTTGTCTGATTACAGTGTAACTACACCCTCATCAGTCAAATTCATGAACCTGAACCATTTTTGGGCACGTGCATGCATATGCGCCACGGGTTCAGTGGATTGACAAGGAAGGATCGAGATCACGATGTTCTAAACGAAGAGATATCCTCCACGTACCGTTGATGTAAGTCGTTGGCTTTGTTAGCCAGAATGCGAAGAGAGGAAATTTCTGTGCCAGAGCGGGGGGTTGTCGCCTGCGAATGCGCCTTTACTCCTTCTGAGAAGTCCCTTTAAACACGGCCGGTCTAAGACCCAGCTTTCATTATCCATCGTCCGACAAGACAAGCGGTGAGTTTCAATGGTTCTAAAGTGTGATCGCACGTGCGCGGAGCGAGAGGCGAATAACGTGCTTGGTGACACCATTCATCTGTTTAAGATTCAGTTGCGCATATTCTGGAAACGCTGTCAGAACGGGAATGCGGGAACTGCGGCAGGAGATCACATATGCCCGTCGCCAGTACATCCATGCTTGTGCAGGCCAGAGCCTCTCTCGTCGAATTTGAAATTTGCGTGGAGGTTGACATTTGGTTCACAGATCTCTCATTCCTGTGCTGCGAGGATTTTGCAACATGACGCTATAACTACGCCTTGCGAAATATCTATGGCGGGATAGTCCCTCGTAATGGTCACTGTAGGACGTTCTGAGACCTCGGAGATTATTCTGGCGTCTCTAGCAAGGAATTTTTTCCCCTCTGTCACGATCGCTGTAATTGAATCCTGCGGTAATGAAAAACGAAGTACTTTACAGACCAATTGGTACGAATGCACAAAACCAATTCCTATGCTGCGGCCAGGGCAAAAGAAAACACGAAGTGATGCAGCGGAGCTCGAAGGGATGCAGCAACGCGGCAAAGCACCCACACCACATATTCATTTCCTGCACGAGCCAGGGCCCCCAGCATGATTGATTCACTCTCGTTGGCGGGGGACGTCCTCCCGCGGGCCGATGCCTTTGATCTGCAGACCCTAGAACATGCAAGACGATGAGCTTGAATTAGGATTTCTCTTTTCAGCCGAGGGCAGGGACAGGTACAGTACGTCGCGAGAGCTCATCGCTGTTAGCCGAGAGATATTGATTGTGGTCAATCTTGAGGCGCAATGGCAGCAAACTTTGCTCCAAAGAGTAGTCCGGAGGGTACGGTGCCGCTTCTTCTGGCAAAGAGTCCGATGAGATGAAGGATGTTGCCGGTTGGTGGACACAACTGTGCTCTGCGCGTCTCCGAGAATCTCCTGCTCTAGTTATCCCCGAGAGTCTCTACGCAGCCGCCACAGCCAAGTCGAAAACACAGGGCATTGGTATGTGGCCTCCGCTGAGCGGTCCAGCGTAGGCATCGGACACGACTGTCAGAGCCAGGCGAGGGTTCGGCTCGCAGAAGATACAGCCAGGTGTACGCAGTATCACCAGTGGGAGCATTTACGTGGTGTTGTCAAGACATATATTGTGCCACTGTATTAGCCGACAGCATCGAGGGTCCAAGGACACACCAGCCCTGCCGCGCCAAGGCTGCGCCTATCGGCCATTACGCCACGGGTCTGCTTGCTGTGGGTGCCGCTTGCAGCGGCTACTGCACACTACTTTCGGGCCGGCCTAGAGCCCTGATCGCAGATGCGAATTTGGATTGAAGCGCCAGAGTGCCAAGCGCTGATATATTGGCCATGATCATCAGCCGCATCGCGCGAGACGCTGCCCACGCTGCTGTTGGGGTCGGCGGCACTGTGCAACAACCGGCAGCCAACAGCAGCGCAGACAGCGTGGTGGCACCGACTCTTGCACTCTTGGGACCGTAGTGGTGCAGTGGGGCAGCACGAGACGCAGTGAATGTGAGGAGTGAAGAGCGAGACGGCGAAGTCGACTGGCGGGGCGGCAGCAACAGCATTTCCAATTGGCCATTCACGCAACCCGCAACACAGGCTGGTCGACCACTTGCGCTCCGCAGGCGATCCCTGAGCGATGCGCCAGGGTGCTCCGATATATGCGAGTGCTCAACGGCCTGCGGGATCCAAGCATACAAGCATGACGCTCGGTCTCCCTGCGGGCGCAAGTGCTAGTCTAGAAGCGGCGTGCGCCCATGCACACGCTGGAATTTTGCAACTACCTCATGCTCCAGCCATCCAAACTACCCCAAAGTCTGCTAAGAGGCCTCCCTGCACATTAGACGGCGCCAGGAAGCGAAGCATCACATCGCCGGCCCGTAGACATGCGGCTTGAATATTTAGTCCCTCGAGCGCCCGCCGGGGAAGCAGCGGACTCTTCCCTCCATTGATGTGATCTTCGTCCTCGGTTCACTCCCCAGTTACCTTCCTTGTCACGTTCGTTGATTGCTGCAATGTTTCCATTTTCATTTTGGATGATCCCCAATTGGAGTTGGCTTTGCATTTTTCTGGCTCTCTTGTATGTTCAAGTCCACTATTCATGGGGCATTGTCTGGCCTCCGTGTTTCTAGCCACCACTGACCACTACTGCAGTTTGTTCCGCAATGTCAGGTTATATGTCAACCTGGCAGCGAACTGGATGTACGCCCCCATCCAACCCGTCGACGATCCTACCGTGACCTCGAAAGACGTGACCGTCATTATCCCTACCGTGGCCGAAGACATCCAGCAAGTCAAGGAGACGGTACAAACTGCATACCGCCTCGAGCCTGCTGAGATCATTCTGGTCACGCCTGAATCACGCTTCAAGCGCGTGTCCCAAATGGTCGAAAAGCTGGGGTCCCCGAAGCACGTCCACGTGCTGTCCATCAGGCAGGCCAATAAGCGTCGACAACTTTCACGGGCAATTCCTGAGGTAGAGACGAAGATCACGCTCCTACTAGACGATGATGTTTGGCTCCCTGAGAAATTCACAAAATGGATTTTGGCGCCTTTTGAGGACCCACGTGTGGGTGGTGTAGGCACAAACCAGACCCTCCGTCGGAAAGATCGATCCAATATCTGGGAATTTCTGGGCTCAATCTACTTAGTTCGTCGAACATTCGACTGCACAGCCTGCAATTGGATCGATGGGGGTCTCCCATGTCTATCAGGACGAGCTGTGGCGTATCGGTCGGAGATCTTGCAAGACCCTAAATTCACATACGGCTTCACACACGAGACTTGGGGTAGCGACCACTTTCTCAATGCCGATGACGACAACTTTATCACGCGTTGGCTCTTCTCGCGCGGCTGGAAGATACAAATTCAAAACCACCGCGAATGCGAAGTCGAGACCACGCTAGAAAATGACTCCAAGTACCTGCGCCAGTGCCTACGATGGGTGCGCAGCAACTGGAGGAGCAATCTCACCAGTCTGAGCGAATTGAACATGTGGATGTAAGTTGCCAAGTGTGGTCCATTTCCTTGTTGAACTTTTTCGTGTCGTTAGGCGCCAAGACAGGCGCCCCTCTTTCACCCATGGCCAGAGCTCAGCTAACGCGCTCAACAGCAACTACCCGTGGTCTCTCTACGCAGTATTCCAGACTACCATCACGCAATGGGCCTTCGTCTTCGACAGCCTGCTATTCGCCTCCTTCTACCTTGCATTATCTGACAACGGATATTACGCGGCCGAGGATGAGACGGAGCCCCACGCTGAGCACTGGCAGCGCTGGTTGCTGTGGGCGTTCTTTCTGGGACATTACGCCTTCTCCAAGACCATCAAGCTTATTCCGCATTTGTTAAGAAATCCGGGCGATGTCCGCTTCGTTCCCGTCTCAATCTTGTTTGGCTATTTCCACAATCTCGTCAAGCTGTACGGCTGCATTACCGTCACGGAGGTACGTTAGCCCCGCAGCAGCAACTCATGACAGATAACTGACTGCAACATCAGACTACTTGGGGCACCCGTGAGGGCGCTGATGCCGACGACAACATCAGAATGTACCCGATTCCACCTATGGCACCCATGACACCGCCATTGACGCCGCCGCCTGAAGGTCGCATGTTGCGTGAGCGAAGCGCTGCTGTTAGTTGAAAGGAGCTGGAGGTTTTCGCTTTGGTCAGCAGACAACCCCGGTCAGTTCGTGGAGGTAGCCGCTTGGCGCCTTCCGAAGCAGTAATTTAGACGTTCGAGGATGCGCACCACCCACCGTCCGCCAACTATGGTCGATAGAGTCGAGTGCGAGCGCGGCGATTTCTATTCCTCAGTCGTCGTTTGTTCTCATCAGGGAGCCCCAGAAAGAGCAGCTCGTGGCGCTAAAAAGGACGGGTCGGATACACGGCGTTCGGGTTCAGGCCTCGGCCTCTGTTTCTCAAAAATTTAAGCGTTCCTGGCCGATCATCTCGGGCATCCGTCTATACAAAAGTTGTTCTACCATACTAGCTCTAGTCTTGTCAGCATGTCAGCCTGTCAGCGTATCTATCGTCTATCACTCTTCTCAATTAACATCACGATCGTGCAACTCGCCCCCCGCATGGTTGACCCGCGTTTGTCGTCGCACAGAGGCAGTGTGGTTTGTAACGTAACGCGACGCGAAGCGAAGCGAAGTAAAGCAGAGAAAAGCAAAGCAAACCCAATTTCAACTTCGTGGCATTCGGTTGTCCTTCTCGAGGCCACAATTCCTTGTCTGTCGTGCTGGCGCCTGCCTCTTCCTAATGCAACAACATCTCCACACTACGAAGCACCCACGCTATCCACCTCTAGCGGTTGCACGGGCCTTGGTAGCGCGAACGTCGATGCTCGATCCACCTCGCGTTCGTGGTTCAGCCCTGACCACGCCAGGACGGATGTGGAGGGGCGGCACGTTATCGGGCCTAGCAGACGGGCCCGGCATGACAAGAAGGGCACGGTGCCGACGAACTCATTCCAGACTGGAAGGTGGATGACCTGAGAAATCATGGATGAGATTCTCGGGACCTGGTACGTAGAGTACCATGGCGGCTTGCAGCAGCTTTGGGGGGGCAACCATCTCTCGGCTCGGGGGGGTAGCCCCAGACGCTAACAGCGCCTGCGCGGTTTTTGTGCTCGCTCGTTGAAAGCCCATTTTACATGAGAATTCGGGACGATGGCGCGCTTGGGGCCTTAGCGGGCGCCGATGGCGCCGAGGGTCGCGAGGCTAAGGCCTACCGAAGACTTCCTCCAACCACCACGGCCACACGTCCATATGAAGCGGCGTAGAAACAGGCCTGCGGGTCCTCCTTGGGACTCAGGGATTCCCAGCAGCGGCAGTTTTCGGCGAAGATGGTGCAGCGAGTAATTCCGTCGCATTCGTCACCACTCAGGCACTTTGTCGTTAAGAAGAGGGTTGCAACAATCCATAATCTTGTTTGATACCTTGCCACCTACTACGTATATGGCGATTGCGATCACGGACGCACGGCGCCCCGGATTATCACTCACGCCAACGGCACGAAAAGATACTGTCGAAACTTTATGCCCGTCATCTCCCGCTCCCGCAGGCCAATGTTGTTTCACAGCTCGTGCACCGGATTGAGGCCGAACACGGCCGTGCCAGCCTGAAGTCTGAGCAGTGAGCAGTGAGCAATGAGCAATTTCGTCAGCGTCTGATGGGAGCAAGCAACGACCTCACCCTGCACTGCGGAGCAGAGAATCTCTCCCCGATAGCCACGATTGCATGCAGACAAGGACTGACCCGGGCCCCCGATGCACTCAGCGTATGCCGCATTGCAAACGCGAGCGAGCATCAGACCGTGAGCACAACACATCGCGTGCCGCCTTGGGAAGGAACAAGCCACCATGGGGTTCTGGGGAATCATCAAACAGCATCACATACTCAAAGTAACCAGCTGCAGACGAAGTGTGCGCCGCGCTTGAGCGGACAGACGTACCGCTGTCCGTGGGTGGAGTGATCGAGATGACAAGGCCTGTTGTTGGATAAGTCTACATACGCGTCTGTACGGAGACGCACTACACCTGTACCTCTATGTACCTGTGAGCTTCGAGCCCACCAGCGCATTGATGACGCCGAATCTCCAAGAACGGACTTTTCTTCGCGAGCCGGATCAACCACAATTGTTTTTTTTCTCTCGCTTGCCATCCGCTAAATACCGTAGAAACCGTATCGCTGGGTCCATGCAAACTCTCTCATCGTCCGTCATTCGCCGGCACAGGGCCCAATAGGAAATAACGCTCTCGGTAAATCTTAAGTTTGAGGAAAGCTTTTCGGCTTCATCCAAATTGAATATTGACTGCCTCCGAGCCGCATGTGCGCATATCAGACGAGATTTGCTCCTGGTAAGTCAAAACTTGAAACATGCAACATGTACCTCAGATGCACTGTCGTTCCTTGTATTGGCAGGCCCAAGGCATTGACAGCTTTGGCAGTGAGTGAATACCTCTCACCGATCTTACGTTTTACCCTAGCGAGAAAAAAATTCTTCACAGATTCCAAGTTTCTCTTATTAATTCAGATTCACCTTCCGCTCCTGGCCTGATTGTCGTTCTATACACTCACGGTTGCTGTACCGATTACACCAACCTCAAATTTCTGTCATACGTTTCTCCATCTACCTTGTCACCTTGCCTTGATTTCGTGTTTGTTAGTTTATGGAACGGCTTTGCGAATGATGTCTGAAAAGTCTCCACCACGAACATAAGAAGGTCTTCGGCGGTCTAAGAAGTGTAGTTAGAGGCTTCATGCAGACTACTAGACGAAGTCTATCACAGTGGCTCAGTTCAGAGCTGAAGACAACGGATGGAGTTTCGCGAACGATCAAGCTCACAGACGGATGCATGCAAGATCTCATCTCGCAGCTCCCGAACTGCAAGATGATCCGTCTCTGCCGCTTCTGGCTTCCGGCTTCCGACTGGTGTCACTCCTTTGAACAGTCTAGAATGAGCGACAATCCTCTCGGCTTTATCGTCGGAAGAACTCCGATTACCGTAACAACGTTGCTGTATCTAATTTGGTATTGCCAATCTTGAGTGACAAACCAGTATTTAAGTCGACAATCACTTTAAAACGGAAAGGTTCTTTCGTCGGCACTTGGCGATCTATTCGAAACGAGAACTACGAGCATCAGGTGGAAAACGTGTGATTTCGAAAGACTATGCGTGGAGCAGGAACTGTCTGTATCATGTTTCTCTAGTTTCCTCCACTCTGACATCAACATCGATCTGGGGCCCAGCACAGTCTCACAGTTTACACCATGGTGACGTCTGGCTCCTCTAGTGTTCACCAAGTATACTGTTTATCTCCACTGTAATTGAGCGCTACAATACGACCTCTGAGGTCCATTACCACACTAACGCTCTGCTGCGCAAGTAAACCAACAACTCTCACGACCCCTGCAATATTCAACTTATATTATACAAAAACCCCCACACAATTCTGAGTTTTGCGCACGTAACTATCCCTCGCATCAAACAAGAACACGACTTACATGTACAGTTGCTATAACACCAAATCAACGATGGCAGTCAGGAGCGGCTACAGCCATCCGAACCCCACATACTTATGCCAACATTCAATGTCCACGTCCTCATCATCGATCTATACTTACACCGGTACTTGTCTCAAACCAGATAACAATACTTGCACATACCAAAGCCAAGTCGGCGAATCATGATGTCGTGCATTACACTACTACTAGACCCATTAGTAGTTTAACTTGGCTTGCACTAACAGTCTGTCACGATCCTGGATTTTGCCCCGCCTTTGCTGGACATGTCTGCACTGGGCCCACTCGAGTCAGAGTGATGGACAGTCAGAGCTGATGACTGGAGGGGCAGCTTTGCGTCGAGCCTACGGGTGGACCGAGGCGAACGATGGATCGTCGATGGGAGTGAGGGTCCATAGGGCGGGGCGGAAATATATGGAGTACATACAGCACGCTGCCTGCAACCGAGTCATGATATCTCTAGCCTCGCGCGGCAAATGAGGGTATATTCACACACTACGCTACGAGGGGAACAGACAGGTAGCACCTATATGGCTAACGATGTGAAGATGCGGGATGCTCCCGATGCTGCATGCAAATGCCATATATCTGTGGCATCGACATGTTATATTACAAGTCGATATTTCAACGGCTCGGTAGTACTGTGATATATGGGAGGAGGTGTCGTTCACTATGAGTGAACACGTTTACTGAAACGTGATTAAGACCCCGGTCCATCGTCGGCGCTCTTTCCTCCGATGTGGCTACCCCACCATCGAATCAGGGAGCTGTCATCGAAGATCCAGGTCTGCCAGCAACCTTTGAGCTACCCCTCAGTACGTGTCAGTAACCTTTCCTTGACACATGACGCGAGTGTGAGCGGGAAATTGGAGTTGAGCTGCAAGCTGTTTGTAGAGTTTATTTCCACCCGAATTCGCGAAACCCGATTCAGACATCGTGGGCAGCGAAGTCTTGCTTCTTCCTTACTCTACCCCCACTCCACCTGCATTTATTCAAGTTTCTCCGTAACTCTACATCATCGTCTCGAGTTCTCGGCCCAGCGTCACATCAGCAAACACGGCTCGTGTAGCTTACGGCTTATGCACCTCAGCATCTCCGGTTTTGGAGTCGGAAAGTGAGATCGGGAAACCCGGGCTTTGGTTGTTGTTGCTCTGCATTGCATCTCGGAAACCACGAGCTCGACGATACAGTATCATCGCCAAGCCTTCCGCCTCTAACCAATATTTCGAGACTACCCTCACCCGCGGCTATCATCGGCACCAGTCCCTTTAGCAACACTATCATAGTACGCTATACCATCCTGGTGCGAATCAATTATTCAGTCTTCTGGCCCACAAGCAACCGCCCGGCAAGCCGCAATTCAATCCAACCCTTACCCATAGTCAAGAGCTAGTGTCCACCAAGGCGACCTCCGCCCATTTCAATCGAGACGCCTAATTGACGCCCAATTCGCCACACCAGGACCATACTTGGCTAGACTGACAAATTTGTCCAATTGGCGGTGTAGAACTTGATATATACGGTCTCGTCCATCAAGAATGCCGCCACACAAGATACTCGACACACATATTCACCTTTGGCCGAGCACAGCAGTGACATCCAAGGACCATGGATGGATGACACCGGGACATATGCTGGCAAAGGGCCATAGCATATTGGATTACGTTTCAGCCTCTAGCACCGATACCACCTCAACATCAGGGCCTGCAACCTCTCAATCCACAGGCTTTATATACGTAGAAACCGACCGGTACCTGCCCAAACCAGAACCTTCGTTCGCACCCAGGGTCCTCGACACCGAGGATGACAAGGTCCAAGCGACCCAGACACTAAAGACATGGGCAGCAGAGCCGCTCAACGAGCTGAGGTTCTTGCGACGAATCGCAGAGGATAAACCTGAAGAAGGTGATGGCTTTACTGCTGGTATAGGCGCCGATAGCCTTATGGTAGGCTGCGTAATCTGGGCGCCCTTCCATATACCTCATGCCTGGTTCTCCATCTATCGCAACATTGCAGAGGAAGTCGCGGGACCGGCATTGTGGGACAGAGTCGTCGGGTTTCGGTATCTGTTGCAGGGGAAGGGATCGGAGGAAGTGAAGAGGTTGGCGGAGAATGATGATTTCCTGGAAAACGTTCTAGATTTGAGAAAGGGGAGGATGCGCACGGTTGAGAAGACACAGAGAGGATGGACCTTTGATGTTGGTGTCGATGCGCATAGAGATGGGGTGGAGGTTGTAGAGCATGTGGCGGGCATGGTTGAAGCTGTGAGGGCGACGGAACGAGATAGTCCTGAGGAGGGCGCTGTAACATTTGTACTCAGTGAGTGTTTATTTCCCTTTTATATCGCCCTATGTTTTTGTGCAAGACGTATTATCCACGACACTCTTCTCAGCGTCACACCACTGGCAAGAAGTCAATAGATTCACTGCGACCACAGCAATCTCGACGTTTGACTTCACAACCCGCCAGTGGTTCTTAACTAGAGAAGACTTAGAAGACCTACTAAATCAACGCAGACCACCTCTGCAAACCCCACCTCACTCCCCCCGCGCACCCCTGGCCCTCCCTATCTCGCTACACAGCCGCCATAAAGAAACTCCACGCCGACAAAAACGTCTACATGAAGCTCTCCGGTGCTTTCAACGAGCTCGAACCCTCTCCCTTTTCCACCTCTGCAACTAGCTCTCCGGAAGTAATTAAAGAGATCCTCGACTCACTCGCCCCGGTGCTAGAAACTGCACAAAGCACCTTCGGTGGCCGGATCATGTTTGGCTCTGATTGGCCCGTGTGCAATGTCGGAGGTCCTGGGGACCGCAGCTGGAGTACGTGGAAGCGGGTCGTGGAAAGGTGGATCGAGAGGGAACATGAAGATGCTGAATCTATTTGGTGGAAGGTGGGTGCGGAGGCGTATGGTATTGATGTTGAGAAATTTAGCGGGGACAAGGCGTAGTGTGACGTGTCTGGATCGGTGAGTACTTTGTGAAGTCACCATGGTGGGTACAGTGATGTGCCAGACTCTAAGTGGGCGTGTACAGGATCTCGGTAAGAAGGCTTCAGGATAAAGACTCAAATCGTGATTTAGAATTAATACAGACTTGGACTGGCATATTAGGAATTAGATGGGGAACGACAGCACACGGTGAGCGTCGCATAGACGGCTAGGATCATATTTGAAGCCATATTGTAGGGTTGCACTCATGTCTCGGATTGCAAATGGATTCTTGCGTGATTTGGTAGACACTAAAGAATTGATGTCAAGACCAAAAAGCAGATCAAGGCTAAGGACACCCGCCATCATATCTGACAGTCTTTGTGAGACACTACACCGTGGTACTTTCACGTAAAACTTTAGCATACTCACTGGATCATTCAAGCTTCACAGCTAAGTTTCCGGTTATAGACGCGCATGTACAATACATCAAGGGGAAGGCAACAGCACACAACTTTGAAATTGAACAGGGCAAAGAACATCAACAGCTTTGTATTGAAGCCCACATATACATTCACAATCCTATCTTTACTGCAGATTAACAAACAACCCGCCATCAACCAGCAACTGCGCACCAGTCTACCACCCACCGTCAGCACACAGCCTCAAAATACAATCCGGAGAGAACGTGTACTTACCATATACCCACTCAACTCACTCCCCAAGAACACCGCCGGCCCCACCAGATCCTGCGGTACGCCCGTCCTACCCAGCGGAATCCTGCCCTCCATATACGTTCTCTTCTCCTCATTAGCCAGATCCTCTTCGTTCAACTGCGTCCGTATCGTGCCCGGCAGCAGCGCATTACACCTGATATTGTACTTGCCTAGCGCGCACGCGCACGACTGGACCAGAGAGAGGACGCCAGCTTTCGTGGGCGTGTAGTGCGCCTGCTGGGCGCCTCCGACGAGGGCGCTGATGGAGGAGATGCCGATTATGGAGCCGCCGGGGGGCGACTGGATGGAGAGTTGGGTGGCAGCGGCTTGGACCGTGTTGAACGCGCCGGTGAGGTTTGTCGTCAGGGTTCGGGACCAGAGCGTCGGTGTGATGCTGGTTGTGGCACTGGTTAGCAGGACGCGCCACGTGCGAGACGCGGGACGAAGAGTGAATGCACACTCACTCGAGAAACTCTTTGAATTCGCAGATCCCCGCGTTGCTGATGAATACGTCTAGTCTTCCCCATCGATTCACTACCTCTTGTACGAGCTTCTTCCCTGTTTCTGGGTCTGCGACGTCCCCGGGTACCTCGACTATGCGCTTCGCTACTTCTTCTTTGCTGATTTTGAGAGTCGCCTCGGCCTCGGAGAGTATCTCTTGGAATTGCGAGAGGGATTTGGCGTCTCCAAGGTGGTTGACGGCTACGTTCGCGCCGTGCGTGAGGTAGCCCAGGGCAATGGCGCGGCCGATGCCTGTTGCGCCGCCTGTTATGGCCATAGTCTTTCCAGACAGAAGTTGTGTAGTGGCCATTGTCGCGTGTATTCTCTATGCCTGAATCTGCCAGTGCCTATCAATGGAGAGGAGGGGGTGGTCGAGATGGATAGGTGCGGGGTCTGTTGAAGCTCAGGGTGGAATTTCGAGGGAACAGGAGGGCGAAGGCAATACTGAAGAGCGTCGACGAAAGCGTCTAGAGACGGAGGAGATGCCATTGTATTCATATGGGCACGCGCACCGAAAGTGTGGAGAAGATGATGGAGGACTGATGGATGAGATCTGGGGCTCGGGAGAATGGGTACCGAGCGGCTTGGCTAGAAAACGTTGCTGAAGTCAAATCTTGTACGTTTGGGGCGTTCATTTCGAAGGTTTAGATGTTGGTAAGAAGAACTTTGCTACGTATTTCGCCGTGAGTTTCGAGTGTGAGGTCAGTAGAGCTTAGACTGAAAGCACTTCTGATTGACTCTAACCCTTATCCTTGCAATAATTCTAGTCGCCCAATGCTTAGGGCTCTAAATACTTCGTCGAAAATGACCCAATATCTCAGAGGGTTTATGGGGGAAGTTGAAATTCCATTGTTTATTTATAAATTACCATTGCAACGCTTCAATTTTTAAGCTGTGAGCCCTCACTTCTTAGCTCTTGATTTCCAACTCTCCACCTTCAGACTTCAATCAACACCCTCTGATCTTGACTTCAAAGCTCCCTTCCCCAACTACCCATCTTCTTCTTCCCATTGTCATCCTTTATCAAATGGTTCAGTCTCCTGATCTCCGTCCACCTGCTCAGCCCTCCTAGCTCAAGCACACTCATCCTTCTCATCTTCCCACTCGGGTTTCCAATGACTACCGCCTTCCAATCACTCGCCATGCCCCTTTTCTCTAGCTGTTTGAAGCTTTCCCAAGCCGCAGTGTCTCTGTGCGTGCCGAAGGTATAGTTCGGAACAACTTGGACCTCTTTCCACCGCCATAGTACTGCTGTGAGAAGTATCGTGAGTCCGAGTAATATCCCAGCGGTAACACCAGTAGAGGCTTGAGCGCCGATATGCCGCGTCAAAATACCACCAACCTCCGTTGCCACCGCCGCACCAATAAACGCCAGCGTCTGGCTCGCGAAGATCCCCGCACTCACTCTCGGAAAACTGCTGTAATTTGTTCTCCTCCTCTTATCTTGAACAGCCATACTCTGAAGCCGGTGTTTCGTATTAACACCAGGCTGGAGGTCACACGTATCAAACGTTTCTATAATGAGACCGTGGCATTCTGCAATCGCCATAATAGAGAAGAAGCCCACACCACCCGCGAAAGTAATGGGTACCATGTAGGGTCTCGGCTTTCCGGCGCTGGAGACCGTGTATGCGAGGCCCATCAAAGGTAGTGTGAGAGTGAAGATGATGCGGCGAACGAGATGGGAGGACCAGGAGACTTGTTTCTGGAATGTCATACTGTCCGTCCTGAATGGGTTCTTCCTCTCCCGTGAGAATATTCCCGCCTTCGTCAACGGCACAGCGATCAGTCCTCCGATGGCGATAGACAGCACGCCCAAGCCTACATACCGTGGTTTCCACTTGTAATCTCGAGAGAGTAGGGCACCTAATAAAACAATGACGAGCACAATCTGCGCATATATCCATCCAAGGTAGAAAGCCAAGACTGCGAAGCCAGGCTGGGAGCACATCATGAGTGTTAACTTGAGTCCAGCCCAGACTTCTTCGAACCAGTATTTCGGACCCTCTGTACTTATGTGCAGTTTGACTTCGCCACGGGCGACGCGGCGGGTGATGAACTGGGAGTCGCGGTCATAGACTTCAGTGACGGATTTTCGGTACGCGGAGCGTCGAGTTTCAGGTGCGAGAATGTTAAGAACCAGTGCGAACACGGTGATGATGACCACGATATAGAAGCCCCAGTCAGGCGTTAGGTCTTCAATGATGCCGGCGCCGATCATGAAGCCCACGGCGAGAGATCCGATCGAGCACCAAGACCAGATGCCTAGCCACAGGCCCATACCGCCACCATGTCTTCGAACGTCGCTGATTACAACGAACTCTTGATGAGGATTCTTGCTTTGTAGGGAGGCGCCAAAAAGGTCGAGCAAAACAGTGATAAAGTTGACGTTTGCGAAACCAAGGACCAGGCCTGAGGAAGCTCGAGCAACGAGTAGTCCAATTCTGAAACTTGCGTTGGTAGGCGATCGTTTCTGGCCAACGACGACGGCTTGAGGGAACTGTAAAGGGAGAGAGAGCGCCAAGGAGGCGAGGATGTAAGGTTTTCGGCCATGGAGGAGTGGGAGTGGCCAGGATACGAGGGTTGAAATGGCAAGCCCGAAGTATAGACTGAGGTACAGTTAGTGATGGTCAAATTGGTTATAAATGATTGCTTGTTACTCACACAACATTGCCCACAATAACATGATGACGCTCATCTGCCAGCATGTACTGCATACGCGGAACCTCGCCTGCCTTTGCCCTTATAAGCAATAGTGTCGAGGGCTTTGACATAGGGAGAGCTTACATATATGCCCACAATGATCCCAAGCAGAGCTGTATTAATGCAAGCGATCGTCGCGGTGACGCGCTTTTTCCCAGTGCTCCAATTCCTGGCGATAGGCTGCCGACGATAGTTCCGATGAATGCCAAAAGTGTGATGATGGACTTGATCGCGTACGCTAAGTTCATGCTTGTTTTTTCTTCTCAAGCCATTTGACCGATGACGGCGAATATGTATGTCCTCCTCGTCAAATGACGGATCTTTCTGACTGTAGCTAGAATATTGGTGTTGGCGAGACCTTGATCGACGTCTTGAGTTGTCTTCTGAGTTACGAAAACTTCTGCGATGCCGTCTCCTGGTACCGTACTCAAAACTGCTTACCTTCCGGCGACGCGAGCGCCCTCGGGAATGACCTTGGGAATGACTTCGAGCAATTGAAGGACGAATAACAAAGTCAACATGGTCTCGGGATGCGGTTTGAGCTGGTTGAGGTGGAAGTAGGAGGTCGCTTCTGGTACTATATCCAGACTGGCCTCTCTCACCCAAGTCACTAATTCTGTGGGATGATGCTACTGATGGAGTGGGTAGTCTATCTGCCAAGTTTTTGCTGTTTTGGTATGCCCAGTCAATCGCATTGGAACCTCGTTGCTGAAGCCTGGACAGATTAGACTGCATCGAGTCTTGGCGTGCAACATATGGTGCCTCGTCAGGTGACTCAGACGATGAACTCTCAGCTCCAGAAGCATATTCAGACATCTCATCAGAAGATTCAGACACTTCAAGAGGTGAAGAAGTTTCCATCAGACGCTGTATGGGTGCAGCCGATGCTTGCTGTATAGAATTGGTGGCAGCTTCGATTATCTCATATATCTCCTCAATTTGATCTTGGGTTTTGGTGTCTTCTGCAATGTCCACAGCCTCTTGAACCATGTCCTCGAGGCCCTCGATAGCGCCGTTGAGCTTCTTGCTGTTCACAGGCTCGAAAGAATTCTTGTTTAGTTGTGGATATGACGGAGATATTTCGGCTGACCTGATAATTTGCAGAGGAGAGGAAGGGGTTAGAGTATTGCGCTGTGTTGTTGGTTGAAAGGAGTCAGGCGTTGTGGATCGTTCAAGATGAGGTGGTATTGCTGCAAGACTATCCCTTCGTAATGTAGGATCGCCGAATGGGTTTTTTTCTTGGTCGGGAAGACTACCGTCAACACCAATGGGCTCTGAAATTAGGACAGCAAAGCGCCTCTTCGACGATAGCGGCAGCTTCGGTGTTTTAGCGACCCCTAGCGGAGACGATTTTTTTTGATCGACAGAGTCTTGACGATGCTGTGTCAACATTCGATTCAAGACGGGAGTTGGAAGCGTGGCTCCCATAGACGATAACCGTCGTTCGATTGGCGTGATCAAAGATCGTCGCCGCAAGGCAGGAGTCGAGTCTGCTGGTCTGATGGTCGGAGCAGATCTAATGGGTGTTACAACTTTCGGGATCGATGGCGGTGCGGGTTTGGACAGGGGGGATGGCGTAGCTTGAATGATCCCTGGACGCTTTGGAGATGCGGTGACTGGACGAGGAATCACACTGGCTTTCCGGGCTGAGCCGGTGCTGGACATGGTTGGTAACGACTTGCCATCGAGCCAGGGTAGTCTCCTCGTCGTGATAAACGCAGACTTCTTCGCATCCAAGACACTTGCTTGGGATGGTGTCCCAAGATTTACACTTCGGTCAGATTGGATTTCTGCTGGTCCTGCCATACTCATATAGCCCGCTGTTGGTAGTTTCTCTCACAGTCCACAGCCAGAAAACTCCAGATCGACGTATAGACACCGTGCTGCAGCTGTGACTAGCGCGTTCCTGCTATAGGCCTTGGGAGGTATAGGTAGAGGGCAGAGGGTTGAATGTAGGGAACAGTGATCTGACGCCGCAGTCTTTGCTCTGAAAGATATTTCAGGTAGTGGAGAATGTATTCGCACCCAGCGCAGGTTAGGAGTGCCGACCAGCTTCTTAATGGCGAGGGAGAGAGAGTGTAACTATCGAGGGCGAGATAGATAGAGAAGCTGGCCGAAAAGAAAAGCTAGGCGATACGGGAGGTATGGATAGAGCGTCGTTGTAGAAGAAGCGGAACGAGGCTCAAGGTGCCTATGTTGTTTGGTGCCTGCATGGTTAGGTAGTGCCTTCCTTACCTACTTATCAACATCGCCCGATTCCCACGTGCATCATTGAGTACACCGTTCATGTTCATGGTTCTGTGTGTAGTTGATGCGAAGCTCAAAGTGATGTAATATTTCTATAAGCGAGCGTCGATGCTGGCAATAAGATTATTGGTGAAGGACGAGAGTGGCGACAAATTTACAGCCTGAAGCACCGTCTCGGTCATCGCAAGTACCTTCTCTTCTTGTAGTCTACTGGCTATTAGCTGTAGCGAGACTGGCATGCCGTGCACCAAGTCAGCGTCGTCTGCACAATTGTCAGTAACTTTTTAGCACGGATTAGTTCTCATTCAACTTACATGCACTGTGTATATCTTTACACGCTTCGCTTAGTGGGGTATATGAGGTAATGGCTGTGTCCTTGGTTTTGTCCGCGATTACACCAGACGGAAAGGAAACACAGCTATAATCAACAACGTTCCACACGCCTGTGTATCCTACATAGTTGAAGCCGGTATGGGCAACAGAGGAGAAGGGAGTAGTAGGCGCTGAATTAGATTAGATTGGTCAATATTGAGTTGGCGATTAGGCTCACCTAAGATGGCATCAAGACCCTCATACGACATCCAAAGATCAAGCATCTTCTTCTGTAGCTCAGAACGCTCGAGATGCAACTGCCACATCGCATGCACTCCAAGTTCCTCAGCATCCTTGTATGCTTGCATCTCGGGCCGGATTGGCTCATTAGTTGGGGCCAACAAGGCTTCGACACTCTTGCCGCCATCTGCAACGAACATTCGGCCCTTGCAAGTCAGTATGGAGATACACCAGGCGGATGTTGAAAGCTTACGAGCAGTTCTATTGCCTTGGGGTGCAGGACCGGATCCCACTCCACAATCTCATGACCTGCTTTTTGCAACTTCTCCA
>BLYF01000110.1:422325-446840 GCA_014905255.1 Herpotrichia juniperi
TTTCAACGCTCTCGTGACTGGAGGGGTAGGAATGACCATGCTGTCGTTCCACAGGACAGCTATCTTGAGCTTCTTGTTGTGCTCGATTTGACGCCAAGGTATTGGTATACACTTCGGATCTAGCAGCCAAGGTTGTGAGTCGACAATGGTTTTCGCGAATAATGTGATATCGTCGAGCGTTTTCGCCATGGGGCCATTAACGCTAGCTACTGCCTCTTGTCCTGCCAGACCTGATGTACACCTTTGCGTCGTGAAACGTCCGAACGAAGGACGAAGTGTGAAAATGCCCGTGCAGGCCGCTGGTATACGAAGACTGCCACCCTAAATATTGCATTAGCAATGTGTTTACGATCAAATATGCAACGCAACCGTACAATGTCGGTGCCAACCCCTAATGGACTACCACCGAAGGCGATTAAAGCCGACTCGCCCCCAGAGGATCCACCAGATGTTAGGTTCCTATTCAGAGGGTTGACTGTCCTTCCAAAGACGTTATTTACCGACTCAGCTATCATCATAGCTGTAGGCACGTTCGTCTTCACATATCGCACAGCTCCAGCCTTTTCCAATACTTCGACAAGCGTCGCATTGTATAGCGCCGGCTTTCCCACTAGAGATGAGAACCCGACAGTGCTGTCCTTCCCGACTATGTTGAAATTGTCTTTAAGTGATACTGGAAGTCCATGAAGAGGTCCCATAAGCTTGCCAGTTACGCTAAGGTGCTCATCGAGAGACTTGGCGGTTGCGACCGCTTCGTCGAAGAAAATATCAGAGAGGCAATTGGTCTGAGATGCGATCAGCGATTGGTTTCAAGCTGAGATTCAGACGCGTTGCTCACCAATTGCTGTGCTGCAGCAGCCCGCTTGCAGAACGCTTTCGTAACCTCCTCAGCTGTCCATATGCGCGTCGCGACCTTGCTCAAAATCGACGTCGCGGTGCTCTCCGTGATGTCCAATTCCTTCTTCGAAAACCATCCTGACTCTCTTGGAAACGGTGTCACGTCGAGCTGCGCTGCTGGCGGTACAAGGTGTTCAGGGATGTGGTACTCGAGCGGAATCTTTCCGGCGAGCTCTGCACGTTTCGCAGCTGCGATTGTTTCCCATTTGTCTGCCATCTTGATATATGCCCAAAACTGCACGCCGTCCAGTATGTACAAGAAGAATGTCTTCCCACAATATATGAAAACAAGATTATTGACGACAGAGCGCTCAACTCCATCAAATCCCACCCTCGGTTCAAAACCAGCCGGTTCATCAATTGCCGCTCCGTGTCAACTCTGAACTCCCCGCTCGCTCCCCCGCCATCGATCGGCAACGCTATGTTTTCATGTGGGAAAGCGCACACGACTTTCCTCCAGCGTCACATCGTTCTTCAATTTCCAAGCCCTCCCTAAGCTATCTTTGTGTTGAGCTTCACTCTCTCACGCCATTCACGCGCTTCCGATACCGGCTCGACACCACATGCAGCATCCCGAGCTGTCTTCCAAGAGTGGGAGAGATATGCATTGATTGTCCTGCAGGTATTTCCGATATGGTATCTGGGTCCCTGCAGCGATCAAAAGAGTTGCCGGAGTGGGTATTGTTCCGACGAATTTACTACCTGCGTATAAGGTAGAGGCGGGCGCGGCAATTGACGGCACACCTGTTGCTTGAAAAAAACTTTACGAAGACACTCGATAGGATCCAGCATGGCGTCCAGACTGAAGGCGTATTTTCGCGGCGAGCAGAGTGCTCCAGGCGAAAGAAAGCTATTGTTCAAACTCGATGCTTTCATTCTCACTTTTTGCTGTCTCATGTATTTCTTGAACTATCTGGATCGGTCCAATCTCAACAATGCTTACCTGTCTGGAATGAGAGAAGAGCTCGGTTTCAAGGGGAACCAGCTTAATCAGATTAATACGGTCTTTACTGTGGGCTATACCATTGGTCAGGTACCTTGCAATATCGCGCTGTACTACATCAAGCCGAGATATTTCTTTCCAGCATGCATGGTAAGTCCGCCTACAGTTTTTTTCACGAAAGATAAACACTCAATACTAGCATCAGGTAGCCTGGGCGGGATTGACGATGGCCACGGCTGGGGCTCAAAGCCCGGGCGGTATCATGGCCATTAGATTCTTCCAAGCCATCTTCGAGGCTTCCACGTTCGTTGGAACTCACTATATCCTGGGTTCATGGTATACGGAACGAGAACTTGGAAAACGCAGCGGAATATTTACTGCCAGCGGACTTGCTGGAACGATGATAGGAGGTTTCATCCAGACTGGAATTAATTCGAGCATGAACGGTCTTCATGGACTCAGTGGCGTAAGAGTTCTGGCATGCGGTCTATCAACTGCACTAACACAACTCAGTGGCGCTGGCTCTTCATCATCGACGGGATCATCACACTTCCTGTAGCCATCTACGGTTTCTTTCTCTTCCCTGACACACCTAGGAACACCAAAGCACCATACCTGTCCGCAGACGAAAAGGCATTGGCGATCTCGCGCGTCCCAGAAGTTTCAGAGCGGACCCCAATTTCATTGAGGTTCCTAAAGCACTGTTTTTCGACGTGGTACTGGTATTTTTTCGTAATTCTCTGGATAATTGCTGGAGAGACAGAATCCTTCTCAACCAACGCTCTTCTTGGCCTGTATTTGAAATCACATCCTACAAAGAAGTACAAGGTCAGCCAACTCAATAACTATCCCACTGGAGTCCCTGCCGTTGGCATCGTGTCGACTTTATTCTGGGCGACTCTTACAGACTTCATGGGTGGCAAACGTTACCTGGTTGGGTACTGGATCGCAATGACCGGAGTCATCACGAGCGCGCTGATACTTGGGTTTCCCAATAGCACCAACATACACTTCGTGGCATATTGTAAGAACCCTTGGCAAGTGTATGACGCGGGTTGTACTGACTTGCCGAAAGATTGGGCCGGCTCTGTTTACGCATGTCAGGCAACATTTTTTGCATGGGCAAACGATGTTCTGCGATACGAGGAGGACAGTTTAAGAGCTGTGGTCATTGCCTCGATGAATATGGGCTCGAATGCTGTCAATGCTTGGTAAGCCATGATTGCACTCACGAGAATAAGTAGTATTGACTTTCACATTCAGGTGGTCCATCATTTTTTACGGCGCCAACTTCGCCCCTCGCTTTACCCGTGGTATGTGGGCCATGATCGCAGTTTCGATAGCAATGGCGATTTGGGTAGCGCTTCTATCATGGCAGCAGGTTCGGACAGAGAAGAGGAGAGAGGCGGAGGCAGCGGGAATCTCAGTCGCCGAAAAAGAACAAGACTTATCTGGGATACAAGGAGGTGAGAAGGTATAGAGGAAGTGAAAGTACGAGGTCTGTTTTTCGGTACGACACCGGAATCGAAAGTATGAATACTAGGCCTCTTCCCCGCATAATTGTAATGGCTATGACCAAGTATCTGGCAGCAAGAGACAGGGACAAATACGAATGCGACTCAGACATGGTGGTTCTACAAGAAGAAAACATGCAAGCCAGCGCATACTACATACTCGCTAATCTTCATTTCGTCTAGACATTCCCGATCAGCCCACTCTACAGCTGGTGCAAGTGACAGGAGGCCGGTTCGTCCCGGTGCAAATGTCGTGTCGCACGCAGCGGCCAAAAGCCCAATATCAACGGCGTGGCGACGTTGACATCCTGTCAACCGCATGGATGGGAATAAAGTCCTGAGACTCCTCGCGTTCGCAATTTCTATCGCAAGTAGGCAGTCCTACGTCTCCACCGCGACAGCTCGTGACGCGTGGTTGGTTGTCGTGACATCAACAGTTGGCGAGGTGAACTCGGCCCCATCTCCTCCCCATATCCGTCAGCTTGAAAGAAAACCTCCTGAGATTGATCGAGATGCCTGATTTTGCGTGTTCCGCAGATCTGGACATGGTTTCTACAAGGTGCATGCTCATAAGGCTGCAAGGATGTTCCTCTCACGTGGCACTACCATCACCACTAAACACCTGGAGCTAAGCGACCCTCAAACGACGTCAACCCTGATGGTGATACACTGACATGGCATCACCTTGCAAACCACAATTACTTCCAAGGACTGAGTAATTTTTGTATAGCTGCAAAGATTAGCTCGTAACAACCAGTGCTTTGGCCGAATTTCGCCCCCTTTCTCAAGGCTCTGGGCGTGGCCTTGCATAACTTTACCCTAGGTATCCCCATGCAACACCACAAACTCCGTATACATTTCCGTTTCTCGTTCCTCCTTCTACGTCATTTCTTATCTTTGCTTGGGCTCGATCGCAACATCCTAGAACTACACACGCCGGTTGCCCTGATCAACCAATTGAGGACCTGGGGGATACGAATTGCACCAGCCGTGGAAGATGGTGAACCAGATGTCTGATGAAGGGGCTGCACGTGGGTCTCTATGGTTGCTCCATGCAACTTATATCTTGTACAGCTGCTTTCTTTGTCCTCCCTTCCCTCCATATTCCTTCCCCATCCAAACAATAATCATTCCTCTCACACCCAAATACAACATCAAGACTTCACTCTGGATCACGCCGAAGAACCAGGTACAGCGACAAATATATCGACTATAAAGCACTCAACAAGAAAGGTTCCTTTCTCTCCAGAGTTCGATTCTATGACCGCTCCAAACATGCAGGAGCAAGGCTCTGGCTCCTCCGCACTACCAATCTACTACGGGGAAAGAATGCAAGACGGCTCGATAATAGAGAGCCCACATGCTCCCCAAAAGACAGAAAGCCGCGATGCACTACTTCGTCTACCCATCCAACCTGGCGATGCCCACCTTCATAATCCTGAAATACTATCACCGGTGAGCCCAATACCACTCACGGGTTCTCTCAATCCCAACGCACCGTCCCGTGCCGGTTCAAAACGTGTAGCCATGTCATCAGAGCCAACTCGCTACATCACCTACCCGCAAGAAGACTATCGCCACCAAAGCCGCAGGTATGAACGCGATCCCTACGAGAGAGAACCCGCCATGTACCGAGGTGCAGTCGCACGCCAACCTCAAGTAGAGGAATACTATGAAGAAGAAGATCGTCCCCAGGCTTACCGTCGGCCCGTCCGTCGGTACGCCCGCCCGCCACTTTCCCACAAACAAATGCCCGGTGGCCCCGGCTACCATGCCAGAGGGAGCAGCGACAGTGGCAGACACAGTACAGACCGTTTTGATCGGTTGGACTATGAGCCCGATACTCCATCCAAACCTCGGTATCAGTACTACGATGAAAGCGGTGATGAAAGTCCGAGACCCCCAAGGTCGTATTATGCGAGCGGCAGAGGAGGACGAGGCCCGCCAAACAAGCCGCCTTCTACCCATGAGGTTATGCGTATCCCGTGGACGATGTGGATGAACTCCAGCGCAAAGAACCGTAAGCAACGACCCGGGCCCAATATGGATCTCAGGTCCACCTGCATTCCCCAGCGTCCCCTCCCTTCCCCGTTCGGTCTCTTTGGTGGACCTCGTTTTCCCCCTCCGCCTGCTTTCCCGGCCCAACCCTCTATTCTAACCCTCCTCTAGACTTCGTCGCCTTCATAGGTGAATTCGTCGGCACAACCATGTTCCTCTTCTTCGCTTTCGCCGGCACTCAGGTCGCCAACATCGGCTCCAGCGGCAACGATGCCAACACCACCACTGGCGCTGCCACTGGCTTCTCGCCCGCCGTCTTGCAGTACATCGCTCTAGTCTTTGCTTTTTCACTTATGGTCAACGTCTGGATCTTTTTCCGCATATCCGGAGGGCTGTTCAATCCTGCCGTCACCTTCGCCATGATGCTTACGAAGACTCTGACACCAGTTCGGTTCTTCCTGCTACTGATTGCCCAGCTTGCTGGCGGAATCTTTTCGAGTTTTTTGGTCTCCGTCATGTTCCCGACACCGCTGAATGTTCGGACGACACTGTCTGCAGAAACGTCATTGGCGAGAGGAGTATTTATTGAGGCGGTGTTGACCGCAGAGTTGGTCTTCACGATCTTCATGTTGGCGAAGGAAAAACACAAAGGTACGTGATTAACTCCCCTATTCCTTCAGTATCAGATATATTAACACCATCAACAGCCACCTTCATCGCACCAGTTGGCATCGGACTCGCCCTCTTCATCGCCGAACTCGTCGGCGTATACTACACCGGCGGCTCTCTCAACCCCGCTCGCAGTTTCGGCCCTTGCGTCGTCACCGGCACCTTCGATCGAGAACATTGGATCTACTGTACGTCTTTCTTTCCCTTTCCCACATACTCCCTGCCATACAAACCTGCTAATTAATGAATAGGGGTCGGACCCGGCCTTGGCGCCATAATGGCAGTCATGTTCTACAAATTCATCAAGATGCTCGAATACGAAGTCGCCAACCCAGGCCAGGACGACGACGACAAAGAGGCCAAGCAAAAGGAATGACGTGCCGATCCCCAGAATAAAGAAGCTCCTGGGTTGGGACAGTATTGAGCAGTGCGCGTAGGATTGGTGTTCGTGATGGGATTTCTTATCGGATTTCGAGGCACGATCATGATCATGTTAATGTCGGTATGAGGATATGTGCGATGTGGAATTGACGATAATGAGGGTGAGGGTCTTTTCATAGCGTCGGAGCTGGATTAGTTCGTCTTGGGTTTGTGTTACATTGTACTGCATCGCGATATTACGCTGTCTTTGGAGTTATGGTTTGGGATGGGCCGGGACCAGAGATCAGGATGCTTCCCATAGCATACATCATCTTGCTTCTTGCAGTATATAATTAGATAGTTTAGCATCGATCTCGAAAGAATGCAAGGAATCTACTACTCTTCATCGCGTCTTCATGCAATATTTATTCTATTTAACAAGTCTGTGATATTTAGCTACGTACGCTATATCGACACATATTCGCAAAGATAGTTAATTATCAGAGATCCGACTTCTCATCTCCATCGCTTTCTGCAAACCCCGGGTATATCTCCACACGCACTATGGCCATGTAGCTCTAGATCTAGTTGCCACCACCTGCCACATCACTTACCTCCGTGAGAGGAGGGCTCGTCGTTTTCTCCACAACCGGATACTTGTCCGTCCCAAACGTTTCATTTAGCACCACATGCCCAGAAATCTTCCCGTTCTCAAGCCTAATCCATGTCTCAACTTCCCTTTTCCCATTCAGCGTATCCTCATGCACGACAATCTGTCGAGCTCCACGAGTCCAGTCGCTGTACCCTCCGTAGCCAGTGTGTCGGCCAAAGCAGAGGTTGATACCATTACCTGTGGGTGGTTCGTTGCCTGCCAGATCGTCCCACTTCATACACCAATCATCTCCATGATCATGACCAGAGATTACCGCAATGAGACCCTTGGTGGCGGCAAGCGATTGCATGAAAGGTGTGTCTAGCTTGTTGTAGTAGCGTTTTCCATCAGGGTCGGTCGTCATGCCTTGGTGGCCGATGATGTCTTCATTTATGCCAGGTGAGGTGTTAGGATCCAGTTTACTGTGCTGAAAGTTCCAGGTTGCGTGCACAGGAATGTGGACAAATGCTAGGCTAGGAATGACGCGGTCAGGGTGTTGTTGGGCGATAACAGCTTTTTCGGCGTTGAACCAATTAACCACCTACAGGAACTGGTCAGTAGACCGTAAATAGGATGATAGGAAGCAACATACCTTCTGATCCACGTGATCAGCAACAGGGATATCGTTGCCGTCCATGTCTGTTTCTCCGAACTTTTTACCACCTTTCGAGTCGAAGAACCACAAGAGCATTGCCAGATTCGGGTTACCGCCACCACTACTTTCGTATACCGGGACGTAGTAGTTCGAAGTGCCGATCTCGTTGTACTCGCCAGCGACCATGTTCTTTGTGAACGAAAGCTTGCCGCCGATAGTCTGCTCACGCTCTAGCATTGCTCGAGTGGAGCACGTCTTTGACATGTCGTGGTTGCCATAGGTGGACGCCCAAGACAGATTCCGATCCCTCAGGGGTCTGAAAATTTGGTCAATATATTTGTTGACATCGACTGTAGCAACATCCTCGCAGGTTATGAGATCGCCATTGAGAACTGCGAGGTTGACAGGCTCATTGTCGAGAATGGAATTAATGACTTTGACAGTCTGGAGGTCGGCAGCTGGGCCGTTGACATACTCAGCTGGGCAAAGTCAGATTCGTTACTCATATGCAAGATTATGATAAAGACAAAGATTGGTTAATGTATGATTCAGATGAGAGGGAGTCACTCACGTTCCCCAAAGTGAAGGTCCTCGAACACAGAGATCTGGAACTTGCGGTCCCAACCAAATCGAAGGCCATCATAGTCGAATGTCGAGCCCTGGCCGAACTCGAGTAACGGTGCAGCACCCGCCGTCGTTGCGACTAGCCAAAGCAAATGCTCGCGCTTCATGATAACGGTGATGGTGGTTCCAATAAAAAAGGCCAAAAGTAGCATGCAACGCCGAATGGTAACAAGAGAGCGAAGAGAACGTATGATTGAGGAAGAAAATGAGTAGGAAGTATCCTGCATAGCTAAAGAGCGTGGAGGGAAAGAGCGACTGGGCCCATCATGGGGAAGTGACTCCATATTGGGCAAATACAACGTTACAACGGATACAGACAGAGTTCATTTATTGAGTCACCGCAGCGGGATGGCTGCTGGTGAGACCTATTCACATATTCATAGTTTGAGATGGAACGCGTGAAGGTGGATGAGTTCTGATGAACAAATGTCGTGAGATGAGTGCATATATGACGTCTCGATTCGGATTAGCTCAGAAGCCCCCACGCCAAGATTTCGAGTTCGCGTTCTTTCTAGATTTTTGAAGAGATTCTTGTCGTAGCACTCCTCACCACCACAAATTCTCGCAAGAGTCCTTTCTACTCCCGACGCCCGCCATGTCGTCAATGCGAAATGCCGTTCAACGGCGCAACCATAAAGAACGAGCACAGCCTCTCGAGCGCCAAAAATGGGGACTTCTCGAGAAGCGTAAAGACTACAAGCTCCGCGCAGCCGACCACAAGTCCAAGAAGAAGACTCTCAAAGCTCTCAAGCAAAAAGTTGCGGACAAGAACCCCGATGAGTTTAGTTTCGCCATGCTGTCGTCCACGGTCGACAAGCAGGGCATCAAAGTTGCGGACCGAGGCAACAAGGCGCTGGAGATGGATGTGGTGAAGCTGTTGAAGACACAGGATGCGGGGTACATAAGAACCATGCTGCAGGTGGTACGGAAACAGAGGATGGATTTGGAGGAGAAGATTGTGATGGAAGGTAAAGAGATTAGGACGGTGAAGGGTGGAGACGGGAAAGAGTCGCAACATACCGTATTCGTGGGAGACAAGAAGGAGCAGAAAAAGTTCAAGCCCGACGAATGGTTTGGAACGGGAGGCGCATGGCCGGAGAAAGCGCTTAATGGGACAGAGACAGAGGCGGATGCTGAGGACGAGGACGAGGTCATCGTACAACCGAAGAAACTGTCGAAGAAGCAACAGGAGGCACTTGCGCTCGCAGAGAAGGAGAAGGAGGCTCTGATGAAGAAGCGCGAGCGGGAACAAGAGAAGCTAGCTGGCACGCTCAAGGCTCTTAGGCACAAGGAACGCGCATTGACAACTGCGGATGAGAGACTAGAAATCCAGCGTGCGAAGATGAACAGTACAGTTGGCGGCACAAACAAGGCGGGCGTCAAGTTCAAGCTTCGGGAGAGGAAGAAGTGAGCGATGTGGAAGAGATGTACCCTTAAAAAATCAAAGACACCAATATCGCGGCACAGTACCAATAGGTGAGCGCATACAACAATCCATACATTGTTCATTACTAACAATTAACTAGGTTAGATAGAGACTTAATACCCCATACACCTAAAGTCTTGCTGGCATCCTCATCGCCCCATCCAACCTGATCACCGTCCCATTCAACATCGAATTCTCAACACTTTGCCTCACCACCTTCGCAAACTCCTCTGGCATCCCCGCCCTTTTAGGAAACTCCATCGAGTTCTCCAAGCTCT
Source organism: Herpotrichia juniperi (assembly GCA_014905255.1). Classification (NCBI taxonomy): domain Eukaryota; kingdom Fungi; phylum Ascomycota; class Dothideomycetes; order Pleosporales; family Melanommataceae; genus Herpotrichia; species Herpotrichia juniperi. The sequence goes on from BLYF01000110.1 coordinate 432,282, forward strand.
TCCTCACCTTTTCACCCATCATCTTCGTCATATTGCTATCAAACAAAGCCGGCGCAATCGTCACGGCCCGAATGCCATACCTGGACAGATCTCGAGCAAGCGGCAGCGTCACGCTTGCCACCGCTCCTTTGCTTGCTGCGTAGGCCACTTGTCCCATCTGCCCGTCGAACGCTGCCGAACTCGCAATCATGATTATCACGCCGCGCTCTCCGTCTGGGCCCTCAGGTTGGACAGTCGTCATGTGCGGTACCGCTTGTCGGATCAGATCCAGCGTCCCCCGCAAATTGATGTTCAGCACGAAATCGATGCTTTTGATGGGCACCGGCTCATTCTTCTTATCCACAATAAGCCCCGGGAGACCAACACCAGCACCAGCTATCACACCGCCAATTTCTTTGCCTGTTTCCTTCACCCAGGCTACTGTGCCTTCGATTGCGGCTTGTATGGATTCGGTGGATGAGACGTCTGTTTTGAAGAATTTGGCGCGCGAGCCGAGTTCCGAGGTTATTTTGGCACCAGAGTCTGCGTTGAGGTCGAGGAGGGAGACGTAGGCGCCATGGGCATGTAGGTCGCGGGCTGTGGCTAGTCCCAGACCACTTGCGCCGCCGGAGATGATAAAAGTTCGATTCTCGGTCTTCATGGTAGATGTGAAAGTGGTGTTGATGTGGAGGTAGTCGACGTAGGGAGAGCTTGTATTGGTAGCTAGACGAATGCAGTGATCAAATCAAGATGCGATATCTTATTATAAGGGAGAAATGTACGTGGAAGAGAGCCGAAGACGATGCAGATATCTGACATGTGCATCCCGCAATCCCACGGCACGGATCATCTTTTGCCAGAACCTCGGTAGCTGCACCCCTGCACTTTACCGTCCAGAGCCTCCACCATCCCACTCCCAATCCCCACCCGCTCCCAACCAATATCAATCTCTCACGACAGCCATCCAAGCTCCACCAGCTCTTTGCTCGCAATTGCACCTATCCACGATCCCCCCGCCCCGCCAAACCCATAATATACCGCCATTCCCAATTGCGCCTGCGAAGTTCGACGGCCCCACCGTTGAAGCATTTCTCCCGCGCTGCAGGCCGCAATGGCCTCACCCCCCACCACACCCACCCCCGGCACGCCCGTCGCACCGCAAAAAGTCGACGGGATCATCCTGGCGAGGAAAATACCCAGCAATCCCACACCGCTGTCCGCGCCGCAGGAGCAGCAGGTCCGGGATCTATATTACAAGAACGTGCGGGATAAGTGCGCGGAGGAGATCAAAGGTGCGTAAAGCCCCGCTGCGGCAATCGAGCGGTTTACGGAATACACATGTTAGGGGCTAGGCGGGGTGATCTGGTCATGGGGAAAATATGAAGGATGAGGGGTGGGAGAATATACATAAGAGTGAGCTAATGCATGGCCAGCCTTCGCAATCTGCACGCAGGGCCGGACATTCAGCATGGTATGGGCGTGCCGGGCGCAGAAACTCTCCATGAACGGCTGCATGCTGCAGTTCCAAGGCCAAGACGAGCTGGACAAAGCTCGCGCGGAATGGTAAATCCACACGTCCCGTCCATCTCCCCGCCACTGGAGGAACCGTCCTGTCGGGAGCTTCTCCGAGCATGCGCTGACGCAGTGCCCTTCCAGGTTCCGCCTCGCGGGCGATCGGCGAAGGAAGAAGGAGGAAATGGAGCGTCTGCAGGAGGAGGGCAACCGGAAGCACAAGGAGTGGTGGGGGCTGGACGAGGACGGGTATCTGCGGGGGAAGGCGGCGGAGCGGGAGGCGGAGAGGCTGTTCAAGGAGGCGGAGCGGAGGCTCAAGGACGCGGGGAGGGACTGAGGTTGTGCGTGTTTGCATTCTGGGCGTTGGGGATCGGGCGGGCATCGGGCTCCGGGTGTCAAAAGCGTAGCGCTGTGTACCGCCATGGATGAGTGTCAGGATATTGTATATTACGGGCGGGCTCGACGGCGCGAAGAATCCAGCTCTGGTATAAAAAGACGCAACGCAACGCAACCCAAGCCCGCGTCCAAAACGCCGTGTAAATGCCAGTACCATGCACAGCAAGCAGCAATCTGCGCCGCATCTCAAAGCCACAAAGCCCGAGCAGCTTTTTCCGACAAAACTCCCACGCAATCTCCCCGTCACCTCCCTACCCATTCACCATATCCGTATCCCCCTTCAGCCCCATGACCTCCTCGAACTCCTCCTCGCCGTCCTCATCCTCCTCATCCACGCCCCCCATCTCAGTATCAATATCCATATCCAGCGTAACGGGGCCCCCAACACCCACGCCAGCCGCCTCGCCGCCCGCCCCCGCGCCCTCCATCTCCTCCCCGTCCTCCGCCTCGTCCTCCCACGCCTCGCGAACCCCCCACCCAACCCCCGTAAAGCAGTACCGCTCGGGCGGCAGCCGGACCCCAAACTCCTTCTCGACGCGCGGCAGCGCGATGCGGTTGCGCTCCGATGCGATCTCCGCCATGAACTCCTTGGGCAGCACGCCCGCCATTGTGTAGCTCGCGCGCGACAGGATCGCTGTCCGCACCGCGTTCAGCGTGATGCCTTCGCCGTCGTCGTTCTTGGATTTCTTAGATGTTGAAACGGGCACGGGTGGCTCGTATGCGATGGCGTCGGACAGGATCCCCGATGTGTAGCGGTAGCTGAAGTCGAGGAGTTGGAGTGGTACGCGCTCGGTGTAGGCGTGCACGCCCATGTTTGCGAGGAGGAGGTGGATGAGGCGGGCGTCCCGTGGGCGTTTCGAGGTACCGGGGTCTGTGAGTGAGGTGGGGGGCTGTGAGGGATTCACTTGTGTTTGGACGGTTTGGCCGTTGGAGAGATGGGGGAGTTGGGAGGGCTGTGATGCGGTTTGGGTGTTGGGTTGTGTGGAGGATGGACTGTTGGTTGCGCCGGGGGCGGTTGTGGGGGGCGTGGATATGCCGTTGGGCAGGTCGCCGCCAGCGGGGGATGCCATGGTGGTGTGCTGGGTGGTGGTGATGTTTGTGTGAGAATGCGCGGGGTCTGGTGGTGGTTGATGTTGAAGTTCAAGGTTCAAGTTGCGGGCGGGAATGAGCTCCGCTCCGAGCTTGACGTGTAGGCTTGGCGTTCTGCGGATTTCGCGAACAATAATCGAAAGCACGTGAAGCAGAGGCGTGCAAAATTTGGAGCTCCAGAACTTCACGGGAGCACCCAGAGTCTCAATAGTAAGAGTACCAAGTAAGAGATTCCATTGAACGCTTTGCCACGCTATGTGTTACACTCATGGATCCAGCGAAGCAATATATACAGCCCAACACCTTCACCTTGATTAATTACGCTCCCAATGCGCCTCAGCCTCTTCCTCCTCGTCGCCAGTAGCCTCACTAGTAATGCTCTCATGCAAGCTCGGCGTCTTATCACCCCTCTTCCCCATTCGCTTGATCGAGCTCCAACTCAGCGCACTGGCCTTGTCCTTTGGCGTCCCAATCGACGGGCTGTTGCTAGCACTTTCCACACTCCTGCCCAAGAAGCTACTGGCATCCTCTTCCTTCTCATCGGGCGTGACAACATCGGTCGGCTTCTTTGAGAACAGAGTAGCTTTCCCTTTGCCAAAGGGAAGGAACTGGCTAGAGCTGCTTTTGCGTGAAAGCTTCTGCATGAAGGTCTCCTTGCCAAGAGCGGTTAAGTGCCCTTGTGATTCGGTGGTAGTTTGGGATATGGATCTCTCGAGTGATTCCCGCGGCGATGTATCAGAGACGTCTGCCGTGGAGATAGAGTAGTCGTCTCTTGATTGGCGGGAAGCTACCGGCGAGTTCGTGTCTAGAATTGGGTTAGTGGCCGCAGATTTCGCAAAGGCTTGCGTGGAGAAGTCAATCTTACGGGAGTTCTTCTCTGATTTCTCGGCTTTCGCTTTCTTTTCCTCCCGGCGTTCAGCCTTCTTCGCCTCCTTCTCTGCAGCCTTTTCGGCAACCTTCTTTGCTTTCTCGGCTTTATCCTCCTCATTCTTCTGAGCCCGCGTAAAGATGCTTTTGAACTGCGGCGCGGTCGGATTGAGCATCTTGGGTGGTGTAGGAGGGATGTGTGATGCAGAGGATTGAGGCCGCGTTCCAATGGGTGCTTGCGTGGGAGAAAAGCTTTGTGGTAGGAAGTCTGACTGATCACCTTGCAAATAGTTCTCGTTCAAGAGGCTAGTTGTTGACCCTTGCTGGATGGAGGGTCTCCTCGACGGCATCCTCGACCAAGAATGCGTGTCACGGTGATTCATGCTCCAGTCGACCCCAAGAGGACTACTGCGTGTATCAAAGGCATTCGCCGACCACCCAAAGCGCGTCTGACTCTCGGTGGATGGCCTGGGAAGGAGGTTGGACTCTCCAGATTGAGCCGACCCTTGGCGCGGTGGGGAAGGCCTTCCTCCGAGCCCTAATGCAGAGGTTAGCCAAGGGTCATCTTTGGAACCAAACATGTTGAACGGCCTCTTGCGAGTGGCTACATGTTTGGGACTGCTTGATGATTCCACAGGCTGTGTCTTGGAGGCGCGCACAAACGCATCGTACCAAGCACCTCCAGTATGACTTCCCCTGCGGTGGTAGATATCGGAAGGATCTGATGCTCCAGCGTCTTGCCGAGGCAGCGATTGGCTTTGCGAGGGCTTCAAAGAGCCAAGGGGTAGCCCCTGGTCGGAGAAGGTCTTACCTCGCTGCCTGTGCAATCCGAAAAGATTCCCGAACCGAGTCGTGGGTGGATGATTTGCGAATGAGCTTGAAGTAGAGCGTATAGAGCGCTTGTCACTGTCGAACTGGTCTTGAGTCGGATAATGCGCTAGTTGCCCAGCGCTGTCCCGTGGGCTTGCAAATACACTTGGAGACCGGCTTTGCGCCCCAGCCGAGACAGGTGAGCTAGGGCTCTGTACTTGCTCCAAAGTACCGGGAGCTCCGAGACCAGGGAGAACATGACGCAAGTTGGGGGATGGATCCTGTGGTGGTCCTGGATCGTCTTCGTCGTCCTCTGCATCAGTCAATCCCGTGTCATCTCCGAACAGACCTGAGGGGAGTAAGGCACCAGCAGTAGGGCTCATTGGTGCCCCGCCAGTCAAGTTATCAATATCGGCATGAGAGAAGGACGACATGTGATTGCTAGCTGGAAGTGACATGCCATTCTGGAAGTTGAAATAAGGAGTCGCGTTTTGGAAGGAAGGTGAAGCATTGGACATGGTATTGTTGAAGCTAGGTGCTGTAGTATGGATGAAACCGCCAGGGGCTGTGGAGGTCAATGTTTCGCGCATACTGAGAGGACGCGCTCGCTGGCTGTTGCGTCTGGCCAAGTGGAGTTCCTGGGAGATGGCCGTGAAGAGCTGAGGCTGGCTCATGCGGCGTTGCTGCATGTACTGTAACCTGTTGTTAGACTCCTGGTTGGCACGTTCGGCCTCGTTGAACAGAGACCAGGCGTGCGCATAGCGTTGCTGCAGAGCGGTCAAGGTGATGATCCAGCGTCTGTCCTCTTCTGCCTCAAATGTGTCATTCCCGTCTTGAGCATCGCCACCGTCTTCGCCTTCTTCTAGCTTCTTTCGTTCTTCTTCCAGCAGTTTGATTTGTATGCCCTTCTCGCGGATGACGTCTTCGAGACCTTTGTTCGTCTGGACCTCTTCTGCGTACTTGTCCTTGAGAGCTTGGATCCTTGATTCCGAGGTGCTTTCGTAATCAGCTCGCTCTTGCTGGATGCGCTCTGCCGCATCTCGAAGCTCACCCGCCTCACGTGCCCAACGCGCGACATCATCCTTGAGCTTCTGTCTCTCGACTTCCTTCTGGCGCAACAACTTCTCCTGCTGGGTCCTCTTCGCTTGGGCTGCGGCATTTGCTCGGTCTAGGGTTGCCACCTCCTTCCTCAAATCCCGACTGGCATCCTCCTTCTCTTTCAAGGCTGACCTCTTCTCGTCCCGCTTTTCCAACAATGAAAGTTTGGCGGTCTGGAACTCTTCATCCTCGTCCTGGATCTGCTTTTCCACGTCGTCGATCTCTCGACGGAGGCCATCCAACTTTTCTGTCAGCTGCTTGATCGATTCCATAGACTCGGCCACCTCTTGAGCAGAGCGGGCCTGTTCCAAAGTTTGCGATGCGGGAGAGTTGCGGCGACCAGGTTCGGAGCGTCTGACTCGAGATGTGCTGTTGCTGTGTTCCCGGGTCATGATAGGCGCTGTGATGGGAGGTATGATGATGTCGACCAGATTCTTGTTGGGGCGAATGATTGGGGTCGGGGTGTAGTCATCGTCGTCTCCTCCATCGTTGGTTTCCTTGTGCGGCGCGGTGTTGTAGAATTGGTCCGAGTCGGCGGGGAGGGTCCTGAGTCGGATGGGCACGCTGGGAGCCTGGAAGTTGGCCGAGTTGAGCGTCACGATGCGAATGACATATTGATGGTCTGGCTGCAGGTTTTCAATGGTAACGGAGGTCTCTTGCGGCGAAACATCGCCAACTGCAGGATGTGTGAGCGCGAGGCGTGGGAGGGGACAGGGAGGGGACAGGGAGGGGAAGAGAAGGCGTACTGTCGATGCCATTGATGCGTATGACATATTTCAGAACGGAGGCGCGCTGGTCTGGGGGCTTCCAGTGCAGCAGCACGCCGTCGGCCTTGATGGCGGCGAGGGAAACGAGAGGCGCGACGGGCACTTCAAGGCCAAGCAGGTTGACGAGCTCTTCGACGGGCTTGGAGAGAACCTGGTAGGCTCGGAAGGCGACCCTGTGTGGACGGCCATGTCAGCGACTGCGCGCATCTGTGTGTTTGTTTGTTCGTTCAGCACGGCGGATGTGGGCCATACCAGAAGAGGGCGGCGAGCACGCAGGCCGTCTTGAGCCAGCCCGAGGACAGGAATACGAGGCCCTCGATGTTGTAGCGAGCGACGTGCGGCGCCGCCCAGTAGAGGGAATTCTGGGCTTCGGACAGCATCGTGGGGGGAGGGGAGGGGGTGGTCTGCAGCCGTCTCTCCTCCTGGGTCTTGGGTCTTGGGGTGGAAGTGCGCGAAGGCGCTTGAGGCTTGGGGCGTCCCCGGAGCCGCGCTTGCGCAAGTCTCCGATGATGGCTTTCACAAGCCCAACGTGAAATGTCACCCAGGAGCAGGTGCAGGTGCAGATGCAGGTGTGCCGCGGTCATTCAACAAATGCAGCGCCCTCCACCAAGGGCCCACGATGGGCTATATCTGCTGCACACGCCCTCGGCCCAGCACTGAATGTTGTGCTCGCTTTATTCTCCTCTCTTCCCCTCGCTTTGCTGACTGTGCACCGCAAATCCGCCGCTTTGTCCCGGCTCTTTGGAATCCCATGACCCTCCACGGTCCATGTCAGTGACATAACTTGCATCGCAGGCACCTCCCCTACGCCAATTCCTCGCCCACGCACTCTGCCCTTGACCTCACACAAGACCATCACACTCGCCCTTCGTCTGCCATATCCACCGCCAAATTAAACGCTGCTTGCTGCTTCCAGAATCCCGCCGAGCTACCTACCTACCCTGCCATAGAGCTTCCCCTCCAACCCCGAGCTCCGTCTGGCAACTGCACGCCCGTGTGAGTGCCCTTGAGGCCACAGGAGGGCAAGATGCAGTATGTGCGATCCATCACAGGCACCGTCTCCAAGAGCTGGAACTCGATAAACCCGGCCACCCTCAGCGGCGCAATCGACGTCATCGTTGTCGAGCAAGAAGATGGTGTGTGACATGGACGCTAGATCGTGGGACACGACTAATTCAAGTCCAGGCTCCCTCGCATGCTCGCCTTTCCACGTCCGCTTTGGCAAATGGCAGATAGTCCGGCCCTCAGACAAGAAGGTAGGGAGCTTGGAGAACGCGTGCTGGAATGCTTGCTGACCAACACACAGGTCCAGTTCACGGTCAACGATGCGAAACAAGACTATGCCATGAAGCTCGGCGAAGGGGGAGAAGCCTTCTTCGTCTTCAGCACCTCCGCAGCCATTCCCGCAGAGCTGCAGACATCGCCCCTCGCCTCCCCCGTCTCGAGCCCCGAACAAAAGCCCGTAGAGCCCCCTCTGCAGCGCGGCCTCTCCGACCTAGAACCTTTGGACTTGGATGGCGCGCTACGGAGAGGACGCATGTCAATGTCAGTCCCGCCCTCGGACGCGCTGGCACCAGACTTCACAGAACGACCTAAATCAGGAGACTGGTCAGGAATACATTTGGGCCGCTCATACACTGATGAGCTTCTCCCTTCTGCCAAAGCGGGATTTCTAAAGAACTTTGAAGCAGAAGGCAGTAGGCAGAGCGGACCGCTTACCATCAGCAAAGAGGAAGCGACAGCCTGGAATACAGCCTCCGACCGATCCACAAGTCCACCGCTAGTGTCCCCCAGCGAAGCAATGGCACGAGCAATCAATCTCTCCAAAAAACTCTTCGTGTCCAATATACCCAACAAAGTCACCGACAACGGCGACCTCATGCTCGACATGACAGGCTACAAGAGTAGTGAGGAGGAAGCCCTGCGCGCCGAGGTCGTGGCAAGGAAGATTCTGGCAGATGAGCTGGAGGGTAACTATGACATCGGCGCTTTGATCGGCGCCGACGAAAACGGAAATCTATGGATCTACAGCAGCGAAGAGGCCAAAGCAGCCGCGAACCGGAAGATTGGGCTAAACATGCTGAATGGGGACGCCCTTCGCTCCGCAGACGCAATCTCAGATCCAGGATATCATAGCGATGATGGACAGAGTGATACTTCTACCGAGTACCGTCCTCTCATTCGACGAGACTCGGATAGTGCTGTTGAAATGAGCAGCCCATCAACGTCTCCTGAACCCACTGGCGTGACGAGGAATTATGCGAAGACGCTACGTCTAACAAGCGACCAGCTCAAGGCTCTGGATTTGAAACCCGGCGCGAACACAATGAGCTTCACAGTGAACAGATCGACATGCACGGCGAATATGTTCTACTGGAAGCACGATACGCCTATTGTCATCTCAGACATCGATGGCACCATCACGAAATCCGATGCATTAGGTCATGTGCTCAGCATGATTGGGCGGGACTGGACACATCTGGGTGTTGCGAAATTGTATACAGATATTGTCAACAATGGGTACAACATCTTCTACCTTACGTCAAGATCGGTCGGCCAAGCCGACATGACGCGCGCTTACTTGAAGGGAGTGTCGCAAGAAGGATACCGGTTGCCTTCAGGCCCAGTCATCATGAGCCCCGATCGAACGATAGCTGCCCTGCGTCGCGAGATCTATCTTCGCAAACCTGAAGTCTTCAAAATGGCCTGCCTAAGAGATATCATGAACCTCTTCGGAATGCCACCGGGACAAACGCCTTTTTATGCGGGTTTCGGAAACAGGTTAACAGACGCTCTTTCGTATCGAAGTGTCAACATCCCTTCGACGCGTATTTTTACGATTAACTCGAATGCCGAAGTTAGTCTGGATGTCTTGTCCCTCAACAGCTACAAGACTGGGTACGCGAGTATGCGAGAGGTTGTCGACCACTTCTTTCCGCCTGTGGGGTTGTTGCTGCCTGCGGGCGGCGAAGCGTACACGGATTTCAACTACTGGCGCGAAAAGCCGTTGGATCTTGCAGATTTTACTGACAGTGAAGACGAGGACGATGGTGACAACGCGACCGAGGCGGGTAGTATCCACAGCGAAGACGAAGGATCGCAGATTGGCGAAGACCTTGAAGCGAGCTATATGACGCAGGAGTCCGTTGACGAGACGGGCGAGCTCCAAGATTCGATTATCGAGAGCGTCGAAGGCGAAGAGTACGACGATGACGAAGAAGAGGACGATGATGAAGAGGACGACGAAGAGGAGATGGAAGAGGAGGGGCTTGCCGACGAGGAGTACGAGGACGATGATGAAGGAGGGGTGGAGTTAGAAAAAACGCCCACCGACGAGCGAAGAGATGTATTGGCAGCGAAGGGAGAGACACTTGAGATGAGTGAGGTGGATACGTTCCAGCCCAGTCAACCGTCGAGGCAGGATGCGAAGGGTTCAACATCTTCCATCTTGCAAAAGGCTTGATATTTGAGTAGCGCATTCCGGATTTCGGGTATTGATATCATTGCATTGCATGGCGCTGGAAAAAAGGCAAGTTTAGTAGACCTTGATATTCCCTTTAATAATCGGCGCGCAACACTTGGAGGTGTACACTGCCTGCATGGCGTCCTGGCGAGCATGGTCGGAGGTCTGTAGCGACGCGAACTTGCAAGCGAGCATCTGCATCACAAATTCAACAACCCGTTTTGCACATTCCCAGAGCCCCAACGCGCGCGCGCCCGCAATGTACCTGCGGCGAACCCGCCGTCCAAAGCTGCTTTGCGGCCTCTTGAAGTAAGCCGCCATGCATGCCATCGCTAGGTGCATGAAAATTGCGTCGAGCTGAAACCTTCCGGATTCTCCTCCTGCATTGCCCTCGCACGTGACGCCCGTCCTGCGCCCATCCGCCCTGCCCCCAACCCCAACCCTCCCTCTGTCGCGCTCCTTCCCCCAATCTCTATCTTTCCTCGCGCGACTGGCCGGTTGGTGACACGAACATGACGAGCGCGCCGTAGCTGCTGCTTCCTTTGCGCCGATGGCTAATTCTAAGTAAGCTTTCTTTTCCGTGTCGCGGCTGCTTGGTGCGCTTGCGAGGGAGTGCTGCACCTCAGCGTATGCGACTGGGCTGGACTGGACTGGACTGACTGCTCGCTAGATACGAATATGTGCGCTCCTTTGAGCTGCCGGATGTCCTGCTGGCCAATACGTGGATTGTGGTGCGGATCGACGGGCGGGGCTTTTCAAAGTAACGTTTTTTTTCTTTTCTTTCCTTCTTCTCAGCATCAAAAACGCATTTCTGCTCGCATTTCTTTCCTCCATGTCACTTTTCCAATTCATCAATTGCCATCCGTATGGTTATTTGGAGCACGGAGCGTCCCGCTGCTCGCGCCTACCATGCCGATCCGTATATTGCCGCATACGAGGCAGCGAACGTCCGAGTTTCGACGGTTTCGGATCGCTGATGCGCGCGCAGACTCACCACCAAGTACAAGTTCGCCAAGCCGAATGACCGCCGGGCGTTGGAGCTCATGAATGCGGCGGCGGAGGCGGTGATGAGGGAGCTGCCGGATCTGGTGCTCGCTTATGGAAACAGCGATGAGTTCAGGTATGTCTATTTGCATTGTCAACTTGATCCGAAGTTGGCGTTATGTCTGGGATATATTGCTGATCGGCGACGACGAGCATGGCCGTCAGCTGTGATCTGCCGAACTCGTAGCGTTGCGTTTCATGATGAGCTGACGTGTTGCACAGTTTCGTCTTTCACAAGGACTGTATCTTATTCGAGCGAAGAGCAAGGTACGGACTTTTGTGGTCTCGGCCCCGATTCAGCTTGATAACTCTTTCTGTGCGAGCTGAAAGTGTGACCTTTGCTGATGCGGGTATATCTAGTAAACTAACGACAACGATTGTCTCGACGTTCACGAGCTACTATACGTTTCTTTGGCAGTCTTACTTTCCGTCGTTGCCTTTGACACCCCCATTACCGAGTTTTGATGGGAGGGCGGTTTGCTATCCTAGTGATCAGAATCTGAGGGATTATATGAGTTGGAGGCAGGTGGACTGTAAGTTGTGCCTCATCTTTCATGTGTAAATACGTGAGATCCATGATCTGCACGTATAATGTCATCTTTGTGTCCAAATGTCTTCCATGCTTCAGGCTAACTCATCAAGGTCATATCAACAATCTCTACAACACCTCATTCTGGGCACTTGTTCAGAACGGGGGGCTGGATCATCGAGCAGCAGAGAGAGAGCTTTCGGGTACCATCTCATCAGACAAGAACGAAATACTCTTTTCCCGTTTCGGTATCAATTACAATAACGAGCCCGAAATTTTCAAAAAAGGAAGTATTCTGTACCGAGATGTAAGCTCAATCTTTCTCACGCAAACCAGACTTTTTTTATTAACTGCGACAGTTCTTCCCTGTGTCGACACAGTCATCCCCCACGCCCCCTTTGGCAGCTCGGTCTCCCCCCCCACTCTCTCATCCCCAGCCAAGAAAGCTGACAGCTCGACCAATGTCGCAACCGATTGAACGTACCGTACCAGATCTATTAAGAGACTCTCCTCTCCTAAGAAACACTCCTTTATCAGCTACATCAACGCCTCGAGGACCAACATTTCTCTCGACTTCCACCACACCATCTCCACCGCCATCGCCACGATCCATGTCAATGGCCGCCCTACCAAACCCGCTGCAAGCGCATCCATTTTCCGCAGGCTTCCACTCCTCCCCACATACCTTTATGCCACTATCCCCGCCCTCAAATGGCGGTATAAGATCACCCTCTAGCAAGCAGCCCTTTCCCATACTAACACCGCTGCCCCTCCCTCCACCTACGCTGAAACCAAGCACGAAGCCCCCTCACTCCCTCCATCCTCCAAACCCAACAGCCCAAACAAACACAAGTCCGGTTACCTCTCCAAATCCCAATATGGGTTTCTTCATACCAGATCGCAGAACATCCAATTCCTCTCATCACACTGCCTCCGCATCACTGCCGTTCACCATGCCCTCATCTTCCGGTAGCGCGCGACCAGCGACAGCTAATGCTTCGGGTTCTAAGCACATGCTCAAGCATCGAAGTCCGAGTCTCAGTAATATAGAGGGAGGACCGCCGCAGATACCACTGCGGATAAGCTCAATACCAATCCACGGTGCGCCGAGGAAGTTGTCCCTGCCGAATCAGAAGAGCTATGCTATGATGAAGCAGGATGAGAAGGAAAAGGAAGGGAGAAATGAGAAAGAGAGCTCGTACTTCAACAACGGCGGTGGTGGAGGAAGTAGCAGGGAAGGAGGTCTACGCATCTCCCCGCCCCTGATGACGATGAAAGAACTACCAAGCCCACCAACAGACGTTGACGAAGCAAGGCAAAAAGCCATGGGTTCTTCATTTAGAGATGAAAGAAGGAGTCCGCCTACCCACTCGAGCACAAGATCCACGACACCATCACCGCGACACACCAAGATCCCGACAAACACTACAACAATGGCTGAGGACTGGAAACTCGGGCTTACCACCTCGCCATCACCACCACAGACACAGACTCCACCTGGGCAATACAAACCCACAGGACGCGCACGCTCACACTCTCGTCTACACTCCGCGCCCTCAAGCTCGTACTTCCCACCCCCACCAGCCCACCACCCCAGCTACAACTCGCAACCCCCTCAGCGAGGCGACTCGCCACCATGGCCTGCCACGGGGCTCACATCATCTTCGACGCTCGATTGTTCGAGAACTAGTTCGTCCACTGGGCACACAGCCCGCACGCTCACACCCTCAACGCCATACCCCAAGCCGCTGAGCATCCAAAAGTCGCCGTCCAAAGCCTCATTCTCTGCTTCCAAATCGTCCTCGCTCAACAACGCACCTTCGAGTATCCCGACACGCAGCACCACCTCGGCTTCCAAGCCCTCATCCTCACCCTCGGCCATCCCCAAGCCGAGCCGCAGATCCATGCTTACCCAGCACAAGGTCCGTGAGAACGGCGGCTGGGCGGCGGGCACAACTGCTGCGGCGGGGAAGAAGGAGATGAGCAAGACGGCCAAGGAGAAGGATCGGAAGAAGCGGATGAAGGCCAAGGTCGTGTGTGAGCATGTTGATCTGATCAAGGATGAGTTCTGGGAGAAGCGGCCGTGGATTCTGAGTGGGAAGGCTGGATTGTGAGATCGTTGGTAGAGGGAGGGGACCACGTCATGTATGCGGAAGGCGGTACGTGCCCATTGTAGGAAACATGTGGTCTCGTAATGTAGTTTCCGTTTTTTCGATTCGATTCTCTGCCGCTCTTCTATGTACCTTTATACAGTGGAGAATGGACACCATATTTGAACTGAATCGCTTGTAGCTCTATTACAAAACTAACACCCAGCAATGCATTCTCAAAACCTCGCACACCCCACCAGCAAGCCCTCAGCCCTCGTTCCGTCCCCCCTTCTGCCCCAAAACCCTCTTCCCCTTAGCCCCCCTCTTCGCCCCCTGTCTTATCTTCTCCTCCTTCCGCTCGCGCTCACTCTCCTTCATGATTCTCCTCGCGCGAATCCGCGCCTCCTTCTTCTGCTCCTCGGTCGCCTGCCCCTTCTTCAGCCCCTGCTCCGCGAGCAGTTTCGCGACGAGCGCGTCCTTGGTCTCCTGGCGCTTCGTCTCCTTCGTTCCTTCTTTGGGAGCTGCTTTGGCCGGCCGTTGGGCGCGCATGTGCGCGCGGCGTAGGGAGCGCTCTTCTTTGGTGAGGTCTTTGGTGGGGCGGTTGGCCCAGGTTGGGGGGTCCGAGGGAGGGGGGGAGGAGAGGGGGGTGGTGCCTGAGAGTTTGCGGGCGAGGTTTGGGGGTGCGGGAATGGCTTTTAGGAGGTCGGTGTCGCCGGAGAGATCGACGAAGAAGGGGGTTCCTGGCTCTGGTGCTGGTTCACTGTTGCTTTCTGCTTTCTTGTCTTGCTTCTTTTGTATCCGTCGCAGGACGTATAGTTCGAGGCTTTGCTGCTTGAGATCTGCGCGCTCTTGGTATGAAGCTCGCTCGTCGGCGCTGAGTTTGGCGATTTTTTTGATAATGGCGGGGGGGGTCTG
>BLYF01000110.1:446867-523112 GCA_014905255.1 Herpotrichia juniperi
TTCTGCGCTACTTCGAGTTTTGCCTTGTTTTCTTCATCGGCGAGGTTGTGCTCCTGCTTTTCTTGGGGATTGGGATAGCGTTCGGCTTTAGGGGTTGGTAGGGTCGCTGTCTCAGCCTCATTCAGCTTCCGCTTCTTCCTCTCTATTTTTGCCAACTTCGCTTCCGCCTTTTTTTGCTCCTGTGCCTCCTTTTTCGCCTCCTCTGCTGACTTCTTCTCCTCCCTCTCAGCCTTGTTCTGAGCCCGCTGGTCCTTCTCGTAGTTTTGCAGAGCCTCATCTTTGGTCGTGTATTTATTGGGGTTCGGCAGTTCTCCCTTCATCATTGCATCGACCATCAACTGCTTCTTTAGCTCCGACCTTGCCTCCCGCCTGGCCTTCTGCCACAGAAGCTTCGATTCCTTGGTCTCCTCTTTGCCATGTTTTTCTGGGAGTTTCTTTTTCACCTCCTTATTCACCGCTTTGAATATGCGCTTCATGACGAAGGCTTCTCGTACTGCTTGCTCATTGTATGTATCATCCTCTTCCCGCTTGCGCTTTTTCGAATCAGTGGGTACTTTTGGGGTCGCGGCTGCCGCCTTTTGAGGGGTGGGCTTGTTGTTTAACATCTTGGTGTCGGTATCGCTATCGCTATCGCTATCACTGGAAGACTCGGAGGCGGAGGTCGCACGTGTGCTTGCTCGAGACTTCTGTGTAGAAGAATCGGAAACTTCGGCGGCCGAGCTCTCCTCTGTGTTGGATACAGTCCCTGCGAGGCCTTCGCCCTTGACAAAGAAGCCGTAGAGACCACCGCGATTGACGCCCTGCTTGCGAACTTGACTGAGGGTGCTCTGACCGGATAATCAGTATTCTTGCACATGTATAGCAATTGTTTCAATATTGTGTGAGGTGAGACGGTACCTCTTTTCCAGTTCCAATATTTTTCAGACTCTCATCAAATGCGCGCATCCACCACTGGTCGTCAGTCCTGTGCGCCGCCTTCTTCTGTCCCAGGCCAAGTTGATCTTGCTTGTGCGCAATTAAAAGAGGTTTTTTGATTCCGCGGCCGTGGTTGTCGAGAGCGTGACCTGTCCCCTTCCAGCCGTGTCTCTTTAAGTAGGCGTCGGCGTCCATTCAAAGCGGTGAGTGAGAAAATCGCGTGCGGTAAGTGAGAGAACCCGACGATCATCAGAAAAGTTTTAGTGGGATGCATAGCGCGAAATCTTGGCGTGGGGCTGGGAGCCAATCCTAATTTAGAATTGGGGCTCCCTCCACAACCTCACATAAATTTCTTCTCTGCTCTATAGCAAATCTTTCCTATTCATGCAACGTATATAGTCTGCAAAAAATCTCTTGTATGCTCCGCAACATACGTTGTTCCCTGCTCATTCAGATACCCAACCTCCACTCCACACCAAGCTGCACTGTGCAAACCTGACATTCTTCTTAGACAGGTGCTGCTGGCTAGGACATGCACTAACATGTATCTTTGTAGTAGTCGGGCTCCACAGGTTGATATAGCTATTCCACTGCATTTTCTTGTGAAGCTCTTTGACAGTGCGCGTTCCAAAACCGGTATCGCAAGCGTATTCTAGCGCGGTCGCATTCCACTCAGAATCACAGTGAGATAGATTTACTTTGTACGAATCGATGTATGGTGGCTTGTATCTGATTTGAACTTTGATCGCAACGCTATGTCCCTTGGCGTTTGTGAGGATAAAGTAAATCTGCTCATCGCCAGGTCCTCGGCAAAGTAGGTATTCGAAGGGTGATTCGTACCGACTTTTGATCTGACCACCACTTAATTCCCATTTATGAACTTCTTGGGCGAACAGAGAAACAACACCCTGGTCTATCGGAGGATATCGACTAGATAATTTGTATCCGACGTTCCGGAAACTCTTTATAAAGATTTCTAGTTCTGCGGTATACTGGTTTCGGTGGATGCTCTTTCTCATGGAAATTAGAGAAGAATGCAACAAGTGTGGCAGACCAAGAGCAGCCTCTCGAGTTGTAGATGTAGATGCAGTTCCACCATCTTGTAGATACACCATCTTTGAAACAGGGCCTCGGAAAAGTCGCTTGCGGCTGTAGAAGTTGGAAATCTTCAGCACGGGGCACCCACGGGCACGCTCAAAGATATGCGTGTCCTGCACACTCTTTTGGCTGAGTACGAGTGCTATAGATTCATTATGATCAAGATCCTCGTCTGAGCTCTCTTCAATGATGCCGATCCATACCCTGTTTCTAACATTTATCAGAAGTAATGGAAGCTCAATATGCAAGCCATGCCCAGTTACGGTGGAATGAGTTTTTGGTGGTCGCCGGATATGTTGATATTTCGACTTTGGGTATTCTTTGAAAGCTGTAGGTGACCTTGCCAAGACCTTGTCGTAGCCAAGCTCCTCTATAGCTTCCCACGGCAAGCCATACCCCCAGGCTAGCAGACTGATATCGTCAGAGCTGCTAATTACTGCTTCCTGGAGGCGCACAAAAGCTTTATCGCCTTCACCATATAGTAGCGGCATATTAACGCCCAGTATCCCCATTAGACAGTAAGCTTTGTCTTCAATACGCGTGGTCACTCTTTGCGATGCCCAGGCGAACTTGCAAGCCGCTGATACCTTTGACAGCTGTAGCTCCTTGACCAACACCGCGCCGGGAATTCCAGTTATTTCGGTAAGAAGTCCGTAACGAACCTGCTGTATGATCGTCTGTATCCGGTCTTCGGAGGGCGTTTGTGGGCGCTTTACCAAGTCTACAGATCTGACGGGTAGGGTTATTTTCTTGAAGAGATCCTTACCCATTTCAGGCGTGAAGATGCGTTCCCAGGTGGAATCAAAGAAGATAGTATGCTGCGGCGCAAGCAGCTCTTGGAGTGTCCAGCCTCGGGTCCACCATCGACTTTTGCGAAAAGCTGACTCGGGGGAAAATGGGTCCAACCCTGTCGGCAGATCCTCCAAATAAATAAAGCACACCTTAGATGCCTCGTACCATTTAAACATAGAGTTGATCGCTTCCGAGAGTTCGGCACTTGATGACTTGTCAATACAGCATGTATCAACCCACACGTACAAGATTCGCTGCTCAGCTGCAGCTTGGCAACAGCCTTCGATTTTCTTGTACCCATGTTTCTGCTTGTGACCTTCTCTGGTCAGATCTTGGAACGTGACTTCTTCCTGGCCCCAAGTGTGAGATAGAATGGCATATGGTGGGATCGCGTCTCCATAAAACTCTTCCAGGCAGCGTGACTTCACATTTAGAAGTCTCATATTAATGCTACACAGCACTACAAAGACTTTGCGCAACGCAATGAGGGACGATAGAATTGAGTAGGCCCAAAAAAATGGGGGAAAGTCGAGTGGTAGACGATTGCGTAGTGAGCTAAACGCCGAGGTGTGTAACCAATGCTGTTACGCTGCAAAAGAAGTATTGCTTCTTCGGAATTCGGACAGGCGCATGCAGCAGGAATCGGATATCAAAGGCTCAGAAGCGGGAGCTTAGTTGAGGAGACGAACATGGCAGCTTGCTCATCTGTAGAGAATAATGGTCGTGCCTATCGAGGTTAGCGAGCATACAGGAAAATAGGATGATAAGGTATACCGAAGATACAAGTCAATGTTTATGTTGCATAGCAAGCTTAAAAATTAACGTTGCATTGTATGTAGAATACTGGCTTTTGCAATCTCACCGGACAGCAGCACTAGATGTCGCACTATTTCATTTCTGCTCACATAAGCAACCCCCCTGCTAGATTGTTCCTCTAGGATGTGTACTTACATAAGCGGAAACTAATTAGACCTGGCGGCGGGGTTATTGGTATTGGATAAAAAGCCAATCCAAATTGAGATATAATGACCATCGCTCGCTGGAGCCAAATGGAACCTTCACAGCCTCTCACAACAAACTTCTATTTTGGCCTGTCTACCCCCATGTCGACGCGAGTCAACCCTAAGAATGCGAATAACAAACTCCGATAAGAATTCTCGCATGAGAAGACTTTCTAGCACGACAAGAAGCGATTTGGAGCGAGTCTTTTTCATAGGGAGCTTTGCCCAGTCGAAAGATTTTGGCGCAGCTGGGTCACACTTCGCTCTTGCCACAGCGTTTAGCCACAATGATGACTGGGAGCTTTGCACGAGGTGCTCGTTTTTATTGAGGAATAGCTTTAGCGGGGTGCCAAGGCAACGTGTATTCTTCAATAAAAACAAGCTCCTCGTATTGGTGCAGAACTTACTTTTATGTTCAGCCTTGCATTCGTTACAAACGTCAGCCTCGTAGCACTTCACAAGCATTATCAGTAGAGGCCATTGTTTCCCTGTTTACGCAGTTATAATGGTTTCAAGTTATCATTTTGGCGGGAAGTCGTTGGACGATCCAAGCCTCTTTGACGAGATTGATGTGCACCTATATGTTACCGTCTCAAAAACAAATGTGCGGAGCCTCCTATATTAGTAAACTTCACAGCTCATCGTTTCCAGTCAGAAATCAAGTACAGCATTGAGACGAAACGCAACGATGAACTTGTCCCACTGTGTGAAGCTTCGTCATCGGCGCCTGTCAACAGAGAATGGTCATTACAGCTGTGTGTGCACAATTACACCTCAACGGATACTTGCTAATAAGATCACAGCCTGATTGCACCACACGTGTACAAGCGCAGTATGAAGGAATTTCCCTACTCACGGGAAGTGATTGACGCTATTCAAAACTATTGGCGTATCACAGAGGTCTGTTTTCACGCTCATCTGAAAAATGGCTCGTCTGCTATGCCGTTCAACCCGAAACCTTGCGATCCTACATGGAGAGGTTTGTTTATTTGCCCTAAGTGGACATTGGTAGCCCGAGTAACTTTCAATACAGGCTTCATGGTCCGCTTCATATATAGCGTCCCATTCAAGTGCACGTTGGCTATCGCTCATGACCGCTCCACTTCCAATACGTATGGAATCTGTTTTGGAATTGACACTACCGACATCAACGCATTTCTTGAAAAACTAAACCTCACAAAAGAGCATGCCTACCAGGCTTCTCTCATTCCACTCCTCATGACAGATATGGCTCTGACCAAACTCGAAGACTTTTCGTTTAAAACGTATGATGACTTCCTTCCAGTGCGAGAAGCAATGGGCTGTAACCTCTACTTCAACCCAGCGAGCAAATACACAGCTCCTGATCTCTCTGAAATGCCACAAAAACTCACTGCCCTTGCAAATGCCGGTGCAAGCAACAGCGCATCAATTTTAGCCACCGGTGTCGTCATCGATTGTTTGGATCAACAACTCGAGGAGGAACAGTTTGAGCAGGACGAAGAGCTAATTGTCAGAATGAGAGATCACTTAACAATGATGCGACAGGTTGTAGTCAATACGAAGAGACGAAATGAATATCTGAAGGAATCGGTACAGGCACAAGTCCAAATGGTACAATCTTTCCTTTGCGACATTGCATTTCGCATTTAGTTGACCTACTTCTAGGTATACGCTCTTCTCGCGCAGCAAGACAACGCGCTGAACCTTCGCTACGGAGCTGATATGCGGGTCATTGCCGCCGTCACGCTTCTTTTCCTTCCTGGCACCTTTGTCGCTACATTTTTCAGCACTAGCTTCTGGGATTTCAGTCCTGGTAATAAAGGCTCTAAGGTATCATCTTGGGTCTGGCTTTACTGGGTTGTTACCGGTGCGCTGACGGCTGCGGTACTATGTGTTTGGAGGGGAATTCCATGGATTAAGCAGTGGAGCCCATGGGGATATACAGTCAGACTTGAGAAGACTCAAGCTAATCAAATTGATTGATTGATTGGTTCTTGATCTTTTTCTTCAATTCAATCAAATCAGGATCAAATTTAGTCAGCGACATCCTTAATGAAGTGCAATTTCAACAAACTACAGTCACGCGTCATAAGTTTCGAACTGCCATGGCCCGAGTGCGAAAACCATTCTGCATCTATATTAACCCAATACTTAATTGTGCTCCACAACAGCCCATTTAAACTACTTTAAGGCGTGGACATAATTAATTACAAGCTAATATTTATTCCTGTAGTTTCTGCGCCAAATTAAAGACGTGGTGGCATTGTGGGCGGGTGTTGAAAGTTTAGTGTTGATGTGTTGATGTTCGCGATGCGGGGCTCCAGTTTAAAACTTATGACGCGTGACTGTAGTTCGTTGATTTATTTGACTGTTTGATCACATGTTGTATATAGGTTGCATACAGGGCAATTTGATGAGGTTTTAATATAAAGCCTTTAGGTCTGGACACACTATGTTGAGCATAGTATAGGTTAGGTTAGGTTATATAACCTTAACATATCCCTCTGACAGTTCGTCAGCGATTCGCTCACAAGCGCGGACGTACATATTAATTTAGCGCAACTACGTCAACTAGTATAACCAAATTTTCATTCACTCAGATGTTGAAGATCACCAAGCTTTCAAAAGGCTCTAGGATCCAAGTTTTCCTTGACACCGCGAATTGATGCGTCTCCAAGTTGAGCGAATCAAGCAACCTGATGTAATATCATTATCAGCCTTGTGTCTACTGTGGCGCGCAAATTCAGACAATGTTCCTAATATAATTCTTCTAGGGAACCGCAAAGTGATGAGAAGAGCAGGACCGATAATTCTAATAACTGGCATGGCTAGACGCTTCTCAGACTAATTCGATGATCTTCACCTCCAGCTTCACGAGAAAAGTTTCCGACGAGCCTTCCCCTCTAGTAAATATAGTGCCTAACCCGATTCTTTCATAGACCCCAGGCTTGCTCGTTGGCTTCAGCATAAGATAAGTGATCGTGTCGGAAAGATGAAACAGGACCAGACATGTGATTTCTATCCCATGGTTATTTTCTTGGACTGCATCGAAAGCGCTGAATAGGTCCTCCGTTGAGACATCGTTATGACCTAAAAGTGTGAAATCATCTTCATCTCGTCCTTCACTGGGGACAAGTTGGAAAGATTTAGATGATAGAATCAGTCTTGACCCAGTTAGACGAGAGACATATGGTGCTCCGGACCATTCAACGCGGTGAACCATTACTCGAAGCGGGGTTCTTATTTCAGAAGGATCGTCAACGTCATCGACGGACGAATAGTCGATCTCTCCGTGTACAGAGAGCTAAGCCCACGAGGGCAATTCGATCAGTTTACTGGCCTGCTTTGGATCGCCCACCGACCAAGCTAGATCGAGATGGACTGTTGAAACCCAGAGTCTGATCAGAGGTATGTGTTTGGTGTTCACTTAGCGTTATTGTGTTTAACCTTTTAGTTAGCAATCTACTAGTATTTCTTAGAGCTAATAACATTCTTAAAAGACTCTGCCTCTTACCATTTTTATTTATTTATTTATTTATTACAACTATGGAAACAGTGGCTTAGAAAGGCGAGCAGCTATCATACAGCAACGTGTGCTGCTTTCTGCGTCCTGTCAACTTCCAAAATTAATACATAGTTAAGGATCCCAATAGCGTGAAAGGGTTGCTGAAACAATATAGCAAGTACAAAAATTGCTTAATTAGGTTCAGCTGATTGCCAAATTTAAGCGAATGCAGCGACGACATGTTTGACATTTGTTCTCATGAATTTAGTTATGAAGCTGACTGGCTGACCTTCTTGTGAGTCACCACCTCAGCCGCAGCTGAGCCCTCCTGATCACAAGCACCAAACATCTAAGCGATTCTTCAGTTATATACCCTGGCCCGGCCAGGCAGCAATCAATCATTTGGTTTCGACACAACATCTATTCTACAACCGTGATCGATAAATTATCCTCAGATAGGACAGGTGATAGCCTTATCGCAACACAAAGAACAGAGCGGTATTTTATCATCTGCGTAAACATGGATATGGAGATGAACTCCATGTCCAGTTCGTCGCGACCGCCTTCTCCAGCAACCGATACAGATACTGGCACTGTACTGCCTAGGCTAAGCAGTTTTGAGTGGGTACTTTCTGGGCCCCTTCGCGGCGTTGCTAACCTGTAAGTATACATGATGCGGACGAACAAAGACCGCTCTTCATGGCCCACAATCCTGGGTATGGATTCTACCGCTATTATCGGCGGGCTCTGGTTGGATGTTGTGGGCCCCTCATCATCACCGTGTACTACTTTCTCACTTGGAACTTATACCTTGGTGCCACGGAGTCTCCCAATGGAATAAAAGTCGGCAGAGCCGGTGCACGATTAATCCTATACACATGGTACATACTTGGTGTCATCGGCCTTGACATTGGCGAGTATGGCTTACTTGGTGTCGAAGCGAGCATGCTCATGGATGCTTTGTGGGCAGCACCCAATGCCTTGCACGTCATGATTCATGGAGAACACTCTTGGAGTGGTATGGACGGATGGGCAAACGCGATACAATCCATCGTCGGGAAACGACGGCGAACGACTACACCCACCAAACTTTGGTGGATTCTTGCATCGCTCACTGCCCTCCTGTTCGTCGCTTTGCCTCTCACTGGCTTAACCATGGAGTTAAAAGACGGGTTTAAAATCTCAAGTGACACAACTGAGGTTGTCGGGCAGCGATGGGAGACCTTTAACCAACGCTCAAGTTTTGCAACTCTTACAGCAGCACATAATGCCTGGAGTCTTGCGGTGCCTCCCCGTGTACCTGGTATTGGTATTCTCTACACCAATTCGAGCGCAAACCGAAATGATGCGAACTTCAACAGTCTAAATGCCCTCCCGAACACAGTCCCCACTGATGAGGGTGTGAACGAGCTATTTCTTATCCCACAAGCCAACACGCCAATTTCAGGGAAATCTTGGGGCTTAATTGTGCGCTATAACTGTACTATTATACAGAGATTAGAGGATTTCATGATCCTGAGCCGTCGAAACAGTTCCAGGCCCCTACGTTTGTCCAATCCCCCGACAGCACCTGACTCCTACAATGTAGGAGAGTATTCTATAGAGGTACGAAACAATACTTTAGGATCTTTTGGAAGTACAAACTATAAAGCTGTCTCGGAGCTTGGATATTCCCGTGAGAAATACGGCGATGACTTCTTTGCTTCACAAAATTCCACGCAATGTTACTTCAACAAGAGCAGTGATGCGACAAACGGGTACCCTGGTCTAGAGCACGACAGTATATTAGAGTTAGCTGTCTGGCAGCATGCAACAAGTAACCAAGGACTCATCTATCCTCCTCTGCCTCCCAGCTTTTATAATTTCAGCATGGGTGCTTCAATAGCCGGCTTGAACGGTGCTTACAGTATACTGAATGAAACTGATGATTCTTTAATCCCTATGGATGCTATAGGAATTCAATGCAAGTCATCCTCAGCACTTGGAACCGCCGAAATTGACGGTACATCCTCAACCTACAAGAACTTCGAGAAATCCGACACACCCACAATGCTCAACTTCTTCGCTTGCCCACCACGTCTGTCTCTCGCTGTACCTCAGTTGATATTTCTTGGCCAGTCAGATTTGAGCAATTGGGCTGAGGACTTCTTCACCTCCGCCGAAGCGCCACCTAAATTTCTCACATCAATGTCGGATGACAACGTCGTCTATGTTATGGTCCGACCCACTCTCCTTCAGGCCTCCGAGTTGCGCAGCTCTTTGCTTAGAGCGTACGGCACTGTCGCGGTACAGCTCATGTACAATGGCGGACAAGGGTACTCGTTTGCACGCAGTGGCCAGCAGTACAGATTTAATAACACGAATGCCACAGCTTTTGTATCTGCCCAGGTCCTTAGTCGAGGTCCAGTTCCGCCAGTTATCCCAGGTGTTCTTTTAGCGCTTTGGGCACTGGGGACCTGTTTTCTCTCCCTCTTTTATGGGTTTAATAGGCGATGGGCGGAGACGCTGGATAGCTACAGCTTGTTCCAGTTTGGGGGTGACCTGAGCGACCAAGTCAAGGAGACACCATATCTTCGGGTGAAGGATTTTAAGGACCATGATGAGTTGAGGAAACTTCCAGGTTTGATCGGTGACTCGAAGCCTCATTTCATTCCTGGCCATATCACACTTGTTCAAACAGCGGAGGCTTTAAAGACAAAGAAATACGTATAGCTAAGTCCTTAGTATATCAGACAAGTCTATTTTAGTGAATAGGGATAGCAAGGCTGCTATACTATATCCCTAGCGTTATTAGTATTCCAATTGCAAGTTGCTCTACTACATAACGGTGCAATAAATGCCGGTTAAGCTTAAAACACTTCTAAAATCCTAATTTCTTGCAGGCCTAGCAGGTCTGCTGAGTCTTATAACAATATGCTTAGTGCGCTAGAAAAAGTATTCGTTATACTGCTGAATTCTAGATTCGAAATATAATAAGGATTGCCCAGATAGGACGACATGAAGACTTAGCCTTGATGTCCACGTCGAACTGCTTGGACGCGAGGCGCCTGATCTTGTAACGGGTTATGTCCGAAGTCACGCTGCAGAAGTAACTTTGCTCCCCTATTTTATGTTTTGTAGACTATTTAGATTTGCACTTTTGTTTCGCACTCATCTTACAGCGCCTTGATTTCTAAAAAGACACTTCTACATAATGTACATCTTCTTCTACTAAGCACTCAGCACGTAACTTCTACAACACTTCCCCACTCCACCCACACCTCCCCAACCAGACCATACCCTTCAACCCCTGTGCTTTTGTATGCCGGCTGCAGCGACGCGGCACTGACCCCCACAATCAAAATATCATCTGCCTCACTCTTAATTCTATTAAACAGCGTCGTCGTCACATCAATCCTAATCTCGTACTCCTTTCCCTTCTCCATTAGGCCTGTTAAATCTACAGTCGGATTCACTGGATCAATCGGCGGGAGTTGCTGATTGTCCAGGTACGCACGGGCTGTGTGCTGGATGGGTGGAAGGTGCAGGAGCGCAGCTAAGGTTTCGTTCGGTGGGGTAGATGGGACGGTGAAATGGGCAGAATAGTGTCCAACGCCACTCACGTTCTCTAGAGATGCATCAAGCTGGTTCCATGGCTTCAGGGATATGGAACTGAACGTATGGTTTGTAATCTCCGTTTTGATGGCATAGCGGTCGGGGGCCGAGTGCCAGTCCTCAATAACAAGGTCCCAGGTTGTCAAGTTGGTCAACGGTACGAGAGTGGGGTCAAAGCGCCATGTTTTACCAGATGAGGATGCGAGAAGTGTGGGACCTGTTATTGTTGCGAGGATTCTGCCTGATTGGGAGGTGAGGGATAGGAGCGCGCCGGAGACAGTGGGGAAAGTGCAAGATGCTGTGTCAGAGGCGGATGTGCGGTGAAGTGCGAGGATCATCGTTTCGTTAGATTTGAGGTTGATTTGGGTTTTAATGGTAGAGTCTGTAGTGGTGTATTGCATGAGCGGGGATTGGGTGCCAGTCC
This sequence comes from Herpotrichia juniperi, assembly GCA_014905255.1. Classification (NCBI taxonomy): domain Eukaryota; kingdom Fungi; phylum Ascomycota; class Dothideomycetes; order Pleosporales; family Melanommataceae; genus Herpotrichia; species Herpotrichia juniperi. The sequence continues at coordinate 458,179 of BLYF01000110.1, forward strand.
AGGCGTTGTAGACGTAGGGTGTTACTCCGGAGACCGCCAATTTTGCGGTACACTGGGCGGGTTGGTTTTGATCGTTGAAGAAGTAGAGATATTGAATATCTGGAGATGATCTCAATACTGAATACACGGGATTAGAAGAGCAGTCGAGAGACACCCTTGGGGATATCCTTAATTCTGCTAGAACGAAAGGCAGCTGATCTATGGAGTCCGTACGATGAGTATTATTGTTGGATAGGAGACGAGACAGGGCGGCGGCAAGATCAGCTTGATTAGATGTTGTTGCTGGATAAGTATGGTTCGGAGGCTCGCCCACGAATATGATTTGTAAACCTAATGAAGCCATTTCGGTAATGGCGTTCACTGCAGTGACAGTAATGACTGTTTGGTTAACGAAAATAAGGGCTTTGTAGGCTGGAATACCAAGAGTGTTGCCTCGGATAGTAGCGTAACCAGATCCTAGATTGTCTGGCCCAAGATAGTCATAAGTGTATCCTGGGTCTTGTTAGCAATTATGAAGATATCTAAGAAATAAGACGTACCGAGATTCTGTAAGTTTGTTGAGTTGTATTGCAGAATTGGGTGCCAAGGTGCAGCATAAAAGTAAAATGCCAAATCGACCTGTGCACTGCCCTGCTGAAGAATGAATTGATTTCGACCAACATAATCCAAGGAATCGCTCATGTGCTGCCAGGCGGGTTGAATAGAATTCCACATGTCAGTAAAGGTGTAATCGAAAGTAGTATATCCAGGCCAAGTGGTGTTGAAGTACGGGGTTACTGTAGGAAACCCATGGATAACGTTCATGGTGAATCCTCCCGCAAAAGATCGCTTAATCTGCTGGAGCAGATCGGGAATACGTAGGGTGTATGGCGGCGTCTGGACGGCTCCGAGCTCGGTCGAAATTACGCTTTTATTTGTGAGATGGGCGGGACTTGCAAATTGCCGGTAGGCATCGGTAAGGTGGCCGAAGCCAAGTGATTCGCCTTCTGGTGCATCAGCAAACGGTATGTCGCTAAGCTTGGATTCGTTAGCCGAGATTAGATCCTTCAGTCAAAGTAAGTTGACATACCATTTGAATCGGGACGCCATATCCTATTTGGGCGCTATACTTAGTACCAAGTGAATATGACCATTCTCTAAAATGAGAGATATACGCTTGATATCCATCGTTCAAGACTTTACGATAGTCGAGCTGATAGTCGCCGCTCCCTGGGCTAGTCTCGCCTGCAAAACCATAAACTTCCGCATACATCGCTAGCTGGCCATTGAAAGTGTTCGATGGATTAAAGAGCATGGGTAGATATGGCACCAGACCATAGCCCTGTGAGCGCTTGAATTGATCAAGGAAGCCTGGAGTCCAATACAGCACAGCAAGAATCTCCATACTGTCTTCCCAAGCTTCGATAACGTCAGCAAATAGACGCGGATAAGATCGTGGTATCGTACCATACTGTCCAATAGACCCTAAAAGGCGCCTGGTTTCCAAATCGGACAACAAATTTTGATCCCAAAAATCTGTGGTGCGTTGTGCTCCGACCTTACTGAAATGGTCTGTAATCCAAGATCCATTTCCTATTAAATCAGTGGCATTTGTTCCACCAACGCAAGATTTTTGATTCGTGTATGCCTCCCAAAAGCTGAAGATCTTCCAGGTCTGACTGGTGTCTACGGGTGTCCATTGTATGGTTCTATTCTTTACCTGTGCAGTCAGATCGATGAAAGAGCTTTGATTGAGGTATACTGGTCGGCTCCACGAAATGTTCAAAGGCGGTTCTAACTTTGTAAGCTTGAGTATCGACAACGCAGCGCGAACTTACGATACACGACTTGGTAGGCAATTACAGCAATAAGTTTTGGTGTTCCGAAAAACTCAAGGGCATGCATGAAACCAAGTCCACCAGAGATGGTTTCCGGTGGATGTTGGGCTTGGGGAACTGAGCCCGAGAAACTGGTTTTGGGTAATATAGTGGTGTTTCCCATTAGTAGCTGAGTGGCTAATCCTGAAGTCAGTGGCTCAGAAGGCACACCTTGACCTTGATTCGCACCAAGTGCATAGTCAAGCACGATTCCAGCCGTTTCAGCCGCCTTAAGAACACCCTTAAATTGGGCGTTAAATGCTGGTGTCCCGAAGCCATACTTGTTCCAGTCCGTCGGAGTGCCTACACCAGGTGGCTGAGTTGCGAGGCCATATAAATAGAAAGGGATATATTGCAACCCTCCAGCTCCAGCATCTTTTGCATCGCAGAAGTCCTTGGCTATGAGATCTGATGATATGCTGGCATCAGGCATCCTTTGATCTGGTCAACTTTTAACGTTGCAGCTGCGATTGTTGTCGAACATACCAGTATCGAAATTTTGCTCGGTATTCTGGGGGTGGGTCCTGGAATTCATTGCTCGATTGACCTACAGCCAAGGCATACGACGTGGTGAAGAGAAGAAACAGTGAGGTGGGCAATAACATGGCGCAAGATATCTATCGGCCTCTTGGGCCAAGGAGGCCTTTTCTACGATCGCGACTCAGCCAAAAATTAGACGAGAAGAAGCCTTATTTACCAAAATGTGGGGTAAAGCGTCTGTCATGAGAAGCTTCACCAACTAAGGCGAGCGGATCGGAAGAAGGTTACTACAAAGGGTAGAAAATAGGGTTTTCGCAATCCAACACAGGGATATAGCAAGCAAGGTTAAAAATCAATGAGTAATGAATTTCTAGTATTCGGTGCAGATTGCTGCGAAGCCGCATGAGTTAGAAGCCGAATACAGTGCCGTGAGTGCATACGGCAATTTACCCTACGCTAGCCCGGCTATGCATCCACGCGTCCCATCGATCACCCTTCCCCACACTACAGATCGAATCGTAAGAGATCGGACTTCGGTAAGACATCCACCGAATAAGGCATGCACACCAAATCATGAAAAGACTGTTTCCAGTGCAAACGGCGGCACACAGAGGCATGTACAAGTCTCTGTGCGCACACTCTAGCTTGAGAACTGTATTAAACCTGCCGCCCTCACGGATGCTTGATCTGAATATGTGCGAAGCTTGCCTTTCGCTACTGAAGACATTATAGCATTTCAGAGATATGCTACTAGAACATATCGTGAGGCGCCGTTCAACGCATTACGCCGCCGATGGATTCAACAGATAATCCCGTTTTCTCTTGCCATAACTGTATAGCTTTGAGCGGCCTTTGAGCGGCCCATCAAAGTACTTCGAAAATGCCCCCATTGAAAACATGACAATGATAGTCACAGGTACAGCAACGGCCACCCATACCCAGATATTGAGGCGTCCTGCGGAATCCAGTTCCTTAAAATTCATGCTAAAAAAGCTAGTAGTGAATGAGAGCGGGATGAAGAAGAATGCGAGCTGGGTGAGCCGGGATATTTGCTCAGCTTGGCTTGTCGCAGATCGAGATTCCGCAAGCATAGCCGTGTTCATCACGACTATGATGCCATCTTCGCAGAGTTGGGATAAATTTTCGGCTTTCTTCAGTAGATGAGCGAAATCTTTAACCAGTATATCGGTAGCGGGATTTTCTTTCTGCTGTTGCTCGCTCGCCCTTGGCCACGACGGATCACCGGCTGCCATCACAACCTCCAAGTACTCCTTCAGCCTAGAGATATGTTGGTCCAGAATGTTCCGGTTGTAGTGCAGATTCATTGCCACAAAGCCCTCAATGCCCTGCTCTGCATTTCCGTGAGCTCTCATCTCGGCCGCTACTATCTCTTCAATCATATTAAGGAATTGGTTTTCTGCAGCCGCGAAGAATTGAAATATCTCGCTGAGTGCGTAGAAAGCGTCACACGAAACCGCGTTTGAGTTCAACCATCGACAGTTAAGGGTAGGAGGTTGGCATACAGCATGAGTGAGGCCCCCTATGCACAAATCTTCTTGGGGCGGATGGGAATTTCGTGTGCAAAGGATTTTCGATGCGCGATCCTGCTTGTAAGGACCATGTGAGAAGATACCATTGTGCCATGGGCGTGAGTGCGCACCGACAGTCGACCACGGGCCGGGTATCTGACCGAGATCGTTGCCGTTGTCTAGAAGGATAATCGCTGTGTTGTAGATTAGCAGTGGTTACATACATATTCTGAGAACGCTTACCTATCCAGCCTCCGCCAAATCTATCCACCCATATCGACACGTCCTGTTCGATGGAATACAATTCTTGATTATGCACTGAGAAGGACCGCACGATTGAATCACCGGGTTCTGTACCTTGGCCCAGCTTGAGATCCTGATGGTAGCGATGCATTCCCTCGTCCGCAGTTTTTCTAATGTGTTCAATTTCCCGCATGTATTGTCCAGGCGCTTGCTGAGAGGCGCCTATGGTCGGAACGCGCAGCCTCACAATATTACGGTTCGAAGAAGGAAGGGATGGGCTAGCAAAGTAGCCCTTCCCAGCGCTTGAATGACCTTCCTCCATGTATTGGCGAAAGAATTCAGGATCAACTTTGAATAGAGATCCAATGTGGCAGAGCCATTGTGGCGAAGGGTAGCCTCGAACGAAAAGCAGTAGGTTAGGATTAGGTTGATGCTTCTTTTCTTCGCATGTCCGAATGAATTCATGAATAGAACCGAAATCTTGCGTTCGATGGTCGTCATTCACAGGCAAAGAAAGATCCTGCATGGTGACAACATTGGACTCAAGTTCTTTTTCTTTGTGCGGCAAATCGCTTCCATTCGAGGTCCGAGAAATATATGGCCGTTGCAAATACCGGGCTAAGCGGGTATAACTGTATCTTTTGTGGGGAGAATCTCCGAATCTGAAGTTGGCATAGTCGCTAACGACGTCGACGTATTTTTTTGCCGAAACGGCGGCGACTAAGGGATGGTTAGTGACCGAATATCCCGTATCTTTACTCAATATCTTAGTTGTGCCTGTGTTGGTGAGGGCACAAGGGATAATGGCGCATTATCCCTAGAGGGGCTAGATTCGACGCGAAACTGTTTGAAAAAGAAGCATGAAAGGTCTTACCATCTTCATACCCATCTACGAGGGTGTGTGCCGGTGAATACTCTGCGTAGAAGCCCTCATGACTCGTGAACGCAGGATCCTGGCTTCCACTGGAGTCGTATGGGTTGGTGCCCTGGTCTAAGTCGGATGACACAGCCGGCGACTTAGCCTCTGCATCCAAGAATATCTGATGGCTAGTTTCGGATTCAAGGTTAGAATTAGGATCTACCCTGGACTTGATGTCTGAATCTTCTCCTGACGTAGTGGTGGTGAAATCCTTGTGTGTAGGAAGTGTGACAGCCGCAGCCCCCATGCATTCTTGAATGTTTTTTAGTGTATCGGGAGCCGGAATCACGTAGGCATCTCCAAATGCGTCTGTCGCTACTACGTGGCCATAGAGCTCTGGAGCGGCATGATGCACAACCCATGCGCCGGAGTCTCCGTCACTTACTGAATGCCCACTTATCAGTCATGGAAGCTACAATGATGCCCATGGGGCTTACCGATATCGTTATCTAACTCTAATGGGTACGCTTTAACGAAACCCTCGCTTTGTTTAACCCATATACGTGCAGGAAGGCCGGATAATTCACCACGGCGGGTGCTAGAAGTACCACCTAGGAGGAGGACAGTGTCGGATACGCCATCGTGGAATCTCGGCTTCTCAACCGAGAGAATTTCGTGTGCAGAGTCTACAGTTCCAGTGGCTTCTCCAAAAGCGAAGGCCTGATTCGGTCGGGGAGAATCGATGCCAAATAACGCCCAGTCGTGCGAAGGTTTTGCACGTCCAGCACTCACTCCCGGAAACTGATTTTGGTCCAAGACATGGCCCAAGGTATTCTGCTCATACGTACATGGGTCTGCGGCATGTGCATCGGAATACGGGGGAACGGAGATGGACATGCCTGCGGTAGGCCCTTTCGAATGTTGTAGTAGTTCTTGAACTGCATGGCCCGCAGTAAGTCCATATAATTCGTAGCCACCCTGCACGTTAGTCACCTTGATGATGCCACCGAAGGTAGCTTTGCGCGTCGGCCTCTGACCTGAGGGCGCTTGCTCGGCTCTCAGCACGATTGGAAACCCACAGTAGGTTGCGCAGGTTGGCAGTAAGATAGGACAGTGGACATCCACGCCAAGGATAGCAGAGTGTAGAGTCGGACCTCTTGCAATAAATATGAAAGGAAGGCTCGGAATGTCGGTGCGACTGGGATTAAGGAGCGCCGCAATATGGTCGGATTTGAAAAATGCCTGTACACTCTCTTCTAGTTCCGGTCTCCCAAAGACAACGACCCAGAAACGGGCATCTTCTTGGGTCTTTCCAATCACTGCTAGCCGTATGATCATAGTACAGGACGGGTCAAACCCCTTTTCTGTAACCTCTCGGCAGAGAAGCCCGTCGATGGCTGGGCTAACGCTTTCATAATGTCTGAGCGCCTCTTCATTGCCCCCAATTCTGAACCAAAACAGGTCTGTTCCTGGGATCTGACGTGCGCTGCGGTGATTCGAAAGCTGGGTTCGGTTCGCATTTGACGTTGTCGTAGATCTGCTGGACTCTGCCGTTGAACTGTAGGCTGAATCAGCGAGCGAAACATTGTCCGTAGGTTGCTTTGGTGCACTGGCACTAGGTGGAGATACAGGCTGTCCGAAATCCTGGGACGATACAACCTGACCAGCACTGGCGCGCGCAAAACGATCGTGAAGGGGCCCGACGCTCATTTCCTAAGCCATATCCTAACTACCTTGCAAGACAAATGAAAAGTTGTCGAACTAAGGGAGGAGGAGAGTGAGGTAGCGAAGCTGGAGTGAAAATCAGATGAAGAACCCGACAAAATTGGCAAGGGTGGCTAGACCGTATGAAAGGATATGCGATGCTTGTCGAGGCGTCTTTCCGGTGAGACTGTCCTGCGCTAATTATGCATAGACACCTGAGGCACAATTTTCTGTCCAATCAGCAAGAACTATATAGCTTTGTAGGCACACGCATCTAATAACCTAACGAACAGGTCAGCCTTGTGTGGCTGCAACTCCAACGTGTTTGAGGCCCAAATCTGACTAGGCATGATAAATAAACTTTTTAGCGGATGAATTTCTGATGTCCTTCACAAATCCTCTTGCTTCTCAAACTATACGGTGCCGTCCATGTCTTCGTTAGACTACGTTAATCCGCTCCTGGAGCTATTTCCTCTAGATGGTGCCCCCGAAAGCACCCTCAAGAGCGTTTGCCAGGTCGTATGGAAATGGCGAGAATGTCAGTATTGTGGAACCGAAGGGACGTGTGTTGAACACGCTTGCCCATGGAAAAGACGTCCATCACTGGGGCACTTCTTAAAGTTCTATAAACAAGTGACATCGTGGAATTGCCCAGAGCAAGTTTATCGAAGTCCTCCTGCGCTCAGAAACCATGACGATTTGTTGAATATCATTCGGCTGATTAGGGATAGGCCAAACGTCCCCAAGAAGACGCTTATGGAAGAGCATTTCTTGCTCTATGACGGAGCACCACCCGATAAGATCGATCGATTGCGGGCGTTTGACTTAGCTATAAGAATTTTGACCATGGCGAGATGCTCTTCGGGGATTTCTTTCCTCGTGCATTGGAAACCCTCCCTCAAGCCCATTGTTTGGCGGCCTAACGATTCGGCACTGGATTTCATGGCATCGGCGATAGCGAAGGGGAAACCGCTGCGGCTCAATGACGAAAATTTATCCCTAGCTTTCCCAGATATGACAGCAGATTGCATAGAAACTGCCCATAGCCTGCAGCTTGTAGGAACCGACGATATCCGCATGCATCTTTTCTTGGATAGCAAGGCTGGAGTTTTATACATATACCATTACGCCTCTTTCTTGAAGGAATATCTAAAAATGACTCGAGATCATGATTCTCACGCTTCGTGAGTTCCCCAAGATCTGCAAAGGCCCTTTTCTAATACCCGAAAGGGAGATCTTTCCACGACAGCTTGCTCTTGAAACTCTCCATTCCCTCCAGTGCATCCTGTTTCCTTTCTACGAAGCGTCGAGCAGGAGTCTGATAAAGGCGAAAGGATGGGATTCGGAATGTGTGGGGGTTGACTTTATGGGGTATTGTCGCGAGGATGAAGATGAAGTCTCTTATCATTACTGGGGCGGGCGCTGCTTAGCCCTCGCAGAACGGATTGGACGACCAAGGCCAGCAAAACGTAGCAGATTTTGGGAGTGGCTGATCAAAAGAAGTGGAGCTGAATATATAATGTTGGTAACTGCAATTGGTGTTGTGTTAGGCGCTTTGCTGGGGCTCGGTGCATTAGTCGTTGGTGCCTTGAGATAAGACTGGGGGGCTGAGATGGGAAAAGGCGATAACTGCTGGCGAAAGAAGCAATTGAAGCATGTTCCAATCAAGGGTTGAAGCAATTGAGTACTATCTCGCTCCTCAAGCCTAGCAGGCTGCTCGTAACATCGCAGATCAAATGCATCGCAAACAAGGTGTGTCGCACTCCAAATGTTTTATGTCATCGCAAATGGACTAATATTCGCTGGAACGTTGGGAAGCTTTTAATGAATTTCATTGGTTTCTACAAGTTTTAGAGCTGTACTTCTATCTCTTTTTCGACCGGGGGTTTGTCCCAGATTTCGAAACTCTTCAGCTTCGCAACAAAAGCAATAGCTGAGTCACATCTGATCATACTACGCAGTTTTTGTCTTTGTAATCTAGCATATATCCCAAATAGCCGTGAGCAGGGATGGTTGGGCGGCCTAGCAGTCGACTAGTAGTCTAATCCAGGGCAAAACGCAGAACAGCTCTATCCTTATTTTAGTAAGCACAGGAATCATCTATCCTAATGCACCACTATTAATCAAATGCACAAAGTCAACTCATCTCTATGCTTTCAGTAAACATCAATCAGTATGGCATACAAAACCTTCACAGCAAGAACTCGCCTACGCTAAGTTCAGCAGAAGCATCTGCAACGATAGTTAATGGTTTGCATAAACAGAGCGTTGCCAGTTATGTTCGCTGGTCAATATTCGCTTGATCGTAAAGATGACACTGTTCAGGAGATGCCACTGTTTCCGGATGGACCTAGTATTCGCAGTCAATCATCTCGACACATGAGGATAACAGCATTGTTTCTGGCATCTCAATAACTGATTAGTGCACAGGTTCATCTATTGCGAGTATACCTACGTTCGAGATCTACCGTGACTGCATTAACCCACGTCCCAGATTTATCAAACACATTGAATCTCGGATGCTCCGCTTATTTTTCGTCGGAAAGATGGCTATCTAGTCATGGAACAGTCGAATGGGTTGCCTTTTAGGCATTTCGTATTTTCCACAAGTGGAGATACAAACAACGGCAGCTTTGAAGAGTATTTCTAGTCTTCCATGCATCGTCTCAGGGTATGCAACATATTTAACGGAAGGTTTTTATTACTTCGTAGGTAATGCATCTCATGCGTGTAAATGAGTGCGGCAAGAGTACGGGTCGCGCTACGCATTCAAAGAAGCCCAGGTTGAGCAAAGAACAGGTATGGCCAATTCTAGTCAGCGGACAAAACCATCAAGGTAGTATTGTAGAATAACTTAATCGGGATTGTTATTCGTGGCACCTATAGACGCGCTCCTTCATGGACGATGCCAACTTCGTAGGCGTGCTAATTTTTTCTTTGAGAACGACTTGGATTATCTTTTAGTTCAACTTAGCTAACCTCAAGCTCTAGTATAATGGTAGTCGATGTCTCAACATCGTCATCTAGGTGTACACTCAACAATATTCAAAGCAGGCTTCCGAAGAAGGCGACATGTTGTTGTCTACCACATGACAAGATGTGAATTTTTTCAGCACTTTCAAATTATGTTTCGTCAGGACGAAAAGAACATCCAACATTTCAGAAGCTGGACCGGTGAGGAACGCGTGCATTTTTTGTGAGAATCAGCTTACTACAAAAGCGGAGCTCAGCTCGTTGGGCTGAACGCTAGTCCGCATGTGTGTAGCGAGCTTCACCGTATATGTGATTAACATAGAAACACCTTTCCGCCGATAGTATAGGCCTAGGGGGTTGTTATCCTAAAATTAAATATTGTTCATGATGAAATGTACTTTTTGAGTCTCGTGGCCCTTTGCGCAGTATTGCGTCGCTGACCGAATAGGAAAAGTACGTTTCACACTCAAGTTTACATTTTAGACTCCTCGATCGACCTTAAAGCTTACATGCCTTAGCATTATCTCCTAGCTCCCTTCTCGGCTTTATGCTGACCGCACAATGGTCGATTTAACCAAACATATTCGACGTCTCAACGGTCCGGGCTGTACGGTACACCGGTCAAGTCTCCACAAGAACAAAATTCAGCCTCGAAGATGTCAGACCAGAGTAGAGTAATCCAACGTTGGGGACCTAATCACACCTGCAACTAAGGAAATAAAGTTTATAAGACCTTGGATCCATCCTCTATCATATTCCTCATCAACTCACATCTCAATTCTCACATTTCAACTTCCTGCAATCCCCTATAACCCCCATTTACCACCACAATGAAGCCCTCAACCATCTATATTGTCCTCACCGGCGCTCTCTCTTCCACAGTCATAGCTAGGAAGTTCAATCCAGCAGCCACCTTCGCAACCTGGACATCGGACTCCTGCTAGAACGGCCAGCAAACCGACCACAGCGTGCCTGATAGTTTTTGCAACCATCTTCCAGGCCGGGACTTACAATTTGGTGGCTTGCTCCGGGATGTAACGGTACGTTGTTCCTGTTGATGAAACCTGAGAGAAATACTAATGATCTTGCAGTTAGGGTCTTTGAGAAAGAGGGATGCCAGGGCGCCTCAAACACATGAAGTGCATTACAGCAGTGCTATAACATTCATAGTAGGAACTCTTAACAGATTTACTGCTAGAATCTCTATATGCGGCATTTTGAGGAGATAAATATGGGAAGAATGATGGTGGACCGATAGAGGAAGATTTTCACGTTTAGTTTGGTTTTGCGGGATCAGATTTAGTCACTCGTAAATTTCGAGGTAATGCACACTACTCATTTCGTTGCACTTCTGCTTCTCTCTCTACCTCTACTAGCCCATATGGCGAACCTCTCATGATGTGAAGTCTCCAGGGTTCTAAAAGACATATCCTTCATTCCATACCAATGCCATCATCGATCGTATGTCCGATCTCCCTATTCTCATAGTCTAACTATTCTCGAATCCCGCATCAGCCCGTCCGTATAGTACACACTATTGATTTCATATGGCAACTGACAGAGGAAGCCCTGGATCTCTTCAAAAGACGGCTCATTTCCCCCATCACCTTGCGAGACTCCCTCGCCCAAAACTCCTGCGCATATCTTGATACTGCCATCCCCAGCAACCCATATATCCGGAAAAGTGCACTTCGGCTTAGTGCCCCCCCATTCAAATAGTAGGACGACAACACGTGCTCGCACTGGTAGATATGATAGCCACTGGTCAGTTTCCACTAAGTCCAGCTTATCGCTTTGCGATTCTGTCAGACGTAAGCTGTAGTTATCGGAACGAGGATCAAATCTGTTGCAAAGCCAGCGCTCGAAGTCGTAGAGTATGAGCGGTTTGATGTTGATGCAGGCGGAATCCAGCCACGGAAATGGAGAAGTAAGACTGAAATGCACATGCAGCTCGCCTCGCTTAAGATTTCTGTGAGAACGGTAGAGAAAGTCGTACAGAAGCTCTTTCGGAATGTTTGCGTTCGGAGTATTCGACACGAAATAAGCGCAGAGCCACACCCTTTCAATGAAATTTTCGATGGTAGATCTGAAAGAGCTGGACGTCAAGGCTAGGTTGAGATTGAGATGAGGCTCTTGGTCTTGCTGCTCTCGCCTGTCTTGTTCAGAGCTGATTGTAACTTGCTGGTTGTAGGGCTTGTCAAGTTTATTGACAATATCGAAGATGATGTCGCGGATACGTCCAGGTAGAGTAGTGAGATTTCGTTGAACTGGGGGAGACACGGACTTGCACAACGTCTTGCCATTATCATGAACTGTATATAGAAGCGACGGATAGCCACTTTGGTCTAGGTCTTGTTTGCCGAAGCTGACAACAACGTTTTCCAGCGAATTTCTTACGCTAATCTGATTGAAAAGATTAGGAAATTTGGCGTATATGAATAGATCGTGGGTCTTGTCCCCCAACATGGCAAGGATGTTCTCGAGGCGCTGCAAGTCCAAAGGACTTCTGCGCTCGATGTTGAGATCTTCCGGAGTCTGAGGTTCGAAGTCGAAGTCGAAGTCGAGAATGCAATAGGGGTTCCTCCATTTCATTTTGAGCAGATGCAACAAGTTGAGCGTGAAATGCGTGATTTGTACAGACTGCAGTTGTGTGGTGACGTGCTTCAAAAGCAAAGCGTTCGTACCAAGACTATTAATCCAGCATGGAGCGTGTTTACACTCAGTCTGGAGAGCCAAGCTAGGCATAGTGCAAGATATTTTGAACTGATTTCGCGAGTAGAGGATCTTGAGGATCTCAAAGTGAAGCTGTCGACATGCAGACAAGAGGCCGATAGAAGACTTGATCTTGAGCAGAGAAGAAGTATCTTTTGTCCTGTGGGCTTGAGGTACTTTGCAGCTGAGGAAGATGCCACTAGGGCAGATGAATATCTCCTCGAGGAGTAGAAGCCGAATGTCCAGTGGTAAGTCGAGCAAAAGTGAAAGCTTTCCAGGATCTTGCGCCTTGGACACGCCGTATGGAACAGGCATCGCCATCACTTCGCTTGATCAATAGTTGCGTAAGTGAAGAGAGTGGTAGGTTGTCGAGAGTAGGAAGAAGCTGTGATCGAAATTTGACCTAGTCTAATAGGTTAGCGCGGCCGTCTGACCGCAACCCGAATCTGGACAAAGGTGCTCGTATATAATGAGTTAGGGCCTCACAACAGCACTAGTTCATCTTGAACCACTCTACCTCTCCACCCCAACGTTCAGCAAAAGTACAATAAACACAAGATGATCTGCCTCGACGGCTATTTACATATAATTAAAAGGCCATATTCTTTATAATATTTAAACTATTGCGCTGTGGTGTTGTGATACAACGAGGGTCGCGATTGCATTTTATTAGGGCTGGAACTCCGGCTACAGCTTGGTAAATACAAACTCCTTCATACATTTATCGTATGCAAAAGTTAGTGGATTTCCTTAGCAACGACTTGCACTTTTCGTTTCAGGTTGCTACTTGTTGTTATAGTTTACCATCACAGCTACGCCTGTAGTAGGCCCTATAATTTTGAAGATTCCATAGTTTGTACAGCAAATTTTGATACGTTTAAACTATTCAATTACCTTAAAGCATTGTAGGGATGTAAGTAGTCTGAAAAGCAATAACGCGCGTTGCGAATTGTGAGGTGTCACAAAGGAAACCCATTCATTTTTGCGCACGATAGATCGTAGGTAAAACTCAATCGTCAATTTGAAGAAGAAAAACTCATTGCCTGTAGTACATTCTAAAAATCAAGACTCTATTGCAAAACTAGACAACTCAACACTGATAGTACGAAAAGAAACAACAAAATGCCGTCCTAGCCCCGTTCCACCGCCTCATCCAATTGCTAGAGGGTCAGTTGCGTCTATCAAACATTAGTAGATATATATAAACCCGCCCGGCACAGGACGCGCACCCCATGACCCCAGAATTTTCTCTCTACCCTAACTCCTCTCTTTGCCCAGACGGCATTTCCGCGACTTTGACTTGAGTTTATCGGTCCCAGTCGCCGGGATGCCTGAGCCGCTCACCGCGGCAGACGCATCTCGCGCCCGTGCCGGTTTCTTCGTAATTGCAGTCGCGGTCTTAGAAGGGTTTGAGGTAGGCTTCTTCGTTGCTTTCGGCACGCCCTTCACATCCTTAAACTCAACGAATCCATTACCTTTCCACCCCTGGCCATGCGCCTTTGAATCGTCCGCCGCGACTCCGTTCTTGCCAAACTTCCTTGCCCGTCCCCAGCGGCAGTACACCCATCCTTGGGTTAGAATCCTGCATCTGATACCCGAGTCCTTGCCACCGCCTTCGGCGGACCACTGGGGATTCATGGGCGTCGAGACGCCAGTCTCCCAACCGCCTTGGCGATATGCAGTAACACCGTCCATAAGGGTGATCTGCGTGAGTGCATCGTCTCCGCTAGCACGATTCTTCTCCTCGGTTGTGGTGCCTTTGGGCCAAGTTTTGCGGTTGCGTGGGTGTGTATCCTGCATAGCTATACGGTTGAAGCACTCCATGTGTTTGCTTGTGAAGGTATCTTCCTTGAAAGTTGGGACGAAGTAGTACACTGTGTGTTCGTCCGCACGCATAAGCAAGCTGAGGATGCCAGCTGTGGATACGATCTCGTACAGAGATGTTGCGACTTGGCTCTGGTCTATGTCCTTGACCTTCATGATAGGAAAGAGGTGTTCAACGATAGCTGCAACTACTGCCTTAGTGTGCATGTCGAAGTAAAGTGGGAGGGAGAATCTGGTGTCGTCTTTGTTATTTCCGACTTTGAGGCCATTGATGATTTTGCCATATGCGTTGTTGCGAAGGAAGCCTATAATTGTGAGCTGGATACATGTAACGGGGGGGGGGATATTACCATCTGCACTCTTGAGTTCTTTTTCTCTTTGTTTCAAAGCAGTTTGTGTAATTGCATTGGATCCAAAGCAAGCATGTTGGAAGACTTGCTCAGTGAGAACATTGCCGACGATAGCAATAATGAGCGCGCGTCTCTTCTGGTCGGAAATGAATAAATCTTGCCAACCTTCCTCGTCACTAGGCCCACCAGAGGCGACACATCCAATGACCTTGACAGTTTCAGGTTTCATAAGATGGAAGATTTTAGTCAGCTCTGTAGATTCGATTGTGCAAATGTTTTTCTTGATCCCATCCCTGGTGACCTCATTCTTGAAGTATTTTGCAGCGAAGCGCTCCATCAGATCCATGACCCACCAAAGTCCATCGCGCACCTCCACGTCGCGAAACACGTAGTCAGGCTCTGCTTTATGGTCTCCTTCTATCAAGCTGCGCTTGATGACTGTCTTGGCTTGGGAGACGTCGTTTTTCTTAGCCAACAGGATCTCGCTAGCCATCGTGTTTGGGCTTTTCTTGGAAGAGATCCATGGATCCGAAGCTGTGAATTTGGGGCTGGTGCCCGCCTTGGCGGCTGGTTCCTCTTGTGGTTCCATAATCACAGGGCTTCTTGTGAAAGTAGCCTTGCCCTTGCCCTTAGAAAGAGGAGCCTTGGGTGTGATCGAACGAACTTCAACTCCAGATTTTTCTTCATTTTTGAGCTCCATATCGTCACTTGAATACTCGTCCTCGGAAAATGCATTACCCACATCTAAAATCTCTTGATCCTTACCACTGGAAGGATAAGGAGTTGATTGGGGTTTTAAATCTTGAGTGTCAAGTCTCGGATACAACACATCGCTGCCAAAATCGGGAGAAGTGCGCCATTCGGAATCGTTAGAACCCGGTACATATGGACGGAACTTCTGCTGAAGATTATCGTAGCCGGGAGAACGATAAGGGGTTGGAGAAGTCTCATATGTCTCACGTTTTATGCCAGTAATACCTAGTCCTGTCACGTCACCGCCAAGGCTAGAATCGGGAATTTTGGTAGGTATTGGTCCATATGTCGGCTTCGTTGGTGCAGTCGGCGTCTTTGGTGCATACGTCGGCGTTAATTTTCCCTTCTTTGGCGTCGATGGTCCATACTTTAGTGAAGTCGGTGCATAACTCGACTCCTTAGGCGTCGCCTGTATAGAACTCCTTGTGATCCTAGGCGACGTCTCTAGAGAACCTGCAGTCCACCTCTCAGATGCCGCGAGGTACTCAGACTTGGCGCTTTCCCCAGAAGTTCGTCTCGTACCCGTAACCTCCCTAATCCTCCGTACCTTGCGCGGCGTAAAATCAAGCGTCTCAGAGCCAGTATGCCCCAAAACGCCGTCATCCAGGTTAATGTTTGCATACTCTGTCTCGGAGTAACCTGAATCTCGTCGTGTTCTCTTTCTAGACTGGTCACTTGAGCCGCTGGCTTTGCGCTTTCCGTCCATGGAGTCGGCGGTTGCTGATTCGGGCAGTGCGGGGCCTGGGAAGAGTCGAGCGACCAGGTCGGTGAAGATAGCCATGTCGGCGATGTAATATCTCCAGGCTTCAGATTGTTGGGGCGGTGATGCAATGCGATGCTCCTCGATCGTGCTTCGAGAACAACTGCTGTATTAGCAGTCCCGTCGCGGTGTAGGAGATAAGGATGCAACAAATATTAAAATAAACACTTGAAGAAACTTTGTTTTGCTTTGTGGGTTCTTGTATACTCAGGGTGGTGTTTGCCTGGCTTTGTCTCGATGTGTCCGCATGCGGCGATTGTAGAAGGGGGAAACCGGAAGGAGGCATGATTGTAGAGAACAAAGACGTATTCAGAAAACATTGCAAGTGACTGCAAGAAGAAAAAGACAAGGAAGCTTCGAGCACAGTAGCTTAACTCTAAGATGGATCTCGATTTGGGAGTGCAACACTGACGATCAGTGCATTCCAGAGCTGTTCTTAGTAAGCACTCTATTCGACCTCAAACCACCCTTGGAAGCCAGCGTAAATGAATAAATGCATGACAAATAGCAGTAAAGAGACTAATTCGATAGTGCCTCAAAATGTTGTGTTTTTAAAACAAGTTAGGTCGATCGACTAATAACCAAGTGGGTGCTGATACTATACTAATATAGCATTTACTCGATTATTCTTCGATACTGCCAAAAATCTCATTGCTCACTGTTAATTGTGACAATTTTCAAACTACCGTATAAAATTCTGAATGCCAAGTTACACGTACCTGCCCGTTGCACCTGACCAAAATCGAGAATGGTGAAAGTTGAGACAGTTCAAGCTCAAATATAAACGACTGAATCCTTTTCCAAAATGTTAGATGGGCAGACCGTAGTCGAAAACTTGTACTGGTAACATATGATCAACCTTTGTCTACGCAAGCCGGATGTATTCCTCCTTTGGTTCGAAAGATTCCCACATATCCTCATCCACAGATCCGATTGCAATACGCTCGTAGCACGGATCTTTCCACTCCACGAGCATTAGCCAATATCGATTGGATACGGTTTCGCTCCTAGCCGCTGACAACTCTATCAACCACAGATTTGGGGCAGCCGGGACCGGGTCACCAACAATGGTGACAACGTGAGGCAGCAAAGATGCCTTCTCTTTCTCAGCCATGGCGCCAGTCATTGGGTCGCTACAGTCTTGAATTTCGCCTTGTTCAAAGGTAAAGAATGATGCAGAGAGGGTTCTTGTTTTGAAGTGGAGAACCGGTTGATTGATGAACACTGGGTGGGGAATCCATTGCTGATCTGGGTGACTACTCCTAGGTATTGAGCAGGAGCCGTCACGTCGTTCAATAAGACGGATGTTGTTATGATCTTCGATATAGAATTTTTCGACTAGCGATTCTAAAGGAGGAAGCCCGGTGAAACCTTGCTGGGAAGAAGACAAGTGGAGGTGGACTACCGGACCATGCCAGCCTGCCCATGACCAAGTCGGAAAGGGGTGTTTTCCGTTAACGAGTCGATGACGAACAGGCGTGTTTTCCAAGAATTTCCAGAGCAGAGAGAAGTCGAATACCGGTTCAGGAAGGCCATAAACGAAATTGCCATTCAAGGTCTTTGCAAGTACAGCTGCTAATCCCGAGAAGGCATTAAGTATGTCCGATGGATATGATAATTCTCGCGAAGTGTAGTTAACTAACAGGAGATTATACCAATACTAAACTTGAGGTTCTTGCTAACTAGTGAAACCCCGCAGCTTGTTGAACCATGCCAGCTGGCTCAACCACGGCCCAGAGTGCAGGTCTTTGGGGACATATTCGTTTCGCGTCCCGCAGTGTTGGCAGAACATAAGCATTTGGTGAGCTGTAAAGATCAAACATGATCTGGGAAGTGATCGCTCCTGCAGTGCCCATGCACGTGTCTCATACTTTGATGCGTTAAAACAAGCCTCACCCCAAGCCCTCGGTCTCGGCGAAAGTTGGGTATTGCCACATCGCAGCGTTTGCGGGAAGTATGGTCGTCTTGCCAGGCTAGTACCTGAAATAGCGTCTCCTATAGTGGCGGCGATAGTCAAGAATGCTTGACCGTAAATAATATCCATCTTGGATATCTGCGAATGCTTGTGATCGTCATCATCCTGAGATATACATAAGGCATCTACCCAGAGAAACCTGTCTCCAAGTGAACGGACGAGCTCCATTGCTTCACGGACCACGGTAGGCAAATTGACATTTTTCCTGTCCAAAGCACCTTCAAGTTCAAGTTCCTTTCGATTAGCTTTCAGTGTGCGGAACGTCGATAGACCTCCCCAGACGTAGCTTAACGCATAGTATTTCTCAAATGATTTACGATTGATAAGTTTGAGCTCTCGGACATCGATGAGAACAAGATCTACTGCTACTTGACGTCTCCGTAGTCTCGCCCTGGGGTTTCTCCCGATGCGATGTCGTTTGTTGCATGCCTCCAGCCATGCACGAATAACAGGTAGCTGGATGCTTGTTGTATATAAAGTATCAGGATGCTGATTTCTTTCCGGAGTGCCCTGAAACCAGAGTGCACTGAAGTCTTCTGCAGATTGTCCCTCAAAGCTGGCAATGCGATCTGTGCACTTTTCCAGAAGAAATTCGCCAATTGACAAGACTATGTCTGGGCCGAGTGTCAAGACTGGGCCTGAATGTCGACGATAGTGTAATGTCCCAATTATTATGCCTGAGGGTTTTCTCCATTTATCTTCAGTAGCAATCAAGGGTTCGCTGTCCCAAGTACTGAGATAGTTTTGCGAGGATGTGTCCGCCAGTTGTACGAACGTTTGACAAATTCGACAGCTCTTTCTTTCTCTCATAGTCTCGAGCGGAATCGGACTCAGCTCTATCGGTAAGTTGGCCGGCCAGTCTTGATTTGCGTTCTCATTGTCCTCGAGGCCATCGCAGCGTTCAATGAAATCGGCAATCGACCCAACGTCAATTTTCTGACAATCCGTACATATGTCTTGGTCAGGTTTGATGTGAGTCCATTTTCGGTACAAGCTATTTCGGTTTCCGAGTTCTTCTTGGGGCATTTTAAGGATAAAACGCCGACAATCGTAGCGAATTCGTGCTGCGGAGATAATGCGGTGAGTACCGTAAAGATTCCTTATTTGCGGGCTACATGACGAGGCTGCACAGAGAGCTAAATAAGTAGAAAGGAGAAAGTGGGTAGTGGCTGATAGCGAGGCTGAGTGTATGTTGTGCGACAGAGGGGCAGAAGGCGCGGTGACGAGGACCTTCTGCCGACAAGGGTCGTGAACGCGAGTTTGAGACGCAAATAACTAAACAGCGAGGAAATTTCAGGTTAAAAGATTGCTAGCGACTAGCACAAAAGCTGAGCAGATGGGAAACAAGTGGTATGTACCGAGAAAAAGGGTGTTGGGTGATAATGTTCAGGAAAAACACGTGATAACACCTCTGCTCCATCGTCTTCTTATGTTCTTCCACAAAGAGTCGACGTGCAGGTAAACAGTAACCATAGACTTGGGCTCATAATTTAGATTGTCAACTCGACGGCAAAATTACAGTCTCAACCATACCAGCACTTCGGCTAGATACAGCAGTGGAATAAAAAAGCAGCTTGATCAAGGCTCTTTCCTTAGTATCAAAATCGTTCGAGTTCTTTCTAGATTGAAAGAGATATTCCTTTAGAGCTGAGAAGAGTGGGCATCCTTTTCGGCTCCAGCGGCCACGCTCTCGTGATCGGCAGGTACATGAAAAGCCGTTGAAATCTCTAACCTGGTATGCACAGCCCTAGCCTTATCCTTAAGGTTCGGCGAAAGCGGTAGCCGGGAGTCGGTGGAGAGTCGGATTTGACTTGGGGCGTTCTCCAGGTTGTCAAACCCTTCAAGGTCTCGATCTAGAGAACTAAGACGCCTGCAGGTGCTATGGTATTGTAGGGCTGTGTCGCGTCGCGCCGGTTAGAATGGCTGTTGTGCGATTTCTGCCAGCAGCCAGCACGCGCAGCAGGACCAATCTCCTCGAAAGTGAGAGATTTCTCCCAATCACGATTCGAAGTCGACATGTATTTTGGAGCCTATTCTGACAGTCAAACATGTGGCGTTGACGCGCCTATGCCAGACACGCCATGTCTGAACAGGCACCCGTTCATGTTGAGGCTGAAAGCGAGACGAAAGAACCCGCTCGACTGGTAACAACAACAACATCATCTGATAGTCGATGCGTTGAGAAAGGAGTAAGAGCTCCGAATCCACCCCCCTGGATACAGTAATAGGAGAATTAAAAAGGGGATCGTGGGTAAGAAGCTGACAGGAAACCTTCGAGACGAGATGACTTGGTACAGTGCTATTCGTCGCACGGGTGTAAGCATGAGCTTACGCCCGGGCTTTATTCCCAGCGCTATGGCTACGTCTCTTCCAGAAGTCTTCCCCGACTGGCGTGTCCTTGCGAAGGCATGAGTAGCATAATCTGGAAGGCAAAGATCTTCAACGGCTGGACGCACCACAGGGTGGATCCCCTTTTGTAGGGTCTCGGTCAAGAAATAAACCTGGACGATCGTTCAGCACGCACAGAACAAGTGGTGTTGAGACGCCGCCAAGAAGGTGAGTGGCGCACAATGACGAAAACGACTTCTGGAAGGCTTCCTGCTGCTTTAGCTTGCACACCCTCGCTTTCAGGTGCATGTTCGCGGCTCTGGCTGTGCTGCAGACGTCCAATATTTGCGTCTCCATCTGGGCTTCGGTGGCAACGGTTCATGCGTCGGTAGACAAATCCGTCCAACTCCATGGTACCACAGTAGATGGGGCAAAGATGAGCGTGCAACGTGGTTGCTTTTGCCGCACTAGACTTTACAGCACAGTAGGTTACACCCGCGTAGTGAAGGCCGCTAAGCTTGGAACGTTCTTCGGGCCCGTCGTAGATGGCGCCTAGGTGTTTTGCCACCCTTAGCTCAACGCCCGCAACGCCCGGTTTCTTGGTAGCTCTGGGTTAAGAGGAGCCGTGCCCGCCTTGCCAATCTTGCTTGCTACAAGACAGCCGACGGCCCTTGGGATTGAGACTAACATCACAACGCTGCCACCCGCGATTGACCTTATCGTGCATCCAAAGACAAACGCAAACATGGACTCGTCAATGTTCCGCGACTTCAGCTTCGAGGCACCAGCACAACAACATACATCCGCCAGAGAGATCGAGAGAGCATACTCGCCCTTCACACCCTCGCCTCCACCATCAACGCGTCCGCCTACACCTCCGCCTTGTCACATCAACGACCTCGCATACCGCTTAGATCAATCGAGCCTGCAAATCGAAGTCGACGACCGCTACACCTGCCACGACGAGCCTCCCACGCCGGCGACCGACGACCATGCCTTTCCCATCACGCTCGACTCATCGAAACACTCTTCTTCTTCTCTGTATACGCGCCTGTCATCATCCACACTCCGCCAGCAACGACAAGCGAACCAACGCGCACAGTGCAGTTCGCCACGGCTAGAAGACATCGCCAGCCTCGTGCAGCGAATGGTACAGGATGGCGACCAGTGCCGCGTTTGCGAGCACAAATCAAAGGCGAGCTCGGTTGCCTCGACAAGTGGCGAAGATGAAGGTGTGGACGTGGACTTTATCCCTCCACCGCAAGCACCACACTTATACACATTGAAATTCAGACGATCGGGTGATCGATTGAATACAGGCGCCGTTGTGAGCAGGAGCGTGAAGATGAGGAGAAGATCTGGAATCACGAAGAAGTCATCAAAATAGTAATTATTCTGCACGGTTTGGGTCGCATTGCGACGGCGTTTGGGACTGGCTTTGAGTCAGAGATTTCGGATGGCGCCATATACCACACATAGTACTGCTCCCGGGGCAGCCACAATATTGGGAGTGCGAAAAGGAATTTGCGGATTGAACAAAGGTACCGGGTGGCGCTTTATTGTTAATATTGGGCGGAGTTTTGTTTTCAGCAGAGGAGAGCTCCCTTAAAGGTAGAGCCTGGCGTCAAACTGGTGTGCGATAAGCTGCAGCGCTATCGTCTCTACAATCAATTGTATACGTTCTATAAATCTGATCCTCTACAATATGCGTACTTGATTTGAAGTTGATCAGGCAATGATGTAACGTCTGACATCAATGGACAGCTACCGGTAGGGCTGATGCCTGTATGCCCAGCGACCCACGATCTGGGGAGGTCGGCGAGGTGCGCCCGCCCGGTTTTTCGCACCCTGGGAAACACAGTTTCTCGGGTCTCCGTTCGCTTCTTCATACGTTTCCCATCACGACACCGCCGTCCGACATGTCGCTCAGATGACGATGATGACATCCTAATTGCGCCGGCGCACACGATTGACATACCACGACATGTCCATCTCACGTATCGCGACCGCTGGTCGAAGCAGAGCTCCGTCACAGCTCCTCGCACAACGAAGCGTACATTTGCGCATACAGCCCAAGCCAGCAGATTTATCAGAGAGCAGAGAGATTCTTAGGGTGATGCAAAGATTCGGGGAGGTCAGCACGTTCAAAAACCTCCGCGTACGTCCATGCTACTTATGAAACCCGACGCGTACCTCCGATGCGAGATCTCCTACGTGAGAGCTCCGTAGCGGAGGTTCAATTGCGGGATGCGAAGCTAAAACGTGTGTGCACAGCACGAATACCACAGCCCAGCAGGCAACATATCCCTAGCCATCTACCGAAATGCAGACTCCGCCCAACAAGCCCTCAATGCCTCGCCCATCCGATTCGCGCTCGAAAAGGTCATTGCAGAAGTCGAAGTAGACAAGAAGGAACGGGACTGGAGTGATGATGAGATTGAGGGTGAAACAGAGACTCGAGGACAGGGTGCGCTAGATGGGATCGAGGATATAATACGACCGAGTCAATTGACCAACGACTTGCTACTAGATACCCAAGCCACTGTCTCCTCCTCGTCTGCTGAAACCCCCGACCTCTCCTCACAAGGAGCGAATAAACAATCCCCCACACCCTTCCCCTTCGAGCCCCCAGCTCCCATTGCCCGCAAAGTCTCCTCAAAATGGTTCCAAATAACGGTGGACCGCTCTCGCGTCATCCACCAAGATTTTGTCGAACGGCAACCTTTCTGGAAACAGTTCACGCCGATGAAGAGCATGGCGCAGGAAGATTTGATGACGAAGGTTCCGCATATTGGGCTGAGTGATGTGAGTAAGAGGCCGCCGAATTATCATAGGACGCCGAACAAGGTCATGAGGCAGATGAGTTGGTACGTTGAGAATCGGATGGTGAGCTTGAAGGAGATGTTTGAGGAGGGAGAGAAGAGGTGATGGAGATATGACAGTCGGGGAAGACACAGCGAGGAACGCCAATGGCACAGAAAGATCTGGAGGCGATGCAGACTCTGGGGTAACTACACGCTATCTGAAGGATGCCAGAATCCGTATATCTTCAGGTCATGGATGCTTACTTTTACTCCGACCTGGAGGTACATATCTTCGAGCAGGCTAGAAACCCGCCTCAGATCTGCATTGCTACCAAGCAATCGACTCGCATTCTCCTCGACTGCTTTAGCTATTATCTGCCACGGCAACAATGGTCTCAATCGGAATTGGTTCCAGCCTTTGTGCAATACGAGCACGCAAACTGCTCAAAGAAGTGTGGATCAGTTCGTGCAGAACGGTGCCAACTCTCTCCAATGCCATAGATGTTGAGCGTCATTCGAACTCTGTGGGATGCATCAGCATATGCTGGTGCCATGCGCGAAATACGAAGAACTCATACGACAACTCAAGCACTCCCTTTGCTTCCAGTCAAGTGTCACCCCAAAAGAACGTGAGTTTGGAGAGTGCGCCGAAGCCGGAGATGTGGTCAAAGCACTCTACGATGCGAAGCATTATCGCCTCATTGCACGAGTTTCCTGGAGTCCGCTTCATTTATATCACGCCGTCCTCAGAACTCTAGGTCACAAGACCTTCATGCTGGAAGTCGGTGCCTCGCTCATTTCGGGTTCAGATCTACTAAAGCACGTAATTACCGACCCAGCTAGATGCTGCTCTTCGCACAGACCACTATTAGGATTCGATGATAGTGTACGTGCTCCCCTAGGACGAACAACTGGGTCGGATGACTCGCGTATCGTTCTAGCACAGGTGACGATGTCGTCTCCGAAGTGGGTGTTAGGAAGACACAGCCTGCACGTACATGCTACCTGTGGGTGCTCGATTGCCCACTCTGTCAGGTCCGAAGTCTTCTTTGTATCGACGAGAGATTGCAATCAGCATAGCTACAAGACGAACAATGAAATCGATACTTGGGTATCCTTCTTTCGAACAGGTTCTCGCAGAAAGCTCTCTTGCCGCGCTGTTAACATCCAAATTTCGCCAGCTACTCCTCTATATCGCTACAGTTCACTCATCTGCTCTATGTCTCGCTAGTTCCATGACAGCAACGACAACAGTTTTTTTTTGTCAACTATGTCACATGTTTGTCCAAGCGGTGTTATAGCGGTCCAGCTCCTATGAACCCGTGCATGTTCAAGTCTGTACACTTAGAAACACAGTCTTCCTCTCCATACCACACAAGGCAAAGCATCCATGCAAGGTCCGCATCTGAAAGAAGAAGGTTGAGAGCAGCGTCTTCGATTCCCTAAGCTGGGATCTGACACGCACAACTACGAAAAAGTACAGTTATACTGATATATCTGACGCTTCCCGCACACGAATTCAGACAAGTAGGCGTGAATTATCCCATGCAAAAACTGTGCCAAGTCGTTCACCAGCCGCAAGGAGCTCACGTCGCGTTGCTCACTGGACGTCATATCCTTGTCTAACAGGATGCACAAGAATGGGCGTTGACTTCAAGGGCGACTAAACATGCGGCCCACATCAATCTGCCGTTCTAACCAGGATGTTTCATATGAAATCGATCGACGAGATCGCTCCAGCAGAGAAGATTCTGTTCAGGACGTCGAGAAATTCGAGCATCAGTACTAGACTGAGATAAGCTCGAATGTCGTATTAGTTCGGGTTTTCCAGCAGCTTGTGCTCTGACATGAAGGATTGAAAGTCTTCAAGAGTGATGTTTTGTTTTGTAGCTCGTTGGTCTATAGGCCAACTAAGATATTCAATTTTTGCTATAACCAGTTGCAGGACCTCACATGCTCCATTTCCTTCCTTGGTAAGTAGAGGAGACCGTTCTATGAGCATAATTGCTGTATCCGACGTCTTATGATTGATGAGATATAAACAAGGACGGCTCGAATAGCATCCAGGTGCACACGGACGGAGAATACCTTCAGAACAATGTACTTTTTCATTCCGAGTTTCTGTCGTCATCGATCTGACAGGGTGGAGATCTGCTCTCGTGTTTAATAGTAGTACGGTAGACGACAAGGATCTGTAAGTTGAAGGTTGACTGGCTGTTCGAAAGAGTGCTGAGTTGGAGGCGGACGCAGACATGTACCGGATTTCAATGTGGATCTTGACTGGGATCTGGAAATGGAGTTCTCCGTGTATATCCGACTGAAAGTCGATCGGGGAGATGACATGTATTAAAAAAATTGTTTGGATGATGAGCAGAACTCGGGTCTGAATTATCATCTGAGCTTTCTAGATGCTCGTTTGCGCGCACACGGCGATTACAAGGACTGCCACTTAGCCGGTCATGGGGATATTGCCGTATCCCTTCATCGGGATCTTCTTCTGCTACCTCATTTTCAAGCTCTACCAGATCTTCTTTTGGAAGCTAAACCTAGGCGTCCGCCATGGGAGAAGCCTGGGTATCAACGTATAGACATGCTCGAGGTAGCAAAAGGATGACTCCAGCGTGAAGAGAATTATCTCAAGCATAGCACGTGAGTTTTACAGACTATGTTCTTCCTTATATGCTACTCTGTCTGCTCGTATCGAAGTACAGCTCATCATTCGTTCCAACGTATCGTTTGTTTACATGTCATCTCGGTTGATTACATGACACACAAGTATATCAGAGTGTCATCTCTAGGCCATATTCATCGATATGTCGCAGATTTTACGTGTGAGGCCAGGGAATATAGATTTCTTATTGACTGACTTTTGGATACCGCCTTTCCTAAATAAAAGCTCCTTCTAAAACTATCCTCTTCTTTAGCGCCACTGGTAGAATAAGCCTCTTAACACTTATGTACGTCCTTGCTGCTAGCCATACACGTATTGCGCTCTACTAGAACCTATCTAAGCTCTGCGCTATCTTCCTACTTGCTATAATCTCAAACCTCTAAATTATCTAAAGCAACACAGGTAACGTGAAAATCCCCTCCAAAACTTGTGTCTCTATGCATAGGTTAACTTGTCAATAATATTATGTCCTCTCTAGGCGCTGCCTTAACCATTTAATAGATTTAGGCTAACCTAAACTTTGCAGCAAAGGCAAAGAATGCTGTTTAACACACACCCCTAGTTATAAAGAGGTGTAATAAGCAACCTGTATATTATTGGTAGCTGAATATTAAGCATGTGAAGACTTGGGTGCAAAGTTCTAATATCCATAATCCTAGTGTGAACCGTTTTAAATAGGGGCCCTATCAAGGACAAAATGTTCATAAAGGAGCCGTTAATTAAGAGCAGTGTGTAAGGGGCCGAATCTCGAGGATTAAAATGCCACGTAGAATACGGGTGGAATTGTTAAGGAAGCAGAGGTTTTCTGCTACGGAGACGTAAGTACGTGGAGCTCGTCCGCTTGCTAGCTATGTTAGGGGCAGTGTTGGTAGAGCTAAAGGGAGGTACTGGAGCCGAGGACCTATATGGCCGAGCCCATCACATAGAGAACTATACACAATTGTTCTATGTAAACTATCTAACTAATAGATTGATAAACATGATATTAAGGATACCATTGAAGTTCTAAAGCAGGGAATGGAAGTTAAGGCTACTTCGGTACGCAATTTCACGTGAGGATGCCGGGAAGTAGATTACAGAGAATTTAGTACGAGTTTAGAGCGCAAGTATACCTATAAGACTGTGGGAGTGACGAACTAATTCAAGACTAGCCGTGCTTGTCACACTAAATTATGTACCTATATATCTCAAAACATAGATAGCAGAGAGAGAAGATCATAGAGCAGGATTTTATAAATGATTTGATAGTGAAAAATGTGAAGGAAGACCACCAAGATAACAAACGCTAATTCTTGAGTTCTCGTACGTCGGTGTAAACCTCATCTTAGTACCTACACTACCTGCCAGAGCCAAGATAAATGGTAGGATATAGACCATTTTTTGTTGTGATAGCTTCCATCTCAGTCAGGACAGAGATAGCTACACGTAAGATATCTCATGCCGTAGCTAGCTTTTAGTGTGTGATTCGATTAGCCACTAAGACTGCAAGATGCTGCGGGAGACCTTCGCTCATTGTAACAGGTTTGCACGGTCCGCACATATGTTCACCTTGATAGGGTTACAGCCTGCGCCTGCTACCCACTTCCCAAGGTACCGTAAGATTCGCGACCTCCTACTGTGGTATTAAGCGAAGCTAATGTACAAAGTTGGTGTGATGGCTAGGGCATCAAAAGCACTTACTCGGTTGTTTTTAATGATATGAAGAGCTACAGTACGATGAATCAGCAGCTTATCACTTGTTGGTTGGCGTAAGGTGTTTAGTAATGTTTTTGGCTTCCGTGGATCATATCCATGCATGCAGTAGCCATGTGCAGTACTTTCGCCTGTTACAGTATTCCAACGCCTTATGGTCCACATTGCCACATGGCATCCGTGGTACTGGAAGAGTCGTGTTCCACCACTGGCAGTGACAGGTCGCACAATACGCCTCGTTGGTATGCTGTGCAACGTAGTTATTTTTCACATCGCTCGACGGTGCTTGAAGAATATGCACATATAACATCCAGTATTGTGCGTCAAAAGTCCTCAGCAAACATGCGATCCTGACATCCACCTGCCATCCTGGTCATATTTTGGTGATCTGATTCTTTCTACTACTAAATGCATTGGTCTTAGCAGACACCTTTAGGTTCTTAATCGTCTTAACTAGCTTGTTCTAGGTTCGCGATGCATTCGTATCTAAGTATCGATAAATGAATGTCAAGGTCCATGATGAGGGTTATGCTAGTAAAGTGGTTCCGTCGACCAGCTAGATCCATGCGCAAAACGCAGAGATCTCAACGCGTAGCCTCCACGCAAGTTCGGCAACTACCACTGGACGGGTAAACTCTCTTGAGCGCACAATTCTCGCTTAATTTTCTCCCCGCGCCCAGAAATGGATTGTGCCGGTGTTGAGTTGTACTTATTGAAGAGGGGTATGACGTTAACAACTAGCGATCCAACAGACGAAATGCGAACTTGTTTGATTCCCATAAGCCTCATAGGCTATGCGGCTAACACTCGTTGATGTAAGGAGATGCACGATCGCGCGATGCAAGGGCCCGATAGTCTCGGGACACCAAACTATGAAACGGTGACCCCACTTGTCTTGGGGAAGGGTTCAACCTAAAAATTGACCCCGTCTGATCAAGATATAGAGTCTGAACAACAAAAGGTAAGCCATTGAGAGTGAAATGAATGGATGGACAGAGGCTGATGAACGGTTTGCCTCGCCAGATCCGATATCCCACGCTTAAACGCCTGTAAGCCCAACCCTGTAAGCGGGGGCTCCACTTCTTCCACTCGGCATCAGGCGCAACAAAACTAGCTAGACTGGCGAGTAACGTAAACCGTGTCTGTGTTACACAATTGACTGACGGTGCAAACAGGGTCATCTTATCCCACTTTATTGTCACTGAATGTTCGAGCAACATCCATGGGTAGACGCTATGTCGGCCAGTCCCTATTGTGAGCCAACAAACTCTTACCAGACGCGAGCCTTGGAGTGCTATTAGTGCGGAAATTCCCCACCTTATCGTCCGAACCTGTGGAGCCTTGGAGCGTTATTAGTGCGGCAATTCCCCACCTCATCGTCCGAACCTGCGGAGCCTCGATGCTGCTCAGTGTCCATATCAGAGGGGTTCGGTGACCGCAACAGTAATGCAGCAAGGCTCGCCACAAGGCTTTCTAGAAGTTTGGTGATTGACCCCTCGTGTGCCTTACGCCACATGTGGACCTTGGGATGTTGCGTGTCTCCAATCACGTTGCCTTCTCAACATTATAAATTTGCGGGCTCTGGCCGAAGCCGTAACATTGTTTCCTGAGGCATCCATTCTGCTGCCACCCTCTTCATCACACACATTATTCACCGTTTGAAGGGTCTATGTATAAGGGAAATAATCATGACGGTGGTTGCTGCACGTAACAACTGATGAGACAAACTCACATCGGCCGGCCTCGCAATTATCTTACACGGGTAGGCGTGAAGGTGAAATAGGCACTTTTTTCTGTATGATAAGGTTCAATGAAGCCGCAGTCCACCCCGAACACTATCAGCATGACACACATGGTGCCGTTCTTGAGCAGGTCCTGTATCTTTGACCACTGGCCACTGGCCAGGCGAGCAGACGGCGCAGGGTGCATTGAGAAAGCTCTTATTGTTGTACTTGAGTACAACATATTGCAGAAACCAGAAAGCATGGATTACTTGCGAAAAGTGGGTCACGTATGTGGTCACACAGTTAGCTGGCTGGCTATGCTCATGTTCTTGCCGACCCACGGTGTCACTTCGTGTGTTCAATCCACCCAGTGCCCTCCCAGCCCAAAACATCAGCTTTCCCCTCCGAACTTCTTACATCCACCACAACACACATTCCTAACCATCTTACGATCACCAACAGCTACCTGACAGTCTCACACGTTCATTGTCTTTCCAGCGGGCGATCAACGTCTTTCTATTTCCCAGGTTCCATATTTCCGGCCGCAGGTCTCCAACCCTCTACGCACCATCAATATTCTTACCCGTCTCCCTGCGCTCCTCGCCTAACACTTTGCGAACTTCCTAATACACGTTCACCTTCTCTACGATTTGCGTAGAATTGCAGCCGTCCTCCAGGAATTTGAATCGCTTGTCGCTCAGATTCCAAGGCAGTGACCTACCTAGAGTACGATATTCCGCCCAGGAACCAAACGACCACTTGACGTGCGAAGCTGCGACCGCACTCCCAACCGCCGCTTTAAGGCGCCAAGACCCACCGCCTACTTAGGCAGGCGAGCCGACTCTTCAGTAAGATGGTGGGGGGTATGTCTAACGCGTCTTGCAAAGCAAAGAGCGATGGTAAACTCACAACCAACGCAGCGAGTAAGTGCTAAGACTGCACTGCTTGTCATCACGTTACGTCGAGCAACAATGGCTGACACGAAACAGGTACAGATGCCGACTCATCTACTCGGGAACCCACTGCAGATACCGCCTCTGTTCTTCAGCCGGGTGTGGTCAAGAGTCTCAGGGAAACCCACGATGCAGTCTTCCGGGACCTCACCTCTTCCCCCTCTCTAAGTCTACATCCTCCCAGGATTGAAACCCGACGGAAGCGAAGACAATGGATACGGAATCTGCAAGCATGGGCGAAGCGGCACAATAGGCTTTGGCATCCATGGCGATCGCGAAAAAATAAGCAGACTAGTTACAACGATGCCCATGCACAGCGCAGCTACGACGAGACGTTTTCATGCGATATCGTTATAGAGGTTACTGACACAAACGGAAATCCTAGACTCCACCACGGAAGAGCTATGGTTGACTTCTGGTCTCCCTGTAACATCATCAGCCGCAAGTTTGGAAACATCATTTGCGATGATCTTCAGTTTCGGAAGCCATACCCGCTAGTCAACACTTTGGCGGGGCCGGCAAATGCTGTCAAGAATATCCAGGCAAGATGGCATTGCGTGAATGATCCGCATGTTCTCCATTCTCCATTGAAGTTCGACGAGACTTTCGATCATTCTGAGTTCCACATCATGGAATATGACCCCGCCCGTTTCGATGTCATCATCGGCCGCCCTGATATCATCAAATTTGACATCTTGAACAAACGGGCACGAATTCCGTTGGCCGCGACCAACTATTTTAGAAGCCTACCCCTTTCAGTTAACAGTACGTGAGAAGGACTTCGTTGCGAGCCGGGACTGACCGGTGCTCATAGGTCGTACCGTTCAGACCGATGAAGCTGCTGCTGCTTTGGCACAGCAGCAGGAGATGGACGAGATGAAGCGTGACGCTGAATGGAGGGTAAAATGAACCATTACTGTCCTGATGCTCTTCGCTAACATTTTTGCAATAGGAACATCGCGATAAATATGCCCACACTCAGGCTCATTCGTTTGCCCTTGGCTATGCTCAAAAAAAAGCTGCTCGCGATGGCCCTGAATATCATAACGAAGCATATCAGCAGGAATACGCTCGCCGGTTCCCTATCGCCAAAGCAGATTTCACAAGACTTTATCGCCGAACATAACGTCCCTAGCTTCAACTCCTCGACCATACTATGCTTGCCTTCGCTGCATGCATAGAGATACTGAAGACATCAAAACTTACCTTACGACTTCTCGTACCGATAACGATCCTCATGTTTACCATCTCGCAACTGGCTTCTACACCAGCGAACCTCATTGCCTCGACAATCTTCTCCCTCACAAACCCTAAATGTTGGCTACTCCCGAGCACATCTTTAGAGTATGATCTAGAGACCTTGCTTACTTTAAGTTATGGTACTTGTAAACAATTTTAATATTGGGCGCCATCCATGACCGTTCGACACCATCCATGACCGTTCGACACCATCCAGGACATTGGGCAATAACAGGACCACTCCATACCACAATAATGGTGCATTGCGCGTTTCCATAGTACGAACCACCACGATTAAACACATCCCATGCATATACCACACCGGAGTTTTTGGACATTCCATGCATTACGCGGCTGGCTATATAAGCCTATTTCCTTTTCCTTATACTGGAGGCACACTATTCCTTCCATTTTGGAATAGGATCTTCTTCTACGACTTGACTTTTATCTTTTCCGTTATCTTGGACCTCCGTTACTCATAATGACTATTCAATATTGATGAGCTTTTTCTGGATCTCATGTCACGACTTGACACCCGGACTTCCCTCTCCATGATCATCATTCCCGCTGCATACAAGCGCATTCAGTCATATCCTTTCTTGCTGTGAGCCTTATATCCCCGCATCTGGAGTACCGTATTTCTTGCAATGTTCATGTTTTCTCGTTATCAAACCTTTCCACCAAAATCCGTACAGGAAGTGTGCATGGAAATCCTGGATATTACTTCCTCTGGATTTTTGGAACTCTCTTCTGGATGTATTCACATGTTATATTTGACACTCTTGGACGACACACTTCGCTGGGCTATTCCGGGACACAATCATCGAACTCTCATCGGAATTTTGTTAGGAGTTTTTATGGAACCCTTGTAGAAAACATTTCTATTAGGCTTTTTTCTTGGTTGTCGACTATGTCGGCACACCCTTCTTCCTTGCTTTAGTGATCTGGTTCGGATGATGGAAAGACTGTCGAGAGGCAAGGGGGGCTTGTGCGAACATCGCCTAATGTATGCGCAGTCCAAGTAGTATCTGCTACTGACATTTAGAGTCATTAGTGGCAGCCGTCATACCATCCGAAAAGGGGTAATCGCAATATGTGTGGCTGATCTCAAAAGATCAATTCGCGCTACAGGTGTGATATACTCTTACCTTAGGATCTTCGCCTCTTCAAATCCGTTCGCGCTGCGTCCATCAAGAGTTATCTGTGCAGTGTCATTGTCCATACAATCTATAAATGGCTGACTCATTATGCTGTCCAGTATGAGCTAGTGAAAGAGTCTCTTTTTGTGACGTGTTGCATTATACATCAAGGTTCAAAAGTCTCAGCTCTACCCTTCATGCATGTTGTAATGTCACCATGCGACCACAATGTCTGATCTCGTAGAGCAAGAGATCTACCGTATCGAATGTCTCAATTACATGTGTTGCAGTCTACCTGACCTTTATCTGAGCTTACGAACACCACTTGAACTGCGGCAAAGCTAAGTAAATGTCAGCTGGAACAACAATAGGATCTGCTCAATACTCACGCCGCTGTTACAGCAAATACCTCCACGCGCTTTGCGTTAGTAAAGCCACTGAGGCAGACGGAAATCAAGACATTGAAAGCTCCTATGATTCCGAGGCGCGCTGGCATTGAGTGAACCAGATACAGAACAACGATCGAAGCTATAGGAAGGAGAGATGCCATAATACTCGTGATCCAATAAGTGACTCTCAGAACCTTAGTATCTTCATATCCTATGACGCCATGTACTTTCGAGCGCTTCATGATTTTAGCGCAGCCGCAGCGGAACAAATTTGTGATGGCCTTTTCAATCACCCAGCCTGAGAAGGGATCTTCCTTTTGTCGGGGACATAGCGTAATGAGATCGGGACTAGGCTGTACGCGTCCTGAAACCGATCCCCATACCGTCGCATCTGGGCCTTTAAATGGAAGACCCATTACTTCCTTATTGTGTAGGAAGTTTTGCATGTATGTGAGATCCCATTTGTCAGGCTCCGGATATGCAAGGATACGGGATTGTTGAACAATGGCCTCGTCTGTCTACTTGTTAACGACCGCTTACACATCTCCAATGGAAGTAAAACCTACTATACAGTCTCAGGGTCTCTCGAATTCTTAAAACCAGATTCAGTTGTCGTACATCGCCATCGTCTTCTGACGTGCTCAATTGGTACCAACTCAAGGCGTATTTCGACTTTCTTGGATGCCCACTTAGGCTGTCTTCCATTTGCTGCTTCCTCAACTGTATTTCAAGCCACACGAGCTCTGCTTGAAAGTAGAGTAGATTCTCGGCGTTCAAAGCACCAAATCGGCGGAAGATTGCTGTTTCTGGGCGAAGTTCGATCTGCCCCGCAAGCTTCGGATACCCCTTTACCTTGTCTGCGAGAGGGTCAATTAGTGTTTTTTCCATTTCAGACAGAAATAATTAGAGAATTTTATTTGGAAAATCTTTGATTAGACATGTGCGGCCAGGCCATGTCTAAGAGATAAGGCTTTTGCTGGAGGACCTTGTTGCTCCGCTTTGCCTTCTGAGCTTTCCGGTGTGCAATTTTTGAAGAGGTGTCCGGTTATTGGCGTACAATTAACAAATCCTTGGGCGCTTGCATCAGGCTGCATTGAAAGGTGCGAAATTAGACTGATCCTTGAGTATAGCCAAACTGACTTGCAACCAAGTAGGTTGATCAATTTGTTGCCCCACTTTGATCCACCAAAAGTTGATGGTAAATGATTACTCCTCCCATATTTTGCAAAAATAGACTTTCAGGTGAAAATAGAAGCAGCACGAATGTGAATAAGTGCGATCAATGAAACTCGCCGACGTTGAGACGATAGTCCCAGCGTGTAATTCGACTAAAATACTTTAGAGAAGACATCGAAAGCCACCAATAACCCTATAGCAACCTATAAATTGTGAGTGAAATACATTTTAACACTTGCAGACTGAGATACATTACCACACCATGCTGGGTTATAGGTCGCGTACAGTGTGGAATGATCATGTGTGCTATCGTGCTTGTCAATGACACGCAACCTAATTGGAGCGAACTTGAAGTAGGCAGAAATAAAAGGCAAACCTGATGCAATTGCATGCATGGCTTCAACAGCGAAACTAACCACCACCTTATTGGGGTTTGCCTTTGACACTCGTATCAGTATTTGGTCAGAGTAATAAACATAGGCTGAATCCCCATCTCAGTCAGTCTGCCAGGGAAAAACCATAGATAATATGCAGCTGCCTCTTCAGCAGTATGCGTCTATCCAGCAACGCATATATCAAATGCAGGTGCGGATGTTCAAGATAATCAAAGACTAGTGTAGGCTGCGAGATTGTATCCCAACTGATCGTCTACCCTCCATGTCACATTTCAGCCTTACTCAAGTGTTTCTTACAAGCTAAAACATGTGAAGCTACAGCCATGTGCCTCAAACTAATAATTCTAATGTCTATGAACTAATCGGGAGTTAAGCTGTTGAGTACTGTCTTTTCCTTTTGGGCTCCAACAAAGTATCACCTCTCTCGTATGTTTGAAAACACTCTTTAAGTTCTAGAGAAAGTAACATGGTCATGATTTGTGCCGCTCAGGAGTGGCTAAGCGCGCTTACGATGGTACGTTTTGTATGGTAAATCTCAAATGAAGGTCCCAGTGCTCCTATCATCGCAGGAACGAAAAAGCCGGATATAAGCCGCGAATTCTAATCATAGAAAGAGCAACAAGAGCAACATAGATAGTTGCCCGGCAAGGCTACATGAGTGTGTCTGGGTGCACGGGCAAGCTACAAAATATCAACCACGAGCAATGTGGTTCTTAAATATTTATAATGCGTGTGAATTACTATGGGTGTTAATATTTTGGTGCATGGGGCTTTTATATCCGGCTTTTTCGTTCCTGCGAGAGTGCCGCGTCAGGCATCTACCACCGGTGGTAGATGCCCCTCATTTTCGCCAACACCACTCTTGACTCTCACATCGGACTGCCTTATAACAACACCAATACTTGTATTCCATATCTTGGTGTCGAGACGTCCTGCCATTTACTTCTGTACTCTTAATTTTTCTACGATTTTCTTGCAAGGTAGCTAATAACCGCAACACAGCAAAGTTCGAACGTTTAGCTTGGTAGAAAGGTTCAGCCTTCTCACATCGGCCCCTCCACCCTCATCAGCGTCACAAGCATGTGCTGTTCTGCTCATGTTTCCTGCGCATAATGTCCTTTTGCATCCCATACATTTTCTGGTCTAAATCAAGAAAGGTTCGGCTAAATTCAGTTGTTACCCCGAATGATCGCTAATTGCTACAGAGTCGCACAGGTCGCAAGAGACGTTCAGTTACCATTGAGGTCAAGGCCAGCACCGCCGACGGCACAGATATCTGGAGAGCAGCAGTACTATCATTCGAAGAAACTACTAGCGAAAATGTCGTTTCGAGACGACTTGCCACCGAAATCCTCAATAAACCAATTTATCCCATTCAGAAAGGAATGCTGTCAGCCTCTCGAACCACAGACGATGTCGATGGGTATACAGAGCTTGTATGGTGCATGGAGAATAACTCGAGACGGATACACACGGCATTATTCTTCGTCTCTTCGGAATATAGCCCAAGATACGACATGGTGTTGGGAAAGGATGGAATCAAACAAATTGACACACCAAGGAGCTCAAAGACGGCGCGTTGAGGTTGCCCAAGGATTGTTCACAACCTTACGCCGACAGCCCTAACATAGGTGTCTCTTACGCTTTCTCGCAGAGTTCTGCCAGCATACCTGATGTCTATGGTTTCTTTGCGTTGGATGGCGTTGGCGTTTTTGATACGTTGACGATTTTAACTAGTGTTTGCTAAAATGAGAGTGAATATAAACATAAGCAAAAAATTGTTTTTTTAGGGTTAAGAATAGGGTTGCAACCCTAACCCTAAAGGGCGCACATCTATCCGTGCTGCCGCAATACTTACCATTGATGTCGCACCCTCCGTCTAACATCAGACACGGCCCACGCTTTGGACAACTTGACAAAGAACCAAAAACCGTCTTCAAAACCTTTGTGGACCGTTTTAGTGAATGAGCTAGTCGAAGACGCCCTTCTGTCCCGCTTATGATCTACAAGTATGATGGCGACTGTGCCCGATATGGAAGTGCTGAGAATTTTGAAAATGATTAATGTCATCTTCTTCCTCGGCTCCATCAAATTCACATTTGCGTGGGTAGAAAGCTCAGACCTCTACTGGTCTGACTCGGGAACATGTGGTCAACGCGAACTTGGTGGTTTGGGGGAGACGGATCCTTTGGCTCTCTGGGGACTGTCAGATGCGGTACATCTTAGAGGCTCAATGAACAGGCTCTCGGCATTAATTCATGAGACTTTAAACGGCTTTCTTTTGTGTCATACTTGCGGATACTGTCTGTTATACGCAATGAACATTATTCTATGTGCATAGAAGGGATTTTCATCTTTTAGCGGGCAAGCTCGAGAAGGCTTTGGAAGCGCTTCATAGAATGCAATCTCACCCCGGAGGAGCTTATGCCTATGTGCAAGCATGAAAAAACTTTGACTTATTCCCTAGTGAGCACGATCTTGAGACATGGGGGTTGGATTTCGGGGAGCATGTAATTATAGATGTATGGCAAGGGAAGACATTTGGTCTTTGCTAGAGCTTAGAGCAGCTGTTACTGCTACATGATCTCTGGTGGCTACGATCGCGGACATCGAGAAACCCCTAGATTTCAAGACAACAGCGGAGCAACATGTGTCGAAAAATTACGCCAAATCATCTAAATATACTCTGGTAGTCTTTGCACAACAAATGGGGACATTATGAGACTAACTGAAAGTGGAATTCAAGTTCTGCTAACTCAACAAAGCTGCCATGAAGGAAGTCAAGATGATTGATTCCAAATCAGATGAAGGCTTTTAGATGCCCTGAAAACCGTTATAGCACTAGGAACAAAACCTACTATTTCTAATAAAAGAACTTGCACAGTTCAGGGAGCCCTTGGAGGAATTAACTAGTAGATTTCGAGAGCTCGCCATCGTAGAAGTTCGCAGTGTTCATAACATAATTTGCAGCGCCTAGCTCGTGGATATCAAATAGCAATTCAAGGAGGTCAACGAAAATGATGAGCCTAAAACAACTAGAATACTTGAGGAAGTCATTGCGAACAATAAAAAATTCGGAAATTGAGCCATTCCAGAAGCCATTACAAGACCAAGCATATGGGAGATGAAGTACTCGAGAGACCGAATATCTGCAGAAATAACGAGAAATCGCAGACTCCCCCAAAGATAGCGATATACAATGCGGTCAAGGAGTTCTGATATTACAATTTCCGTATGGTAAACTGAGTGCCCGAGATCTTATTGGCCTGTGGCTTATGTGTCTTGCGCTTGGCTTTTCTGATGATATTAATGATTTTGCTTCTGTGATAATTGCGTCTATTGAAGGCTATAAATAAACATAGATAGCCTAGAAGTTGAAGGGATGGTATATGCGTCGTTGGAGGGATCTGTGGTGATAGAACTCAAGCAGCGTGTTTGTTCTGCGTATCTGAAATTGGCAGATATGTGTCAAATGATCGATCATGAAGATCTAGTAGTGAATTATAGCTAGCATATTTTCGTTGGTGACGCTAAATGAGTGAGATTAGGAGAGATGCAAAGTACGTCGCGCGAGGCGTCCTCCAAAGAAGATAAGAAATGATATGACCAAAAAAGTGTAACAACATTGATACATCGTACCAAGGCCTATCTTGAGCCTCAACAACGCTACCACAAACAAGGAAAGAAACAGACAGAGGCTGCATAATCGCGCGCCTGCCCAACTTTAATGTTTTTGGAGGCAGCCACTAGCAGTGCTAGCCAGACATGTCAAACCCGAAGCGGAAAGCACATCCTCCACGTCCGACCCCACCGCGTGGAGCCGGTTGAGTGGAGCTGTCCGGCTGGCAGAACGGCTTTAGTTCGGAGGTGTCTCTTTTGCTGCCAGTTACCTGAGGGTCATCAGTAAATGTCAAGATTCGAACTTTGGTCACATGACCGTATGTCAACGTCATGGAAGTCGAAAACAAACCAACTAGCGCAGAAATATAGTCGTACATCTATTTCGGCCACTCAACAGGATTGTCCTTCATAGCTTTGGCTTGTGGTTTATGCTATGCAATGGATTAAAACAATATCTATGGAGCCTAAAAGCCCTTGAGGGTATCATGCCAAATACCAAGTATGCTGCCAATCCAACTCCTACGCAAGTATCAAAGACATTTGCCTAGACGAACATGTAGTTTTCTAACTCGAGCATACAATCTATATCCCCTTCCATTCCAGCTAGTCTTTGCTATATTTTCCCCTCCAGGTAGATATGCGACATCTTCGGGCCGGGGTACTTCGAGCTACCATGTATGAACCACCATATTGCTGTGAGAAACGTGATGCCTACGAGTATGACGCTGTTGTAGTTCATGCCTTGCACGGTGATAGGAAGTCCGTATGCTGCTTCATCGTTAGGAAACACGTTGCAACAAGTTGATCAAGAGCGACTTACGAAAACAATACATGATGTCAAAGAAAATGATGAGCAAGACCGCAGCGGCATTCACGAAGAAACCTGCCTTGCCCATATGGAAAGGTCCTTTGGGCACATTCTTGCGTCCAGTGAGAAGATTAGGGAGAATGGCAAGGACATAGGATACGGATGTAAGAATGATGAAGGAGCCCGCGAGATCCGAAAACGCGACTTTGCTGCCTAGTGGGATGGCTCCGAGACCGAGGGAAATGATAGCGCAGAGCATTGTAGCTGGAATCGGACAGCTGAGAGTCTCATTGACCTTACTAAAAAAGCTGTGGAACGGAGTAGCATTATCGCGAGCCAAACTCCACCAAATGCGTCCGCAGGTGAGAAGCGTGCCAACTAGGCAGATGAGGAGGGATAAGAGGACGATCATCAGGAGACAGAAGGTTCCGCCCTTGGTTCCGGTGGCTTGGGCGTAAATGGTCGCGAGTGGGAAACCGCCGGTGGCGACAGCGTCGAGATCGGAAATGGAGTAGAAGAGCGAAATTCCGAAGATGAAGGCAGTGATGAAACCAAGGCCAACCTGGGCGAAGATACCCTTGGGCAAGTCCACACTTGGGTTAGGAAGCTCTTCAGCAAGATGCGTGATAGCATCAACAGTGCCAATTGTGAATGCGCCATTCAACACACCGGTGAGAAATGCAACACCGTTGCTCCAGCCCGTAATGTTAACGAAGTCCTTCCAAACAAACGAATTGCTTGCGTGCACGTCTGGCATTGCAGCAAGCACAATGACGGTGACTAGTCCTCCCAGAATAACCAGTGTAAGTCCAGCGTGTTGCAAGATTGGAATCGTTCCATTAGCGAAGATGCACACGGATGTGACAAGTAAGGTAATGAGGATGTACGCGACGTATACGTTCCATGGTTCGATGACAAAGTCTGGATGGATGACTGCATACAGCTCAACCGCGACGTTAGCGGCGATCTGGGTGCTGTTGTACGTTAGTAGATGTTACAAAGGCAATGGGCGGGAGGAGAAGAAAGCGAAGGGCAGACGTACATAGATGCGAAATCGAATAGCCAGCCAAAGAAGTTGAGCGAGCCTGTGAAAAATCCGATGACGCGTCCGTACTTGATGCCGGGAGTAAGTGATGCGTAGTGATACACGCCACCAGCAGAGGGAATAGCTGATGCAAGCTGTGAGGGTGATGAGTTAGCGATTGCTAATTTGCTAGTATGGAACTGTATTTACTTCCGCGATACATGCAGCGACCACAGCGTAGTAGCTGCACGCCACAATGAGCTCGTAGAGTACACCAGCAGGTCCACCATTCGCTAATATTCGTCAATGCCATAATTTCTTAGAGAGTTTAGATAACTTGCCAATTGCAATGCTCACTGATCCCCCCAGCGCAATCCAAGCATTGTCAATGTTCAATGCCAACCCGCATATTCCAAGCAGACCGTACTGTCGCTTCAACTGATCTTTGTGGCCTGACGCATTGATGACCACGCCATCATGTGTACTAACTGCTGTTGATCCTCTTCCATCATATTCCTTCTCCACGTCCAATTTCTCAGCCACTTCGTCCGAATGTCCAGAGGGGTTCATCTTGGGTATTTCCTGTAGTAGGGGTTTGGAGCCCAAAAGCAATATGAGATAGCCTGAAATAGAGTTTGCGACCGCGCGCAAGCTCAATTGATACGGATTTTGACAACAGGAAGTATTAGAGATATATCGTGGGCTCCAACTATGGAAAGAAAAGAAAGAAAGACGCAATGTATGCCAAGCAGACAACCGGCGAACCAAAGATGAACTTGAGACCAAGCATCAGCTGCGAAGGCCTCGACCACTCATATAGCCATCGCAAGAGAGTATTCAAATCAGATCCACGGGAAATTAACCTTGCGTTTTCTTATCTTTGAAAGTCGTATTTACCTAAGCGCTATGGCCAATTGCACACCCGCTTGGCGCTAAGTATCGTGGGGTTCGTGCAGGGGCCTCAAAGTCTTCGATGCCGGATCCACCTAACAGCATACTATCTCTTTTGTAATCGTTTTGTGGCGTGTCGCAGGCAGTTGGTGCATAACTCACACAATGCCGTGTCGTGCTGGCGCCAGCAGAAACTTCTTCCTGCATCCCTTCCCGTGGATAGTCTCTCTGAATCCTTATCTTTAGCCATTGCGGATAGCTTGAACACTTGAGACCTTCCTGCCAATTGGGGACGTCGGCACGCCTCAGACGTCTCGTTTCAGCCCTCTTCCGTCCCTGCATTCTAGAAGCGGGAGGCAAGCGGTCCCCAGTACAGCACAGTGGCCGCTTGGTGAACTGATCGTGTCATTTCGTTTCCCAGCGAACGGTTCATCCGATAAAGTTCCAGCTGAGGCTTGCCGAGTAGTCTGACCAGTGGTGAAGTCGGTACGAAGCAGCCGTACGAAGAAGGTCGTTTTAGATAGATGAATTGGAGTAGAGAGGTAACGTGATTTGCAAACGGTTGCTGTCGCAAGGAGGCATTACCTGCCCAGGCGTTGATGCGAGATCTGGCTGCAAGCCAGCCGCGCGGTTCTTGAGCGAATTCTGTAGACAGGATCCGGTCCGATCCGATGGCCCGTGCACGATCTCATCACTTTACACACTTTATATGGTAAGTTAGATCTCATACCAGGGCCCTATGGTGTTCAAGAGATGATACTCATCCGTAAATACAATACCTGGAAGCAGTGCTTCAAATCGAGATTTATAAATGCGCATTGCTCGAGGCCATAAAGTGGAAACGGTTACATATTCATCCACATTACGGTCACT
Organism: Herpotrichia juniperi; assembly: GCA_014905255.1. NCBI lineage: Eukaryota > Fungi > Ascomycota > Dothideomycetes > Pleosporales > Melanommataceae > Herpotrichia > Herpotrichia juniperi. Next base: position 499,924 of record BLYF01000110.1, read on the forward strand.
TTCAGTCCTTACCACACAATTTTGGTAGCCGTAAGACAGGAGGGCAATTCTATGCAGAGGGCAAAAGGATCAATTCGCCCTTGCATAACTATGAGAGTCTTTATTCGGCAAGCATCCGCCCTGACCCCAAACGCCGAATCCACATCCAATAACAATGTTCCCAAACTCCTCTACTCCCCTCTCATCGTATTCTCAAGCGATGTTTGCCTCCCCACTCGCCGCCAAATCCTTCCCAGCCGCATCAATTGCCGTGTAGTCCAACGAATTAACCCATGTGCCTTCGAACGCCCATTGAGGCCCGTTCGCTAGCGTGAAGAGGTATAACAATCCTAAGCGGACTGGCACCTCGGTCTCATTACCCAGTCCCCTCTAGATAGTCACATCCAAGTATCTGACTACGTTCGAGTAAAAGAGTCGCAGGAACGAGCTGTTAAGGTCGGATTCGATGCGCTCGAGATCCATGCGCAGGAAGATGGTCTCGTCGTAACAGGTAAAGAAGGCGTATCGGAAAGTCGAGCGGAGTATTTGGTATGCTACTTCGCCTGTGATCATGGTTGTTAGAATGATATAATGGGAGTGAGAGGGCCTATACCTAGGAGGCTTTTGAGCCCACCCCATTTGTACGGATTAGAGATAGACAGCACGGTCGATATGGCGGTGGTCCTTCCTCCGAGAAAGCTACAATGCCCAATTGCACACAATCGTTTGAACTTGTACACAAAGACCTCCTCAAGATAAGAACTGAATATGAGGCCTAGGGGGTGTAGAGAACTTGGAGCACGCTTGTTTTTCTAAAAGCACTCCCGTGGCCGACCCTACAGGGTTAATTGCGTGCATTGTGAAGGCTGACAAGAGGGATGGCGTATCAATTGCGCTGTGTTGCGGATTGCGGCCACTAATGGTGCTGTTATGTCGCTCAGTGATCGGAATGCTCTAGGGCTGGGCGAACATAATGAGAGTTTCATAGGAGTGGAAGAAGTCGATGGCTTCACTTTCGAAGGTGGACCGCGGTGATAGCTCGCCGGTGATCCAATAAATGAACCCTTGGTGCGGTCGTTCCGCAACGTTTGGTAACGTTTGTCTGCGATCTAACGAGGGAAGAGGCTGGCAAATGCTGTTCGTTGCGCGCGGTGGTGGTTACCAAAGTTGGGCCATATTCATGACCGATTAGATATATGCGTCCGTCTACATTCACGCTTCTTTGGCACTTTCGAAAACGAACGAACGTAATAATCATAGTGACTTCCCAAGGTTTTGCAACAAAGGGATGCGACTTCTACACTCACTATTTCAAGTGTAGCAACTGGAAAGTACGATAATGAATTAGAGGACAAAACATACCTTGTTTCGGTGTCGTACTTTATTACTTCAGCGGCGTTAGCGTAGTGATGACTAGGAATCAACTGAGAAGTGACATGCTTGATGGAAAGGGTTTGCATTGAGCCATTCGAAATCAGGATTGATGTCTGAAATCCATGCCTTGCGCATCTGTGGCATCGTCTTCTATTTCGTAATTCTGCTTAGTTTTCGTAAGTGATTGATAGAGTGTTGTTCAAGTGAAGGCGTCATTGAGGTAATGTTGCAGATAGTACAATAGAAAGAGTGACATAAAATCAATAAGTCATTATCTATTCATATCTCACGTTGACAGTTTCATTTTCCACTCTACCTCAGAATGTGGTGCCTAGGTGTGACAGTTCTACTGTATAGTCTCTACATGATCACCAGGGCAAAAGAGTTCTCTTTTGCTTCACACTAGGCCACACAAGTCATGTGAGTGTAACGAACCAGAACTCCCATTCTTCTCAATTCAGGAAACAGTTGCAAACTATACAGTGTAGCCCGCCGAAGGTGCTCATAAGCCCAGAAAGTACCCAGTGAAGCACATCTACCTGAGCAAGCCGGGGTTTCATACCAAGCATCTCCCCATACAACTGTCGTGAAATACCTTTCTCCTCCTGTGATCCCAATACGTTGCTTTGAGACTCCACGGAGCTCGTCTCCTGAAATTTGCGACAGGCAACTTCCTCGTGTGCAAGGGAGATTGTGTAAATGCGGCCTAGTCGAAGACTGATACTGTTTAGGGTGCGATTTTCAAGATTCATTTTTACTATGTCTCTATAGTTGACGATATTTGAGTGCCCGTAGAAAAAATGCTGCCCTAGCAGAAAGGGGTAATGCCCCTTTCTCTACCTTTCATCTTCGTTATCGCGGACGTGATTCAAAAGAGACGAAAGCCTAAGCCCATCAATACCTCACCTCAGAAGAAGAGTAAACTGTTGTTAAGTTTTGGTTGTCAATGTCTAATCTTAGGCCACCTGTATGAATAAAGTTTATACCTTCGCTAGCCTTTAGTGTCGCACGCCAACAGTCCACAAACAAACCAATCAAGCCTCCAAGCAAGAACTAGGCTCGGGCCTTCGAGAAACACTATCTAGAACTCAAAGCGAGAGTAGCTAAGGCGATTAACTGGAAACGTCGCTATCTAACTAGTAATGGCTATTTTCTTGAGTCACCACTTATCTAGAATTAAAAGCAATAACATTGTGCATAGATGCTAAGGGCTAAATCTATTGCTAAGACTGCAAGTATTTTTTCTGTTTATTAAACAGCATTATTCCTAAAACTTTAGCCCTTAAATATAAATGCGAGTTTTTTGGTACTAGTTAGGGTGTCTAGATACCATGGTCTCCGTCCTTTTCCACGTTTACATTTAGAGTTGGCAATTCCAGCCTACCAAATCATCAAATACTGGTTTAGCACATAATTTATTAGAGTATATGTCTTTTTCTTCACCTTTGCTGTTACTGCTACTACAAGTCGACTTTATCTTCTAAGATTAAAAATGACGTTAACCTGGAAAAGAAATATCTAGCTCAAGAACCTCGTTTCTCATTTCTCTTACTTGCACCTTTAGCTCTTCAGTCTCTTTTTGCAAAGGTTGAGGCTAAGTCTGTTTATTCATGTTTCTAATATAGTTGTGTTTCGCTCAAGACACCAGTTTTGTCTGTAAATCCGGGACAGATAAGGAAGTAGGTGTATTTTAGTAGCACCCGTATCAGTACATAAACCAGGCATTCTGCCACCTCGATTAATCAACCAGTTATCTACAAAGATTTCAAGGACGGCGAACGTTCCCACTGCGCTTAATACATGTACGTTAATGCCAGGTTATCCATGCTCCTTGGCTCCCCCTAGGCGCCCTCTTTCTTATCTTCATTACTTGCACTTCTAGTCTTTCGACCTCCTTCCACCGCCCTTGATAACTGCATATTATCGCCAGGTTAGTTATGCTAGCTAGCGTATCTGGATGCTCTTCCCCAAGCACCCTCTTTCTCGTCTCTATTACTTGCACCTCTAGCTCTTCAGCCTCCTTCCACAGCCCTTGACAGTCGTATGCTAACACCAAGTTATCCATGCTAGCTAGCGTATCTAGATGCTCCTCCCCAAGCACCCTCTTTCTCATCTCCATTACTTGCAACTCTAGCTTTTCAGCCTCCTTCCACCGCCCTTGATGCCAAATTATCGACCCTAGGTCAGCCATACTAGCTATCGTATCCAAATGCTCCTTCCCAAGCACCCTCTTTCTCGTCTCCATTACTTGCACCTCCAGCTCTTCAGCCTCCTTCCACCGCCCTTGATGGCCGTATGTTAACACCAGGTTAGCCATGCTAGCTAGCGTATCTAGATGCTGCTCTCCAAGCACTCTCTTTCTCATCTTCATTACTTGCACCTCTAGCTTTTCAGTCTCTTCCCCCCGCCCTTGATGCCAAATTGTCAACGATAGGTTAACCATGCTAGCTATCGTATCCAAATGCTCCTTCCCAAGCACCCTCTTTCTGGTCTCCATTACTTGCAACTCTAGCTCTTCAGCCTCCTTCCACCGCTCTTGATGGCCGTATGCTAACGCCAGGTTAGCCATGCTAGCTATCGTATCTGGATGCTCCTCTCCAAGCACTCTCTTTCTCGTCTCTATCACTTGCACCTCCAGCTCTTCGGCCTCCTTCCACCGCCCTTGATGGCCGTATGTTAACACCAGGTTAGCCATGCTAGCTATCGTATCTAGATGCTCCTCCCCAAGCACCCTCTTTCTCGTCTCAGTTACTTGCACAAGCAGCTCTTTTGCTTCTGTCCTCCGCCCTTGATGCCAAATTTTCAACGCTAGGTTATTCATATTAGTCAGCGTATCTAGTTGCTCTTCCCCAAGCACCCTCTTTCTCATTTCTATTACTTGCAAAAACAGCTCTTCCACCTCTGTCTCCCGCCCTTGATACCAAATTGTCAACGCTAGGTTGTCCATATTCATCAGTGTTTTTGGATGCTCCTTCCCAAATATCCTCTCGTTAATTCTCATTGCCTCTTGGAACCTTTCTTTTGCCTCATCGTACTCATTCAAATCCCTTAATATCAGCGCCATATTCTCTAGCCTAGTGACTTTCCGCTCCGCCTTTGAATTCTCTTGTACTCGACTGCCTGCCTCTATTGGCTCCTCATGTTCTTCAGGCACCTCTGCGGTCTTTGTCCAATCCCAAATAAGTAAAAAATCATACGGAGAGATTTTTATGGATCGTAAGAGTTCAGACCACCTGACAGGTTTACTTTGCGTTTGGACGTACTCCGGAGGAGTAGCAGCAATCATGATAACAGCAAAGTGATCTTTGCATATCCTAATGATTATAGGCCTGGAGGCCCCCTGCGGAAGGTAGACTAGGTCGCCTGATCGGATGGGTTTTGCCGAGTTATGGAGAGTTAAGCTAGCATTCCATTCCCTTATGGATCCCAAGTACGTGGTTGTATTCTTCGAAGTGATATCCACTTTGTGTGTATCACCCCATCCGGAATAAGGCACTGCTGAAGACACTTCGCCAAGAACAAACCCTTTGCTCTTGATTACTGCTATCTCCTTGTCGTCCCAAGTTTTCAGAGATACCCATTTACTGAGAAGGAACTTAATGAGTCTTTGAACAACATGTCCCCATGGAATATCGTAGTCAGGAAACAAGTCCGCTGCATCGAGAGCGTCAGAGCTCATGCCGAGCAGAGCATATACTTTATCGTGACGCTCAGTAGCTTCGTGAGTATGGAACATATCTAACAACTCGCCTAACGGACGTATTGTCAAAAAACCCATGTCTGACCAACAAATGCCATGCGTAGGCCGGAAGTTGGCTTGCCTTATTAGGTAGGCTACTGAACGAACGAGGTTGTGCAAATCTGTACGAGTTTTGTAGAAAGCCTCTAATGATTTCAAGCCTAAGCAGAAGCCGTAGCCGTCAATCTCAGCTGAGCCACACGCAACCAGAATACGTCGAGCTGCGGCAACCTCTTGAAGTATCTAAATTGGTTGTGTCAATATCTGCTAACTCTGTTGGGAATCTATAATCATACCCAAATGCGGCGAAACCACGGTCTTTCAAGGAGTGCGAGAACCGCTTGCTTGATCATTTGGTCATTCGAAGTATCAGACCACTTCTTGCGCGCACGTAGTTCTTCGAACACTCGATCACTATTATCTTTCACCTGTCCCAGCCAAGCAACTACACAGTGTGCTTTACCATAAATTTTTGCCATGTGCCGAACTTGATGTCCTCGCTCTTGTCGATCCCGTTGGTTTATACAGATAGCATCCACCCATACCCACTCAATAGCACGGTTCCGAAGATACCACAGTGCCGCATGGAGGTTCACCGTAATGTTAAATCTGTACTCGTCTATGAAGATAGGCAAAGTATTATTCGGATCGCCCCACACGTAGGACAAAGCTTCATAACGAGGAGGTTTTTTGTCCGATTCGTCCAAAGAGTAGTTGAAGAGCTGGCATCTTATAGTTGCATTTTCACCTTCAGGTGGCTGTAAGCGGAGCAAACGAATACTGTCAGGCCCGGGCAAAAGCGAAGAATAAGGGTATGGTGATATATCATTAGACATCGTACCCAGACACTTGAACTTGTGCGTTTTGAATGGATTTGATGAGTTGTATGATGAACCTAGCTTTTATTGTCTTACTGATGTTTTGTAGCCTTATTCAGTATCTGCCTAAATTGCACGGCTTGCTGCACGGGCTTGCTGGCACAGCCACCCCCACTTAATCAAATGAACTAAGTAAGCCTGCATTGAGTGGCACAGAAAAGTTTTTAAACTTAGATGTCGCTAGTGCTAGCAAGGAGGCCGACCCGCTCTAGCCGAAGAGTTGTGAAGGTCTTAGTTAATTTTAAACTAATAAAGTAGAGGCGACTATAGTTTGCAAAGGGATGAACTGTCTCAGGGGTGGCATTATGGCGCCATTGACTAGCCACGGTCTGTTCTTGTCAAGGTGAAGTTTAATTCAAGTGTGACCTTAACTCCACTCCTATTTTAGAGTCAGGTTTTCATATATCTTAAGCATTTGCCGGATAGGGAGCGGCTCTGCACAGCTACAGGCCTAATAGCTGCTATAAGTACTATACACTCCGTTTAACTATGTAGGCTATTTCACACTTGCTAAGATTAGTAATAATAACTTAGCATTATATTAAGGCCATAAGACTTCTTTACATATTAGGTATAAGGTCCCGTGTCGTGCACAGTGGTAGACACATTGCGATGCGTTGTACATTTGGCTTCAACACCGGGAATGTTCATGTACTGAACATTCGCACCTTTTTGGTTGTAATAGAGTAGTGATGTTGAGATCCGTCCTTACATTTGGCGTACAGGCAATGTTATAGATATAATTTTAGATAGAAAGCGTCCTAAATGAATAACGAGCTTAACGTAGTATCGAAACATGTACCTAAGACCCACGCGTTCCCACTAGATGCACATCGTTCTCACGAATCAGAAATTCATCAAAACCCTTGACCATTGCCCTCAGTTGATTCCCCCAGCACGCTCACCCAACTTATACCTCTGACCCATAATGCATTGCCTAAACTTCAGCATGAATTTTTTCATTTTTCTCCATCGCCGCCTCTGCGGCAGCCGGATCCTGCATAGCATGCGGGACAAGTTGATCGCCAAACAGTTCGTCCATCTGCTCAAGTGTTCTTCCCTTAGTCTCCGGGAAAAAAAACCAGTAGCAGAAGAACGCGATGACGTTGAACACAAAGAATACATAGAAGTACTTGAACTCGAGCTTACTAAGCGCCTGAGGGGAGAATTGCGCGAAAATCAAATTGACGGTCCAATTCGTAAACGTAGTGATGGCGTTACCCAGTGCGCGGACCTCCACTGGGAAGATTTCGGCAGGGTACACCCAGGAGATGATGCCGAGAGGTGTATAGAAGAGGGAAAATAGAAAATTCATGGCGACCATGCTACGCAACTGCACGCTATTTGAGGGATTAAAGTACTGGCCCTGTATGGCATTAACCAGAAGAGCAGCAGAGAGGCCAGCAGCGGAAACGAGAAGAGGCTTGATACGCCCGATACGATCTAGGAGCGCAAGGCCAACTGTGCACCATAAGATAGACAAGGCGCCACTGATGCCGATGATCATGAGTGACTCGCGGGTAGAGATGCCGAGAATTGCATATATGCGAGGTCCGTAGTAGTTGATTACGTTGATGCCAGAGAGAGGACCAAATGCCTGTATACCGCAGCCCAGCAAGAGACGCCTACGCCAAGACGGCTTAGTAATGATAGACTTCCAGGTAACGTCACCGAGAGCGCGATCGGCAATGATGACATCTCGAATCTCGCGGAATTCGAGGTCTATAGTTCCATCGTCGATGCCTTTGCGAAGCTTCTTAAGTGAGGCCATGGCTTCTTCGTGGCGGTCCTTTTCCATGAGCCAGCGGGGCGATTCCTGCAGGAGGAAGATACCACAGGCCAGAATGAGCCCAGGTACGACTTGGAATCCAAGCGGAAAACGCCCTAGATCTTGTCAGCCAAGTGAAGCGTGAGGTTGAAGGCGGGGATGACTCACAGGAGAACTGAGTGTTATTGAAGGAGCAGCCATACCCTAGCCACTGAGCGACTAGAAAGCCCCAACTTAGCATCCACTGCAGAAGACCAGAGAGAAGGCCGCGATACTTGGCTTCGGAGAGCTCCCCGGCGTACATAGGAATGGTCGAGGTAAGCTGGCCAACAGCCACACCGCCAATGAATCGGCCGACTATAAGCATAGCCATGTTGACCGCGCCCGCTTGGAGAGAGCTGCCGAATACCGATACTAGGGCACCAACCATAATAGTCCAGCGGCGGCCTAGCATATCCGCAAACAACATGTTGATGATGGTGCCTAGGATGGCACCACCCTGGAAAGCGGAGACGATGCCACCAGTAATGGTGTCGGACGGACGATTGAAATAGTGATTGAAAGTAGGGAGGGCTATGGTGGAAGTGATGATACCTGAGTCGTAGCCGAAGAGGAAACCCCCCGTTGCAAGGAACACGGAGGAAAGGACGGTGACTACCAGACCCATTTTGTTGGGGCAGAGGGGAGGTTGGGGAGGTTGAAAGTAAAATTCTGTGGCTACCATGCTTGCGAATAAGTATCATGAATGAGAATCTACAGGAGAGGCCTCGGTCTTTACCCCGGACAGCATGACCCCGAGATCCAAAAGCCCAAGCCCCTCGCATGCGGAGAAGCTTTTCTCCCAACACTATGTAAATACCTCCAAGAAAGCCACCGGGGTGACGTGAACCGACATAGCAAGGACGGATAGTGAATAGCTAGCACGTTGTAAAAAGACTTCCAACACCAAGCTCGGCAAAGTTGAAAAACCCTGTAACCACATAAAACCTTATTGCCCCACATTTCATGGGAAGTGCATTCGGCAATTTTTGTATGTCACTATTAGTCGGCCTTCGGGACAAGTCTGTCCGAGGCAGAGGACCTAACAATTCTCTCACAGCGTGCTCCGAGTTTGGAAATATCATCAGGATCGTTCACTTGCGGTGCAAGGAGAATATCATCAACTCGGCTGCGTCAACCGTGTTCGCTCTTGCAATACCTTTTTCTTGACGTTTCTGCGCTTAAGTCTAGATACTGTCGTCATGGCATTTAAGATCACATGCTGCGGCATCCATGCCTTCCACGAAGTCCTCGGCATTGACACTGACAAGATCCGATTCTACTGGAATCTGCACTCTGACTACGAAGACGCCCAACAGACCGCATACCGTGTCGAGGTATCAACCTCAGCATCCTTTGACACGCTCATTTGGGACTCGGGAGAAGTCGACGGCAACCGACAACGAAATATAATCTGCGCGCCAGAAGGAGGCTTTCGCTCAGCATCATTCCACTACTGGAGAGTGACAGTGCGGGATCAGGATGGAAATTCGGCACAAAGCGCTATCCACGAGTTCTTCACCGCATACCCGCGGTCTAGTGGTCTATTGCCGCCGTACAGTATGAATCAGACATATGTATGAACTCCTTTAGATATCAGCCCAAGCCCCGCAACTGACTTGTTAACAGATGCCACACACCAGCCTTATCTTCCGCACCTGGTTTGAAGACGAGCACAATCGATGGAAAGGCGTGTGGATCGGCGACAACGGAGACAAGCCTCTCTACGTGCGCAAGGCCATCCACCTGGACCGAAAGCCATCTCGCGCGATCATCTTCGCATCTGGTTTAGGCCACTTCAACTTTGTTTGCAACGGTGATCCAGCAGCTGCAAATGGTCATGTGCTCGACCCGGGATGGACAAATTATCATCGCACTGTCCAGTTCGTCGGATACGACGTTTCGAAGATCCTGAAGCAAGGCGAGAACGTATTAGGCGTGCACATAGGTAACGGCTTCTACGCTGGAGACCAAGGTGACGATCGATTCTTCTGGCCATGCTACGAGGATAATACTTACGTCCGGTACGGAAATGAACTGTGTTTCTTCGCTGAGCTGCACCTGTTTTACGATGATGGAAGCCGAGAAACCATCACAACGGGTCCCGATTGGAAATTGCGGAAGAGCGCGACCACGCTGGCGAACATCTACTCTTCCGAGACCAAAGACTTCCGCGCTTATCCTGTGGGCTGGGACGCGCCAGGCTTCCAAGAGGACGATCAGTGGGAGTATGCAACGCCTGTGACTGGCCCACGAGGGAAGCTGAAGTATCAGAGTCAACCGCCTGTTGTTCTGCATGAGACATTTGAACCTCAATCCAAGAAGACGCTAGAGCCGGGTGTCGTAAGTTTTGATATGGGTCAAAATATGACGACAATGGTCAAGATACAGGTCAGCGGGCCCGCCGGATCCGAAGTCATCGTTCGCTTCTCGGAAACGATTGGTGAGAATGGCAAGGTCTTGATGCCGGACCCGTTGTTCAAGCAATTCGAGTACGGCGTGTTTTGCAAGTTCACGCTTGCTGGCACAGGCATTGAGATCTGGGAGCCTGATTTCTCTTTTACTAGCGCGCGGTACATTCAAGTCGAGGGTGTCTCTCTCGAATCTGACAAGGGCCTACCTATAGTGCATTCTCTAGTCAGTAGACACGTCTCGTCAGCGGCACATCGGCTAGGCTCTGTGAAAACCGATAAAGAGGATGTCAATCAGCTGATCAACATGTGCTACTGGTCCTTCGTTAGCAATCTATTCAGCTACCATACCGACTGCCCGCAGATGGAGAAGTTTGGGTGGCTAGAAGTGACACACCTTCTCGCGCCTGCTACGCAGTACATCCGTGACATGGAGTCATTGTATTCGAAGATCCTGGATGACATTGTGGACGCGCAGGAGCCAAACGGCCTTTGTCCTACCATGGCACCTGAGATTCGATATATGTGCGGTCCGCTCCACGACACCATTACATGGGGAGGGGCTGTTGCCTTATTGCCTGAGATCCTTCGCTTTTACTACGAATCCACTCACGTCTTCGAAAAACTGTTCCAACCATGTGTACGCTATATGGAGTATATAGAGACAAAGGAGCGAGACGGGGGTCTAATCGAGCATGGACTAGGTGATTGGGGACGAGACATCGCGTTCGGGAACAACCAGGCCAACATTGAGACGGCGATCTACTACCGTTGTCTGCGAAACATCGAGCGCATGGCACATGAGCTTGGGAAATTGGAAGATGAGAAGCGACTCCGCAAATGGGCTGATCGCATATACCACGTGTACAACGAGCGACTTCTCGTAGCTGACAAGAAGCTTCACCCGTACGCCTTTTACACATCGCGCGACGAGCCTGGAAAGCACGATCGCAACATGGTCGCGCAAGCTTTTGCTCTTCAATTCAACCTCGTGCCCGCCGAATATGTCGCTGATGTTCAGCGTGCTTTCTTAGATGACTGCGCCAAAGCCAACAACCGCATTCAAGCCGGTGAAATCGGTCTGAAGTATCTCTGGAATACGCTCGCCGATGTTGACCGACCTGACATTGTTCTTGAGATGGTGCGGCAGGAGGAGCATCCTTCGTACATGCGATTCATACGCCGGGGTGAGACAACACTCAATGAGTTCTGGCAGGATGCGTGTCGGAGCAAGTGCCATGACATGCTAGGTACCATCTATGAGTGGTTTTATGAGGCAGTGCTGGGCTTAAAACCGGAGACTGAAGCATATAGGACATGGACGGTAAAGCCACCGTTGAAGTCGGAGTTCAGACATGTGGACGGTAGTGTAGACTGTCCGTACGGGAAGATCGAAGTTGAGTATAACTGCAACCAGGCTGGCGATGATATTTGGATGAAAGTTACAGTGCCCACAAGCACCATTGGTTTCCTATTGTTACCAAATGATTCAAGTTCAGTTGCTATAGCGCGAGTTCAAATAAAGAATGGAGATACGGTAACAAAGACGGGACGGCGAGTGAGCTTGAAGCCCGGTCGGTACAAGCTGCAGCTGAAGCCATGAGTATTGGCTTCGCCATGCATTTTAGTAGGATAGTCGTAGCTAAAATCTAGTGTTATGCTCGAGGTTTCAGTGCAGCTTTCCTGGTGCCATGGTATTGGCGGGTGGAAGAACGCTGTGGGAGCGTTGGGGTAGCATGCTACCGGACGGCAAGACCAGCCAGGCGATATGACGAGCTTCAACATATACGCGCGGCTTTCAGAGCTGTACTGATGTGAGTTCAACACGTGTTCAGTTGATGATATCTAAGTTGTGGACTTACTAGCTTCAAGCGAAGTGTAGAGGTTAGCCATTAAACTTAACAACTGCGCAATGTAAGTATATATTTGGAATAAAAGAGGATAAGTATTAAGCGCTCGCTTGTACGCATTATTTAAGCTAAGAACGAAGTAATAGCAACATTGTTAACTTTAAGGGACTAGGGTGAGGTAGATATGGAGGATCTGGAAGTCTTGTTCGAAGATATGTACTAGGATACCTGTGACTTTATGTCTTTTACAGCCTATCTTGAGGCAAATGCGCGATATCATAGGTCCTTATGGCACATACAACAAGGTAGCAAAATGACGTTGATCCTTTTGACCCTGGATCAGAAATTGCCTGCTGATCTTCCTTCACTCGATCACTGTAGTAAAGCTGAGAAATAAGAGACCATCGAGTGTTTTAATTGATGCATACAGTTTTTAATACTGCCAATAAAAGCAAGATTCGCTTGCAGGATAATGTCAAAACAAATCCAACCTTTCCGGATGACTGGTAGTATGCAACATAGATTGTTTCGACAGACTATCATTCTCTAAAGAGGAGAAAGTCTTCTCGATGAACCTCAAGCTCAAGCAATCAGCAATAATGATCTTGGTCAAGGCATATAAGAATCATAGGCAGGCAATAGTGAGGGTTTTCATAAAAATAAAGTATCCCGAGAATTAATTGGCGTTCCTGCCTCACGATCTGAGTGTTGCAGTGACTTCTGGAATCCGTGATATTGAGGATGTTGGGGATTGTCCTCTGCCAGGCTTGAAGTTGTGTCCGTTGCTATAATGAATTACTTCCCATCACCTTGTTTTTTGACTCCCTTTGAATCTTGTATTATATATGAACGCAGACGACCAGAGTAAGCTGCATCGTCTATTCGAGAAGTCGACCGAGATTGAGACTGTTGTACGCCCAAATTGTTCTAGCTGAGACCCAATGCTGTGTGAGTCCTTGACATACCGGCACGACCATACGAAACATCGTTCTGGAGATTTTTGTTTCCTGTGCAACGAGCTGCTGTCCGAGGATCAAATTCCTCGGGCTCGTCTATTTTTAAGTGTTCGAGCTTAGCTGATATGTAGTCGGTGTATGACGTTGGACGTTTTGAGTACGGTGGTTTGAGATCCTTTGAAGACCCAGCAGTTTCCCGGATCAACTCATTAGTCCAATTCTCATAACCTCGACCAAGATGCCATTCTCCCTCGGGATTCGTGCAGATCCGAGGTACAAGGAACAATAAAGCCATGAGCAGACTGATGCCTTTGTTATCTACGCTATCTGTATGGCGGATAACGTCAGAAAAGTACACGCAGGGAACTTTCTTGCCAACCCCAAGTACTAAGTCCTCACAACAATCTAGTTTAGGAAGACAGTGTCGTTATAAGTTAAAATAAAGCCGTGTTGCAGCTTATACCCGAGTATGTAATTCACAACTTATCCTTAAGTGTTGTTAGTTACACGTTGCCTACTAAACTCCATATGAAGCTTGTACATACCGAGAAGTGCCTTAAAGTGACGCTTATATTCCTTCGTTGAGGCGCTGCCGATATCAACAGCCTTGGGAAACTTGAGCTCATCCACAAAGCGAACATGAGATGGAGCACCTAGCAAGTAGACCTTCAATACAGTATCGGGCTGCTGGCCATCTATGCGGTTTGGGTCAATCCACGAGTCTCCAAATGTGACCTTTTGTGGCAATGGGTTTGACAGCTGGGATGTTCCTGTCCTCTTATCTATTCTACCAATGTTACGCACACAGTGAACAATTGGTTTCAGAGTATTGTGGTAGAAACGACCGGAGAGGGAATTTTTGTTTCCGGTTTGAGTAAGCTCTGCTGTCACATAGCACTTGTTTTTTTCCTCCTCGGTGTAGTATTGTTAGATTTTAGGGGCAGTTGAAGTAGTCTCCTTGTCAAACTCCTCTATTTTTAGGGTTGACATAGCCGAACGAAGTAAGCCTTCGGCGTTCTGCGAAGTTGATGCCAGTCAGGTGTGGGACTAGCGAAGTTGGAATGGAGGGTGGCTATATTGTGTTTATTCTTATGACCAAACTGCCAGGAGATCGGATTACCTATGACTACTACTGGAAGCTTTCTGAGTATGAAAGGGAGGAAATTCGAACAGCATTCAAAGAAGCACTGATGTAAGTTTCGGGTGTATTCATTCAATGAAAATAACAACACCGACTGACAGTTGTACAGCGACGTCTGGCGGTGTGGCATCGATCCCTAGGATTTCGCGCTGCGGAATACTCTCTGGGACGAAGAGAATCGCGAATGGTAAGTACCTGCTCTTGTATTCTTGGGCCACAAACTAAAAGCTGAGTGATAGCTACATCGTTGACTTCGAAGATTACTATACGTTCAACTTTCCAATCGTGATGCGATCAACTTCCCAGATCTGACATCCAGACTTTCCAGCCTAGGCCCCAGATAATGATAGCTATCATAAGGAGACTTTGCAAGTCTATGATATAGAGTCGATCGGTCTATTATTAACAAAAGCGTATTAGATCTTCATGGCGGAGCAAAATATTCCTCTATTGCTGGGATTTTCGTCGACTTCCGGGACTGAGTTATCATCCCTTAATTTCGAACGACCAGATCCAATATCGAAGTAGAAATATGGGATGCTAAGGCTGTTAGCGGGCCTTAATGTTTGAGCATGTTTTTCACAGGACAGCGAGCATCCATATTTAGGGAAGTTTGGCTGCTGGTCCGAGCTTCATTGACGCGAGAGCGTGGAAGCGATGACCGCATCGTGCTCCAATCCTGAACTTCAGCGTTCAGCATTGTGTGAACTTCCCTACTTTCTATAATCCTAAATCCAATTCAATCGCTTCCTTACTTGTATTTGTTCTAGTAATGGTCTTAGACCTGTTCACCCTCGCAGGAACTGTAAGCGCAGTTGGCGCATCGGAAGCAGTGCATCAACAGCGCGTCCTAAATAAAGAAGCGAAATCCGACGAAAGAAAAGCACCATTCTACCTAGATGTTTTCTGCGATGCGCAGTCACGGAAAAGAGACGAGGTACATGGCGCAATGGTGATATTGAAAGACGGCAAGGTACAACGAACTTACCATCCTATCACCACATCATGTGCATAATTGACATCCGAGACGCACGTGCAGCTCCACCTCTGGCCCAAAGACACCAAGACTGGGCTCCCAAAAGCTAGCGATCAAGACTCACAAACACCCCACGCCTTCCGCGGTTTCTACCTCCCCTTCCCAGACGACGATCTCCCCCATCGCCCCATCCCCGCCCGTCCTATCCTCGGCCTTGTTTCCACTATCCCCTCAGACACCCCCTCCCCATCTTCTCCCAAATCAAACCCTACCTCAGGAAAAGAAAAACTCAACTGGATCTACGCCGACAAAGAAACCCGCGAACTAAGGTACGGACCCAGGGTGCGAGCACGAGATCACGTTATTGGGCCCTGGGACTGGACGGAGGATGACGAGCAGGGACTTGTGCTAGATGGGGAAGAATCGTTAGTAGCTGTTGAGGAGGAGTCAGGCGGGAGGGGGTGGACAGTGTATTGGGATCGGGATGATGATCGGTTGAAGGGGGTGGGTGTGGGGAGGGAGAAGAGGGTATTGAGGTGTAGTTTGGAAAGGAGGATGGTTGAGAAGCAAGAAGAGAAAATTACAGTTGAGTAGGTGGTGAGAATGAAAAGTTTGATTGAAGATTTCCGTCTATTCGCCTTTCCACATTTCCTTCTAGTCATCGCCCGCTCCTGACCCGTCCCCCTCAACTCCCAGTCTTATGATGCTTAATGTGCGGTAAACAATGCACCGGCCCGTTAAACACCAGAAATACATTGAAGAGCAAACTCAACAATAACATCAAACATAATAACGTAAACCATTTGTCCATCAGCGTCTCTTCGTAAGACTCCCACTTCCCCCGTTTCTGTCTCTCCTGCTTCGCTTCGTTTATCTCATCTTCATCGTCATTCCCTTCTTTGTTCACATTCTCAACGTCCGTATCAATGTATCGAGAACGCATGCCTCTGAAGAAAGTCGAGATTGGGTTGGACATTCTTCGAACTGCGATCTCTTCGCATGGAGTTGAGCGGGCGAAGGTATCGTGGTAGGGAGAGGGTTGGTCCAAGATGTATTGTTGGGCTGGGGAGAGGTCGAGATTGACGTGTGGGTCTCGGTGGGATGTTGATGCTGGTGCTGAGACCATTGTTGGTAGGATGATAGGTCACAGTCTGCTTCTAGGCATGGTATGCTTGCAAAAGTTAAAGAAGCTCTTTTTGAAGCTCTTGAATAAGCCATATTTGTGAAAGGGTGGAATTCTCAGACTAGAAATGTGTGTTTATTCATATCCCGAATAGGAAATATGTACAGTAGCTTCAATAGTGGTAGGTTGAGTATGCCTTTGTTCTTGATCGATGTACCCTGAAGCCGTTCAATAACTCAAATGCAAAAAGGCATCAAAGACACGACGTCAGTCCCAAGAACAGAGCTTCTACATTAAAAAGGCGCTCCAATGACCCAAACAATGACTCTTCAAGAGTGCTAGAAACCGCGCTCTAGATCTTTAACCTTGTTTAAGCTTAGCGCCTTCTACCAAATTACTCTGCAAAAGCAATTTTGATCAATTTACCACACCGCAAGTCATATGTGCGCCTCACAAAGGGCCATTGAATCGTCGTATGAACACCATATCAACATGAATTGTTTGCGCCCCCAACCCGCCACCAGCAACAACCCCAGCCCACCACCACGCAACCCCGCGATGCGCTCCGATCCTCGCGCCCCTGCATAAACGTCATTCAGCCCTACGAACCACCCCAACCCTCATCCGTCATCCACATCACTACACTTCCTTTCGCAGCCCCAGTTCCCATATATCAATCAATGAATCTGTTGCGCCGTATCTCGCCCGCGTCCGTTACAAAATCCCACAGCAGACGCTTCGCCCAAGTCCACGACGTGCAAGTCCAATTCGAGCACGCCAAACCCTCCGCACGCGCAGGAGAAAAGCAAGCCAAAATGTCGCAGCGGAACGGTAAGGACCCGGGCTTTGTCACTTTGTCGCTCCTCACCTGTCAATGTTTCATTCCGGTGCTATATTCCGAACGGAGCCGGGGCCCCTATTACAGCGTTTGGGGGCAGGCCAGTCAGCCCGGAATCTGCGCGGACATATCGCTCTGCCTGCAATTTCGCGCCGCAGGCCCCGCGAGGCGCTGAAACGCGTTGGAAGAGCGTCGGAAACAAAAGGGCCTGGACGAGGCGCTCCACGACGAGTGAGGGAAAGAAATGCGGTCCCCCACCGATTTCCACCCCTGCCGCATCCCCACCGTCAGCGTCAGCAATCAGCGTCAGCCCTACACAGCTCAACACTCCATCACATGACATTTGCAGCACCGCACATTGCAAATCATACATCCCCATACTGACACCCCCCCAGTCCTCGGCCACCCCCTCACCCTCCACGGCACTCGCCCCCTGACCGGCTTTCTCCGCACGGGCTACTGCGAAGCGCCCAAATCCGACTTTGGGAACCACTCCATCGCAGGCATACTGACGAACGAGTTTCTCGACTTCTCTGCTAGCCGGGGCAACGACCTGCGCTCTGCTGGGCTCACCGACGGCTGTAAGTGGTGTTTGTGCGTGGCGCGCTGGAAAGAGGCGTTCGATGCCCGTAAGAATGATAGTGATAGGGTAGTGCCGAGAGTTGTGCTGGGGGCGACGAATGAGCGGGCGTTGGAGGGGGTGCGAATTGAGGAGTTGCGGAAGTTTAGTGCGGGTGGGGAGTCGACTTAGATGGAGGGTTAGAGGCTGTGAGGGGGATGAGAGGGTGTAGAAGGGGGTTGTATAGAGTGAGGGCGTAGACGGGGGATGGGATGTGGGGATGTGTGCCCGCAGGCGCGTAAGTTACAGTAGAAAATACAAATATGCATATGGTGAGACAGCACGCATAATGGAACATAGCTGAATATGATTGCAAGAAGAATTCTTTTTCTCTGTTGATTGATTTGGTATCATTGTACATAGCGAAACAAGCAAGTACATAGCAGTCCACTCTAGATCGCAGTATCGAGGGTCGAATATGAGACTCCATTTTGTATATCCATTAAGCATAAATCGTTCAGGCAACCACAGCAAAGCATACAAGCGCTGGGTGCGTGCAATAAGAGACAGGCAATAGGGATGAGGGGTATGGGGGTAAAAAGCAGCAAATAGCATAAACCAAAAAACTCCATATCCTGAATGCAGCCGTGGCCGTGGTCGGAACCAATCATGTTTGTTGTTTTGTGCCAAAGAGAAAACCCATTATCCGAAAATCAGTCCTGCTATGCACCGTATGAAAACCCCGAGGGGAGATAGGAAAGCCTCCTAGGAGGAAAGGGGGATCGCCAAACTCCGGGGTGTATATGCAGACTGCCATGCCATGCCATCGTTCGCGCTCACTCGTACTGTAAGATCAATCGCCATCAAGCTCTGTCCTCGTCTCGCTCAGTATTCACTCATTCAGTTCCTCTGGTCTCTCTTCTTCATCTGTGTTCGTTCACCGATGCACTCCAGCCCCAGCTTTGATTTCCCTCTTCATCTCCTCAAGCTTCTTGTGCATCTTCAGAAGATCCCCCCTTTGACTTTCTGTCGGTGGCGTCGTAGCCTCTGTCAACTGCCAATACAGCTCCTCATACTTCTTGTAGTATTTCTGGAACTTTTGGCTAAGCTCAACCGTCTGACGGAAACTTAGGCTCGGCAGAGACGGGGAGGTGGTCGCTGAGGATGAGTCACCGGACGAGATCTGAGAACCGTGGGTGGGGTATCGGGATGCGAGACCAGTATCAATGCTGGTGACCTTGCGCACTTTGGTGGTAGGGGTGTTGGAGGTCGAGGACTCGTCCGTCTTGCGCTTGAGCGAGCTGCTAGAGGAGGGGGTGGTGCCATTGGTTCGAGGGGTGTGATTGGGGGTAACGCGATCAAGTCGGGGTGCCTTGACAGACAGGTTGTGGCTGTGAATGTCACTGTCAATATCATTTGCCTTGCGCTTCAGAGACCGGTCTGAGTTGCCAGAGGCGGAGGAGCCCTTGGCAGGTGATGGTGCGGCAGCGAGAGCTTTGTGCGCTGGATGGTTGTCCTCTAAGTCGGAGGCATTGACAGGTGGTGAGGCGGATAGGGGAGAAGGGTTCTTCGGTTTAGTGTTGATTGGCATGGGAGGCTTGCTGACCCTATATGCGCGGTCCTTCTGGGCGAGATCGCGAGAAGTTGCAGACATCTTCGGCTTTGCGCGGGGTGCTGAGCTTTCGCCTGTAGGAGCTTCCTTCTTGGTGCGAACTTTGGAGGCCTCAGATAAAGGCGTGCTGCGGGCGGAAGCTGCAACAGATTTTGCTTTGAGGGTGGGTGTGGAGTTGGTGGCAGTCCCGGTCGCGGCTGCCAGTTTCGCTTCGTCCCTCACGATCTTGTCCTTCACCACCTTCTCCTTCACTGGCTTCTTCACTTTGGGTGCTGCATCCTTGGCCTTGACTTCCTTCACTTTCACCTCCTTCTTTTTCGCCTCTTTCTCGGCATCCTTCTCTTCCGCCTTCTTAGCTGGCTTTTTATCGTTCATCTTCGTGATCTTGTGCAAGGGTGTCGAAGGTTTCGCCTCTTTTGCTTTTACAGTGAGGCGTGACAAGCACTTGCCCTGACCTCGTTCCTCACGTGGCAGTAGTATTTGCCAGAGCTTGTCATCCTTCGCTAGTCGTAGACGGTCAAACGACTTGACTGCACCGTTGATGGCTTGCTCTCGATCCTCGCCGTTCTTATATGTGAATTTATACGGATCCAATTCTCGGAAGGACTTATCAGTGAGCTGCCATTTCTCTGCGTTATCGGACGACCGCCTGGCTATCTTTGGCAGGAGCTCTCGCACGTTGGCCAGCGATGTCCGGCATGTTCCGGCCAGAAGGGTATCTTTTGATGGCGAGACGGCGAGGAGGTGGATGAGGGGGACGCGGAGGGCACTGAGTACAGCAGTGTGGTTGCTGCCAGGCTGTGAAGTGGGCGGTCTCTTAGACATGGGTGAGTTGGGTACACTCAGTAGTGGCGAGCCAAGAGCTGAGGGAGCGAGGTGGTGGGCTTTGAAGCCTTTCGAGGGGATGCGGCGGTGGCCAGGAGTTCGATTAGGAGTGGCATCGCCAACAATGGTTCTAAGAGACAATTGTTAGACCAGACATCAACAAACAGACACAATAGTCACTTCATGTAAAACAATGGGTAGACAGGGGTGCTGGGGGTTTCCGCTCCGCCAGCGAGGGTTCTAGGGACAGCCAGAGGGCACACCATGGGGAGGCATACTTGTTGGCTTCCTTGAACTCTGAGATGGCAGCCATGCTGTTCTTGAGCTGCTCCAGCGCCGTGTCTACGCCTGCCGTCACATTGTCGGCCTTCTGCACAGCCAGAGTGTAGTTGATCAGACCGGCGAATTCGAGGTCCTTGTCACCGCCAGCCCGGCTGGCATGGTACAATTCATAGCGATAGCTCTCGGAGCTGGTTTGGAGGAGGTGGGTCTTGTCGGCGTATTTGAGTTGCTGTTGTGGTGGTCAGTCAGCGCTCCATGGTTCCCAAGTCCAAGTCCACGGCCCCAAGGCCAACAACAACACCACTGAGGCTGCCGCGACCCAACGCAGCTTGGGGGGGTTCGCTGGGCACGTACTGGAGTTCGGCCAAACAATATCTGCGGCGGCTTCCCGCTCCGCACGCTCTCGAGGAGCTCGTCGACGATGTCCTGGGTCATCTCGACCTGCATGGCCTGGACGGGCATGTGTTTGGCGTCCCTCGACTCGATGTCGCTATCCGGAGCGCCGTGGAGGGCAATGCCGCCCGTGGGCAGAAGAGCAGTGGCCATGTTGTGTTGTTGTTGCTCGTCTGCGTTCACAAAGAGTCGGTCTTCGTTCTCGCGGAGTCTCGCACCCAGTTGGCCGTCAAGGGAAACGAAGCATATGGAGAGCACCCAGGCACTGTGCAAGGAGCAGGCAGTTGGTGCTGGAGCTGTGGTGGTGCTGTGCTGGAGCTAGGGAGACAACACTCGAGGCCCGTCACAGCTCCTCTCTTTGGGCGGTGTGTTGGCGGAGCGTGAGGGACGGAGTAACGAGCGACAAAGGATGTCTGCTCGGAGGCGTCAGACCAGGTCAGACTGTCATAGCGCGATGGTCCCGGAATCGAACAAAGCTGTGCACGGGCGTCAAGGTACAGCGCTGAAACGATTGGCTGTCACGAAAAGAATGAGCGGCGGGGAATTGCTCTCATTCTTGACAGGACAGCACTGTGAAGAGGAGAGTGATGAGGAAGTCAAGGCAGAGATGGGGGAGCGCAGAGTGCGGTGCAGTGCGATGCGGTGCGGTGCAGTGCAGCGCGGTGCTGCGCTGTGCTGTACTGTTGGGCCCGGCGTCTGCACCACACCACACCACACCTCACCACTTCTCGGCGGTGGTGCCGGCGAAGGGCGGTCGAGGCAGAGGGATTAGAGCGGTTCTGGATTACGGCTGCACACGCCAATTGACACCAATTCCACGGCGGGCCTCCAAGGTCTTGTTCAAGGGCCTCGTGCTACACCAATCTGTCGCTGGCTGCAAGGCATTGCAGCCTGCCTCTCCGGCCCATTCCATCCCCTTCTGGGCGGTATAATATTAATGTTCGCAAATCCGCGCCCGACATGCCCGACATGCAGCCGTTGTGGCATTCCTTAATAAGTAGCAGTAGCACCACCATCACCAGCACAAGCACAAGCAGCACCAGCTTGCTCGAATTCAAGCTCGAGCTCAAGCTCCAACACTGCGCCCGCCGCCGTGCTCGCTGTCCGAGAGGTCGCCCTGGATGATGAGCAGTCTGTGCTGGAGGAGCTGCAACCTGCAAGCTGCGAGCTGGGCGCTGAGAGACAGTCATCACAGCAAGCGGCGGCTCCTGTTTTATAAACAGACAGCAGCGGAACGTGGGCGACCGGGCCCTGCCCACCCACCACCCACCCTAGGCTGCCGGCCGGGGATGTGCTGGCTGCCGTACCTGTTTCGAAAGTGGGCGTGTTCCTGTACTGTTACAACGTTTGAGCCCGTAGGCCCCGCCCATTTGATTTGCCTGCCCAGAGCAATTGCCCTTTCATCTTGCGGTCGGCCTCCTGCTGCCTCGTCCTCAGCGGGCGGCTTCGTCTGACGGGCAAAGCAGCGCTGCTGCTGCTGCTGCTCGAGCCCTCTCTGCGCTCCTCGACGAGTCCATGCGTCACCCGTCGCTGTCATCCAGCGCCGTGGGATCGCAGGCCCAGCTCCATCGGGAAGTGCGCCACAAGCGCCACCCTGCAAAGGGCAACATCCAGGGTTGGTTATTTTGGGGGAGCGAGCCCCGCACTCCAGAAGACGCCCAAGAACCGAACCGCAATACCCACAGAAAACAGCCACGTCTGAATGCAAACTCGGGGTGAGGCGAGACGTTGCGAAGTTGCGAGGTTGAGGGGTCGCGAGCACCATGGCGGCGAAAACAGCACACATCAGCCCATAACCGGACGCTATTCACAACTGGCTGACGACGATGCAAGTGCAACCGCCAGCTCCAGCCACCCGCGCCAACGCCACAGGACCCCCATCCGATATGGCACGACACCCCACTCAGCCAAGAGCCATGTCTCTCACCCGTCCTAGACAAGACTCCGACAGAGTGCCGAATGCGCCCTTTTCTGGCACGTCTCAAGCCCAGAGTGAGGACAAGAGGATAGCTGCTTCTCGCCATCAGCAGCACCAGAACCCCGATGCGGATGAGGGTGTGCTATCGACTCAGTGGCCAGTACGTCTAAGTGGCTGCACAAACTCGTTGTGCTGCAGGTGCATGAGCATGAGTAACCACGCCTGCAGGCGTCCGATGAGCAGGTGCTCGTGGTCGTGCTGCTCTCCCGCGAATCCTGCAGTGAACAGTCGCTGACTTGCATACCAAGTCTGAAGAGTTTGCTCAAAAAGTGACCAAACAATGCGTCACGAGCCAGCCACAGTCATCTCATCATAGACATGGCTATCAAGTATTTGACCAAGATGAAATAAGCTGTACGACCAGCATCACTGCTACCCAAGTTCCCAGCCTCGCACTGTTGCTCCTCAATCTACGGCCTTCCCGTCTTCTGGAAGCTTTCCGTTTACACTATATTGCACCCCGGACCC